>CM068346.1:1544738-1824738 GCA_034769755.1 Odontamblyopus lacepedii | reverse complement strand
AAATTCGTAATGATCAATTATCCATTAGTCAACTAATCATATCCATCCCTAATTATTATTATGCAAAACATTTATAAAGCTTATTTACTGGAATATAATTGGGTGTTAAACATCATTCCACCAAATAGCTTTTGTATTGGGGATCAATGCATTTATTAACAAGAGCTCCGCCAGCGGGGCAAAATACGCCCGTAATAATCAATAGGGAAATCTGGCTCTTGCAGTAGGAGTATGAGTATGACATCATCACATTCTAGAATCGGAATTCCACCAATCAGATCGCAGCAACAGAACTTAAAGACACTACAAAGCTTTAATGTGTCAAAGCTCAAAGAAGCAGAGAATGTGGGTTGTTCTCGCTTTCAGTAGCAGAACATTTGAGAAGAGAGTTCAGATCTTTCATGAAGACAAAGCTTCAAAGACTTCAAAGCTTTGAAGTGTCCACAGACGGACGGACAGACGGACGGACAGACGGACAGACGGACGAACAGCGCCATACCATAATACGTCCCGTCTTACACAACGGGCATATAAAAACTCAATCTATTGCCATTAACTACTAAATTAAAGTTCAGTTGAACCGGAAATGGGGAATTTTCATACCATGCCTGAAAATCAAGCTTTATTAGAGGAAAATCAGGCTCTTCTCCAGGAGTGTGCGGCGCTACAGAACAAGTCAACCAACGAACTGTGCTGGAGGAAGAAATGTGAGGCCTTGCAGCTATCACAAAGGTCCTTAAAAAGGGAAAATGCACAGCTGAAGGAACATCTTTCGAATAAGAACCACAAATATGATGCTCTCCTGCTGAAGGAGAAAGACTACAGGCAAAAAGTGGAGAGGACACAGCAGATGCAGGCCCAGAATGACCAGATGCTGCAAGAAATCAGCACACTGGAAGAGAAAATACTGAACCTCAAAGTCATGCAGGAGAGCTACAGGCACATCGACAAGGAAGCCAGCAAGGTTAAAGAAATGAATAAGAAACTGTTCAAGAAAACACAGAAACTCCTGAAAGAAATAGAGAAGCAAAGCTCACTTGTGGAGGAGCTCGAGATGGCCACAGCCGCCACAAGTGAAGTCCAAACAGAAAACTGCAACCTGTACGAACAAGTTCTGGTCCTGGAGGAGGAAATTGGTGGACGTAAGAAGCTGCTAAAAGTTCATCTGAAAATACTTAAAGATGAGGATAAACACGAGGATGACACGCAAATTCGTGAAAAAAAAAAAAAAAGAAAAAAAAAAAGAAAAAAAAGAAAAAAGACTTGCAGGGACTTGCAGGCCTTGAATGACAATTTCCAGGCAGAGTTCTGAAAAGAATTTGCGAAACTGCCAAGTGATGAACTTTTGAAATTACTGAACTACAACTTGAAGATCAACATAAAAACAATGGAACAGCACATCGACAACCAAGAGCAGGAGGTCATAATGATGAGGTCAAACAACCGCAGGTCTAAGAAGTCAGGATATAGCTCATGAGTTAGCACAGAAGCTAGCTCATGAGTTAGCACAGAAGCTAGCTCATGAGTTAGCACAGAAGCTAGCTCATGAGCTGACATTCCAGCTGCTGATGTTGGTCCACTGTTTTCCATCCACTATGTGTCCAGTCAGCTTTTGTGATTCCCAGAGACTCTCGAGCAGCCACGCTTTGGCTACTTTAAACTAGTAGCAAGTCTTTGCTGCAGACCTAAGGCTGTGCTGCTTACAGCATGACAGTAGGTCTGCCTGCAGCTAGTGGCATAGGGATGGTCCATGGAGGGTTTTTTTTAAGACAGTGTGACCTCTTCGAGCTTGTGTAATCCCTCATTTGGTTTCAGTGGAACTTTTGGCTGTATCCAAATTATTTACAATTTACTTCTATCCTCTCCCAGACCACCATCTCTGAGCCCACCGCCCCGCCTTTCCTTTAAAACTTATCATATAAAGCAGGGGTCCCCAAAACCCGGGCCGTGCCTCCTCCCATGCACCGTGTGGATCGTGTTTTCTCGTGTGCGCCGCATGGGCCACGCCTCTAAACCAGAACCAAAACCAGGAATAAACCAGGACTAAAATTAGGACTACACCAGGTCTAATGTTTTAGTTTTAGTCCTGATGTTAGCATCAGGACTAAAACCAGGTCTAAAACCAGGACTAAACCAGTACAAAACTCATAAAATAAAGTCTAGCAAAAAAATACAATTGCTTATAAATTCTTCGTTTCAGTGTTTTAAATACATGGGATGTGCATGTGTAAAGTTAATATGAAATTATGAAGATGATTCAAACCTTTACATCGGGTTTATAATTGAATATTTCTGAATCGTTCAATATTCTGTTTAGTAGAGACAAGACACATTAGTATTTCCCAACCAGAAGAATGGGAACACTGGCCACAGGGCGAATGAAACAAAACACAACTAGAACATATAACATATGTAGCATCCAGTCGAACTTAGAAAGGCCAGAACTGATGGTTAAATGACTTTTAATATTTTCCTTCCGTGTCAAAGAACCAACGTAAGAGCTAGAAAGAACAAAACAATGGAAATTACTATACACCATATTACTAATAGCTCATTACGTTGCTATCAACATTTTAACACACATTCAGTACAAATTAGATTCGGCTCAAATATACATTAACAAATAAAACAAACCTTGTTTTTCTGTCGACTGCTGCTGTCTTAACTATCTTTGGGTTTTCTATGTAACTTTTCACCGTTGTTTTTGTTCTCTACCGTTAACTGTCTGTCTTTACTTTTCGTCCCTTTTTAGTACATCGAGCTAACGTCTCTTCCTTCACTTCCGCTAATACCGGAAGTCACCAAAATAAAAGTACAACCTTACTATTAAAGACCATGGACCGTATGTGAATGTCTATAAGAGCTAGTTTGACCTTTACAACATAGATCAGAAAATAGATTAATATGGAGCCTTTAAGAGTGAGGATTTTGGACATTGATAAAACAAGAAAATATAGTAACAATAGAGAACTCTGAGACAAAGTTTGGGGTGTATTCAAGATAAGAAAAAGTTGGGAACGACTGCATTATATACAAAAAAAAAGATGTACATTTTAAAAACTCCATTCACTGTACCTTGGCTGCCGCTCTGCACATGTCCGCCACCATCCTCCCAGACACACACGTCTCAAAGATGTTAGAAGTGGCCAAATTATACACCTTATGCAGCGCCACCTAATGGAGAAAGAGAGACACGAACCAGGGCAAAAATTAGAAGAAGTATGGAGTGTTCATTAGCGGAGAAATCAATTCCAAAATCAATATCTCCCACTAATGAAGAAGCCGTTTCAAACCGTTTCAAATGTTTGAGTCCGAGACAAGACCAAGACAAAGCTCTGGCTTTAGCGGAGAAGGAAGTCCAGTGGTGTGGGGGTGTCTAATGAGCGGTGGGACATGTGGGTCCTGCTCGTGTGCTGGAGTCGTGCGCGGTCGGAGGTGTCCTGTGGTTGCGCTCGCGCTGGGAAACGTGCATTTAGAAAGTTTAACTCGTCACGTTACGTCTGTGCAGCTCCTTATTGTGGCTGCAGAAGCATCGCACAGATGAGCCTGTTTTGTTTTCCACGTTCGCACGACAAAATATTTGCTCACAAATGCGAGTGAAATAGGCGCTGTAAGCTTCTGGTTCTTTAAGACACCTCAGAACAAAAACGTAGAAGGCGTGGAGCAGTTTCAAAAAGATCTTTATTCGGGCTACAACAGGATACAGGCCTTTATGGTGGGTCTTCCCTCCTCGTCTCTGAAGGACCTCCTTCTGCGAGACCTCTTTTATAGTTAAACTCGAACATTATCCCACCTGTTGATGCATGCAGCTGCTATTCTATCCTTGTTGTTTATGTATAGATCCCATATGTTAAGCTTCTAGCTCACCATATAAGGTAACACACAAGTCTTTACAGAGCCATCTCACTTCTTTAAATAGCCCACTTCAAGGGTCACAAGGTCAACAGGTTAAACTCCATTTGTCATAGGGTCCATATGTTCAAGTTAAAATAGAATCAAAGCACCCATGTGTTTCCTTCAATCATTCCTTAATATTAACACAAGAAAATAATTCACAGTTTCAAGAAAATAATTCACAGCGCACTGTAGAGCCCTGGTCCTAGTCCTGGTTTAGTCCTAGTCCTGGTTTAGTCCTAGTCCTGGTTTAGTCCTAGTCCTGGTTTAGTCCTAGTCCTGGTTTAGTCCTAGTCCTGGTTTAGTCCGAGGCCAGCTCCAGGCTCCGTGGAGGAGCTCGGGGGACAAAAGCAGGAGGCGGAGGCGAGCGCGGCACAGAGAAGGCGAGACAAGCGAAGCGGCAAAACCAGAAGTAAACGTAAGCATTATAGCGATATATCGATATGTCAGAATTCATATCGAGTTTCGAAAATATCTCGATATATTTTAAATATCGAGATATCGCCCACTCCTACTTTCATTTCCAGAAAGGGTTGATTCTCCTGCTTTAGTTTGATTGTAGGAGTGATATAAAGGAGCTTCAGCGTTCTCATTTATAGTGATATTACTCATAGCAATAAATGGCACTTGAATATGTGTTATGGTGACAGGCCTAGTGCACACATCACTGTACTAACGACGGGGGGAGAGGGGAGAGGAGAGGGGAGAGGGGAAGAGGGGAAGTGAGAGTTGGGAGGAGGAGATACCGACTTTTGGTGATGCTGAAGATGATGCTGCAGCAGTGAGGCACAAACAGACGGAGCGACTCGGAGGGATGACACTGCAAACAGGAAAAAACACACAGAAGAGAAACAACACAGACACTAAATAAAAGGAGCCGTGGTTTCAAATGATACGAGGATCTGGAGAAGGAAATGTCTGAGCTTAAACAAAAGAAAAATGAGTGGTTTAATGAAGCCTTTTGTATCATTGTGAAGCTGGAGCAGATCGCTCTGAACGAGGATTCAGTCTCTACTTACATCCATCTGGAGTTTCTGATTGAGAAAATGAAGGAGACGGGAGACACAGAGAAGGTGCAGAAACTGAAGGAAATGAGAGAGCGGATGGACGAGAAGACCAAGTCTGGAGCCAACTACTTAACAGGAAGTCTGTTGTCAAAAATGAAAGGATTCCGCCTCTGGAAATCTTAATTCAGTTTCAGACTGATAAACCAAATCCAATCCAAGACCCAGACACAAAATGTCACATGTTCACAAAAAATAAAGTGATCAGAGCAGCAGCTTTGGGGATGCTGAAGAATTTGAGTTTCTTTGGTGAGGGTCAAGAGACAGGTCGATATTCCCAGAGACGCAGGCGTCTAGAAGGTCCACAATCACCAGCAGGGCCAAAACCTGCACCTGGATCCAAAGGTCCAGAGATATACAAAATGACTGATCACACACTATTAGACACAGACTTCAAGATGGTGGTTTGAGGGCCCCATTTGCATTTGAGATTAAACACTTTCATTTCTTTCTGTAAAGCCCAAAATCACAACTGTGTTTAAACAGAAATCAAACTGGAAACAAGCAAATGGAGAAGCAGCCCCCTGTCTTTAGACCCTCCTCCTGCAACAATAAACACAGTGGGTGATTTTTGTACTAACATTAGATATCCTCCTTTCCATATCTGAATGAAGTGCCAATATGTGTTCTTTTAATGTTTGTTACCAGTATATAAATGTGAAAAGTTTTAAAAGAATTCAAATTCTGTCCTTTAGCGTAAGTAGGACTCGATCATCTGTGTTTATATAAATTACCCATGTGGCTGTAAGTTTTGTTTCTATAATTTTTCCTTTTTGTCACTATATCAAGTTGGGTTTCTAGAGGTGTTTGTATTGTATAATGTCTAAGGCAATGAAATGTTTAACACATATAAACTCTTTGTGCCGAGGAAGCATGGAGGCTCCTTTCCTAACTCCTTCCTAACTGAGCGCACTACTCAAACTGCCTTTATCATGGTTTTGGCCGAAGGAGCTTTGTGGCCAACTTGAGAAATTCGGAATGGACCAAAGGCCAGTTGAGATGAGGGGGGAAGGTGAAAAAAATATTTAAAAATCTAATAAACTCATCCTTAACCTTCCAGTTCCTTTATGGCTGTGGTGGAAACTTCTTATTCAATGTGTGATTAATTGTTGACCGAAATGTATTTTGTCTAAATGTTTTTCTCGAGTAACTAAAGAGCGCGGGAAGGTGTGCTGAGGAGCAGGAGACAGGGGCCCACTGTCCTTGAAGGGGGAAAACAGTTCCCTGCACAGAGTCAAAACATAACCAGAGGCTTATGTGGTAAGACGGCTATTGAGGCCTATGACGTAAATGCACTCACCTGGTTCCCCGCGGCGCGGGCTGGTGGGCTTTATAAGCGCTCCCTTTCTCGTTGCTCCCCCTTTTGCCCACACGCATTTCCGGGTCTCCGTGTAGGCTGCTCTGTCCTCCACGACCAGGTAACATTCTCGTCCTTTGGCCCCATTCATGAAAATAAGTAAATTATTATTAATTCCTGGTCTTTTAGTGCCGCCGTTGACTGCGCGTCCGGCACCGCTCTGCTCCCTTTTGAAACGCGCTTTAACAGTGCATTCGAGTGCCTAGGCTTCGGTGAGGTAAGGAATTCCTATTAGTACCGTTTTATTTGTCCCGTTTTAGTCCCAACCATATCCCAGTTGTCACAGTCACTGTTTCCCCGTAGTTTGTGTCCTGGTCGCCTCCGTATTGCTTGGGCCACGCGCACGCCACCGCGCGTCCTCATCTGTCGCGACAGGTAAACGCTCCTTACTACCGTTTCATTCATATAATTCCCAAATTCTAATGTATCTGTCCCTCATAGCCCCGCTGCTCGGCTGCATTCGCCGTGTCAGGACTTCTGCGCACAGTCCTGCGCCTTTCCATCCGTGTTGCACCAGTCAACCCAAATTCAAAGTGGGCTGCGTTAAGCCGGGATCCCAGCTGTCCGCCCTGGGATCGCGCTCACATTTTCATTAGCGGTATGCACTCGTTGTGCAATTCCAGGGTACCGACAGAGTTTACCTTTAAACGCCTAACCACTAGTTTGTTTCAGGTGTCAGGAGCGGTCAGCAGTGGTACTGGGCACGCCGTGTCTGCTGCTTTGCTTCGCCTTTTTGTGCTTTGCTTCGCCTTTTTGTGCTCTGCTTCGCCTTTTTGTGTTTTGCTTCGCCTTTTTGTGCTCTGCTTCGCCTTTTTGTGCTTTGCTTTGCCTTTTCCTGCTCGGCTTTGCGTTTTTTATTTCTCCTGTATTCTGCTTCACTGTCCCACTGTCACTGTTTTGGGTTTTTCTTCACTGTTTTACTGGTTTTAATTAGTATAGTTACTTTTATTTGAATAAAAAATGTGTTCTCTTTTTAAACGAAATGCCAAATAAAGCCTTTTGTAATTTATGGAACCTGGCTCTCGCATTTTGATATACTTACCTGTGTGCCTTAGACCTACACTTCTATTTCCCCAAACTAGATTTGGGGTGGCGTTGCTGCAACTCTATCACATGTTAAGTGCCTACCCCTAGACTGCCACACTTACATTCTTTTTTGATTACACCTTCTTAGTTTAAAAGCAGGGGGTCCGCCTAGTTTGGGGCTCCAGATTCGATTCCCAGGGCCCTTCTCTCCCGCTCTCCACCGTCTGTTCTCTTTAAGTCTTTTCTGTCATAGTTCACTCAGTGCACAGTACTTAAGACTTCGTTTTGTATCACCTGAAATAAATTCCACGAAACGTCTTCTCGCCTCCGGGATTTTTTCCTTTTGAACAACCACATGACGACTAAGAGTTGGAGAGTTTATGTGTGTGGAATGACTTGGATGTTTTGTGAGTATAAAGACGTGTTAATTTTGTCTGAGTAGAAACAATTCTGTGGTTTGCTTTTGAACATTTTACCTGAGATTGGAATGCTTTTGTGTTTTGTTCTATTTTCTTCTGGAATGATCTTTGAAACAGTTTAATAAACGCAGCATTTGCTTTTTGCCTCTAATTCCACAAGTCTCTGTCTTTATTTGATGAGTCAGCAAAACCAAACATTACTGTTGGTATAGAACTAAATACATGAAAATACACACTGAGAATTCTCATTTTGAGTAATTTTTTGGTACAGTTATGCCTTCGTTTGGATACAGTTACTTTCCAAAAATCAAATACACTGTGAGCTTCAAATTGCACAATATTAGAGAAAAGTAGAAAGGGGGCATACCTATGTTTCCACAGCTTTATATTCCCAAAGCCCTTTTTTCTCACAGTTAACCCCCAAAGATCTAAGGGCAATTTTAGTACATTTCTCCTCGCCTGGATTTTTGTCTTAATTTTGCTTTTAAAACTGCCCCTTTTACCCCCTAATGAAGTGTTCTACCTCCTTTTGTTCAGTCCAACCTGTTATTTCACAATCTGCTGCTGTAGTTGTGTCATGAGGCTGTGATAAAAGTTACAGGACCAGAAATAGAGATGAAAAAAAAACAAAAACTGAAAATAAAATTCACACTCTTTTATACAAAACACACAGCAAACATGTATAAATAACTTTTTGGACATAAAAATGCTTAATTTAGGGCCTTAGCTACAAAAATGCAAAATCTCAAGTCTGTAAGTAAATTAAAAATCTCCTTATTGCCCTAAAAACAAAAACAGTGCAGTGGCTCCATGACTTTCCTGGTCCAGTCCTGGAAACAGCTCCTGTCAGGGCCAGGGCCAGAGCCACAGCACTTCTGCATTTCCAGGGTGGAAATTACATTTGGATTTGGACATTTTGAGTGAAATAAACCTTTAAATCAAAATAGAAAGAGATGCACAATTACACACACCAAGATGTGTCATTTTCCATGTGTGTGAGAATTAACTGCACTTAGAGTGACTTTTTCCCTCGTTCTAAACACACACAGTCAGAGGAGTCGACCATCTTGACTCACTTCACTCTTTGGCAAAGTTTGGCTCGATCAAAATGGACGGAGCGCATGAGTTTGGGGAAAACAAAGTTCCTATTGGACACTCGTTTTGCTCCCGTCATCACACAGCGTGAGTGTGACGTAGGATAAAGCCGCAGAAATGTATGGAAACCTCTATGTCTGCACTTTCAGAGGGGAAAAGGACGTTTCTGTCTTTTACGGTTAGAAAGTTCTGCGCGGGTATAGAAAACATATTCCTCGGTATCGTATACGATGTCGTAGGTCTTTGAGGGTTAAACTCCACACACCTTCACTAGAATCATTCGGATTGTTTTTTCAGTCCTGGAGTCGCTGATCTCGACTGAACTAAAGGGAAAAGGAGCTGTTCAATTGGAAACTACCACCACTTCATGACATCACAGAGTGGAGCAGAGCGTTTGGAGCTTTGCAGATGTAACAGACGAATAATAAAGAGTTACTCAAACATGAATGAAACAAACACGACTCCGGCTCTGTTTGTTGTGAGGAGGAAACATCGTTATATCAATGCTTAAAGCTCACACAGCAAAAAAGGATTTTCTAGCATAGTTAAACTGTCTTAAATGAAGCAGATTCATCTTAAAAGATCAATTTTAAGATTTTTTTTACTTAATAAGACAAGTTTTTTTTTACTCATATATTTACATAAAATATATCCTGATATATTTTATGTAAATATTACAACTTATTCTAAGCACTTTTTATATTAAATTAAGCCAGGTTAAGCCTCTTTAACTTCCTTCTCAACCCAGTTCTTTTCTCTGGCTCAGATCTGTTCCTCTGTCCTCAGAGTCGTGTCCCGGGGCTTTTAGGTGAAGATATACGGCATTTCTAAAATGTTGAGAAAGTGGAAAATGTGACATTTCAATAAATGCAGTTTCAAATGTGATTGATTTCATGTATTTGTTCAAATGTAAAGATAATGTGAATGTTCGAAAGAAGCTATTCTTAAAACAAGTGTTGATTTAAGAAATAACAGCCTGATTTAAGACATGTTATATACTAGAAATAAACAGTAATAAGCAACACTTACTTAAATCAAGGATAAATATACTCAAAATAAGGTGAAAAATCTTGCCATGAATACTTGGCACTAGTGTTTTCGGCTCAGAACAAGATTCGTATTTCGTCTTGTTTTAAGACAACTTGGTAAGTGAAAATTTCTTACTGCACTGGCAGATAATTTCAATTAAAATAGGCATTTTTACCTCAAAATTAGTGGGGTTTTTTTTCATATTTTTTGAGAGGCCTTTTTTGCAGTGCAGAAGTCCATTTGCGTCATGTGTGTAGGACCTTCTGAATAACAGAGCGCCCCCTGCAGCTCCCTCACGAGACAGTCCTTCATTTCTGTCCTTTAAGCGACACTTCTGACCTCACCGAAATCATAAAAAAATATATTAAGGATATATTATATTATATTAAGTTTCGAAGATGCTCAGTGGGGGGCCAGTCAGCCACAAGAGCAGCTGTGTCGTCCGTTCATTCGTTTTTCAAAATAAAACCAAAAATAAGAAAAAATTAAAAACTTTTTTCTTCATTATTTGGACTAAACCAGGACTGAACCAGGACTGAACCAGGACTAAACCAGGACTAAACCAGGACTAAACCAGGACTAAACCAGGACTAAACCAGGACTGAACCAGGACTAAATCAGGACTAAACCAGGACTAAACCAGGACTAAACCAGGACTAAACCAGGACTAAACCAGGTCTAAACCAGGACTGAACCAAGACTAAACCAGGACTAAACCAGGACTAAACCAGGTCTAAACCAGGACTGAACCAGGTCTAAACCAGGACTGAACCAGGACTAAACCAGGACTGAACCAGGACTAAACCAGGACTAAACCAGAACTGAACCAGAACTGAACCAGGACTCGAAAAACAAATCGTTATCCATTTTTTTCACTTTGGTTTTGGAGACAAATAATGAAGAAAAGTGTTAGTTTTCTGTTGTTTCGTTTTCTTATTTCTGGTTTTATTTTCAAAATCGCCTGAGCGACACTCTGAGCTAAAGTTCTGCTTCCGAAGGCGTCGCTCTCGCTCTCCTCAGGACTCTCCTCACGACTCTCCTCACGACTCATGACTCTCCTCACGACTCTCCTCACGACTCTCCTCACGACTCATGACTCTCCTCACGACTCTCCTCACGACTCATGACTCTCCTCACGACTCTCCTCACGACTCATGACTCTCCTCACGACTCTCCTCACGACTCTCCTCACGACTCATGACTCTCCTCACGACTCTCTTCACGACTCATGACTCTCCTCACGACTCATGACTCTCCTCACGACTCACCTCACGACTCATGACTCTCCTCACGACTCTCCTCACGACTCTCCTCACGACTCATGACTCTCCTCACGACTCTCCTCACGACTCTCCTCACGACTCATGACTCTCCTCACGACTCATATCTCTCCTCACGACTCTCCTCACGACTCATGACTCTCCTCACGACTCATATCTCTCCTCACGACTCATGACTCTCCTCACGACTCTCCTCACGACTCATGACTCTCCTCACGACTCATAACTCTCCTCACGACTCATGACTCTCCTCACGACTCATGACTCTCCTCACGACTCATGACTCTCCTCACGACTCTCCTCACGACTCTCCTCACAACTCACGACTCTCCTCACGACTCATAACTCTCCTCACGACTCATGACTCTCCTCACGACTCACGACTCTCCTCACGACTCACGACTCTCCTCACGACTCACGACTCTCCTCACGACTCTCCTCACGACTCTCCTCACGACTCTCCTCACGACTCACGACTCTCCTCACGACTCTCCTCACGACTCATATCTCTCCTCACGACTCATGACTCTCCTCACGACTCATGACTCTCCTCACGACTCTCCTCACGACTCTCCTCACGACTCACGACTCTCCTCACGACTCTCCCGTCGTTCAGCGTCGATCAGCGGAGTCGTTTCCGTTATGGACAAAGCCACGTCCTTCAGAAGCATGAAGTCGTCTCCTCGGCGTAGCATCGACTTCAGACTCGCCCAAAACATCTGCCGCCTGTGCCCCTCCCTTGGCCACGGCAGGTACGTCCGGTGCGTCAGGACGCTCCGCAGGCGCCGGTACCGCTCGGGCAGTGAGTCCACCGCGATGGGCTCCAGCAGAATGAACACCATGGAGTCCTGCTGCGTGGAGATGGAGCGGTGCTGCGTGAAGAACAGCTCGTAGTTACACCACTCGCTCTGAACGAAGTGTCTGGACAGGACGAAGAGCGTTTTGTAACTCGACTCCACGCACTTCACGATGTTGTCTAAGATCCACTCCCCGGGGACGAAATCTCGCTCGTGGACACATAGAGTGAACCCTGCGCCCTCGAGACACTCCACCAGCTGGGACTCCACCCACTCAGCGTCGCAATGGCTGTACGAAACAAAGGCGTGGTACGAGAACGGCGTGTTCGGAAGGTTCCCCGCGCGATTGTGACCGCGGCGTTTTGACTGGATCCACACCCACAGCATTTTAAAGTACCACACGCCGTCAAATCTGTGGAAGAGGAATCCGCTAACGGTGACAACGACAAAAAAAACAGCCAAACCGAGCAACGCCTGACGCCACGTTTGGCAGTTTAGCGCACTGAAGCCCTGCACCGAAGTGAGCGGTTTCCCTGAGTAAGACGGCGGTGTGCTGCACGTGTACTGCAGCGGCCAATCAGGAAGCAGGGACTTGTTTAAAGACGTTATGAACCAAAACGAATAGCACGAACACACAAATGGATTATTTCCGGCTTTTAGCATCTGCAGGTGCGTGAGTCCGGCCAGATCTTCCTCAGAAATGGACGTGATTGCATTTCGGTCGACATAAAGGCTCAGCAGAGACGGCGCGCGGAGATTCGCCGGGATCGTTTGGATGCTGTTGCTGCTCAGAAACAGATGAGTCATTTTGGGGAATTTTGCGATGTCTTTTTGCGTCAGAACTGTTAAACCGGTCTCAGACAAATCAATTCTCTCAAAATGTGGAGAGAGGAAGTTAAAGACAGAATTGCCGAGGTTGTTGCTGGCCAGGTTCAGCGCTTTAAGCCAGAAGGGCCAGTCCACAACACCATCTAACGTAATCGAATTGAAACTAAGATCTAGTGACTCCAGGTGTTTAATGTAACGAGTCTTTTCAGCGATGAACGACAAACTGCTGAAGCGATTCTTACTGAGCGAAAGCTGCTTCAGTTTCGGAAATGAAACTTTTTCCTGCAAACAAGATGACCACCAGAATCCTTTATCGTCCAGGAGATTATCGGAAACGTCCAAAGTCTCGAGGTTTGGAATTGCGGAGAAAAGGTTACACGGTAAAATATTCATTCCTGTTCCTGAAAATTTGACATGGGTAAGTTTAAAAATGAGATCAAAACTTATCTCAAATTTAGGGTATTTGTATTGCATATGGGAGATTTTATAGAAGGTAACAGATCGGATTTCGGCGCTGTGGGTGAGATTGGGCAGCCGAAAACCTTCCGGCGTGTCTTCGTTGTACGTGATGTTTACGAGAGAAAAATCCAGAACTGCAGACTCCAACACGTCTTTAAAGAACTGCTCCAAAAATGAGCTGTTCGTCCACGTGTTCTCTAAGGACAGGTTCCGGATCCGTGGCATCTTTTGGATTTTCTCGAAAGGGTTCCCGTCGACGTGACAAACATTCGGAAAAACAGCCACAAAACGCAGCGCAGCCACTTGAGTTCGGTTCAGATCCTCCAAAATCGAGTCTAACAAATCAAAGTTTCCGCAGAACGTCGTCTTGAGTGAGAGTTTTTGTAGGTGCTGAAGTTTAGCTAAAGCGCCGGATTCGTACGTCAGCCATTTCATGCCGGCCCCGAGAACCAGATGCCTCAGGGTGACGTTTTGTAGAGCGTCAAAGTCATCAGAGTGAACGGACATTGCATTGGCGCTTCCCAAAGCAAAAACATCCAGGTTTTTAAGGTTCCGATAAGAATTTGGGATTTGGTAACTTTTATAAATGTTGAAGGACAAGTCGAGAATCTGAAGATTTCGCAGCGACAGATCCGGAACGACGGAGAGTTCATTTAGGGACACGTTAAGGACTTTGAGCGAAGGCGTCTTCTCAAAAACGTGAGGAGAGATTTCCCTCAGTCCGCAGTCAGACATTTTGAGGAAGCAGAGCCGGGGGAGTCCGGAGAAAGCGCCGTCCGTGAGTGCCCGGATTGCGTTGTGGGACATGTCGAGGTACTCGGTGTCGCCGGGCAGGTTTGGGGGCACAGCGGTGCGGTTTTGGCGGCAGAGGGTTTGGATTCTGGAGTCTGAGGTGACGCAGAGTTTGAGGCCGGCTGGGTCCAGCTCTGATCCAAACCCGCAGCCCAGCAGCACCAGAGCGACCAGAGAACGGCACACGGACGCCCTGAAACCCAGAACACCAAACTATTTAACCAACTTCACCAAAAACACAAAGATTTAAACACAAACTATAACACAATGTGAAAGAGAGGGGGTATTACACTTCTGTGGGGTATTACTGAGGGGGTATTACACTTCTGTGGGGTATTACTGAGAGGGTATTACACTTCTGTGGGGTATTACAGAGGGAGAGCCCCGGACACACCGAGTCGCGAAAGCCTAATGCAGGGGCATGCACCTTTGAGCTGTAGTCGATTGTTTTGTGTCCTGCTTTTGTGTATTCATGAAAAATGCCTGTGCGGGAGCTTGAGTGACGTAGGCTTGTGGGTGGAGCCTTGTACAGGCAGGTTCCTGATGGGGAATGACATTAGAATGCGGGAGAAAATTCCAAAAAGAAAATTTTGCGGATGATGTGTCTTAGACGTGTAATCCCCTATTCGTCCAGCAGAGGTCAGAGCAGAGATCTGTCTGGGGTCCACAGCCAGATCGGTGTTTCTTTCTTTAAGGTTCTGCTTCTTACATTTTAGATCCAAACTGAACACTTATACAGCAACAGATGGATTATGGATTCCCTAGATTAGAATTCAGCATTTGGTTCCCTATTTGGCCAAAATATTTGGGTCCAAATTTTATGCAAATTAATTCATATTTAGAGGTTGCTCAGGACAAAATCCTCTAGGACCTTTACTATAACAGCCAAATAAATAAGGCTGATTCGAATCATTTTGCATTTTATTCTGCAAACACAAACTGAAACTTGCATAAAAATTACTTCCATAAATGTTGCTTAGAAAGTCCAGTAACCCCTCTGTAATACCCCACAGAAGTAAAATACCCCCTCTGTATGGAGTGAGCCCCAGAGTCCTGAAGGGCTGTGCTCCCCAGCTCAGTGGTGTCCTGCACCAGATCTTCAGCCTGAGCCTGAGTCTTCAGAGAGTCCCCCTGCTGTGGAAGACATCATGCCTCGTCCCTGTCCCGAAGACGCCACGCCCCAGCGACCCTAAGGACTACAGGCCCGTGGCACTGACCTCCCACATCATGAAGACTCTGGAACAACTCGTCCTGGAGCAGCTGAGGCCCATGGTCCAACATCTGCAAGACCCTCTCCAGTTTGCCTACCAGCCCCACCTTGGAGTAGATCACGCCATCCTGACCCTACTCCACAGAGTCTACTCCCACCTGGACAAGCCGGCTGCCACTGTGAGGATCATGTTTTTTGACTTCTCCAGTGCGTTCGACACCATCAGGCCGGCTCTGCTGGCTGAGAAGCTGGCAGTGATGCAGGTGGATGCCTCCTCGGTGTCCTGGATTGTGGACTACCTCACTGGAAGACCACAGTATGTGCGTTTGCAGAGCTGTGTGTCGGACAGAGTGGTCAGCAACACCGGGGCTCCACAGGGGACAGTCCTGTCTCCCTTCCTCTTCACCCTCTACACCACAGACTTCAACTACTGCAGTGAGTCTTGCCACCTTCAGAAGTTTTCTGACGACTCTGCAGTGGTGGGATGCATCAGCGGTGGTGACGAGGAGGAGTACAGGACTGTAGTGGACAACTTTGTCACCTGGAGTGAGAAGAACCACCTCCAGCTCAACGTGATGAAGACAAAGAAGCTAGTGGTGGACCTTAGGAGGACCAAAGCTGCTGTGACTCCCATCTCCATCCAGGGGGTCAGTGTGGACGTGGTGGAGGAGTACAAGTACCTGGGGGTGAACTTGGACAATAAACTGGACTGGAGCAGGAACGTGGATGCGGTTTACAAAAAGAGCCAGAGCCGCCTCTATTTCCTGAGGAGGCTGAGGTCCTTTGACATCTGCAGGACAATGCTCAGGATGTTCTACGAGTCTATGGTGGCCAGTGCCATCATGTACGCTGTAGTCTGCTGGGGCAGCATCTGCGCCTGAGGGACACTAATAGACTCGAGAAGATCATTAGGAAGGCTGGACATGTTGTGGGGGAGGAGCTGGACTCTCTGGCGGTGGTGTTGGACAGGAGAATGCTGGACAAAATCTGGACTATTCTGGACTCTCCCTCCCACCCCCTCCACAAGGTGCTGGCCAATCAGAGGAGCTCTTTCAGCCATAGACTGCGGCTGCCGCTGCTCCACTGAGAGACACAGGAAATCTGTCCTGTCGCCATCAAACTGTTGAACGCTGCACTTTAAATCACAAACTACTCAATCCATTTTATCCTATTCCTGCTCACACATGTATATAGTCATAAATATGTCACTGATGTAAATAATTTCTGAGAGAGAACTATTTTATCTTTTATCTTATTATATTTATCTTATTTTTGAAAACTTGATTCTAACTCAGTTCAGGTCAGTTGCATCTGTAACGAAGAAAATTTCCCCTCGGGGATGAATAAAAGTAATTCTGATTCTGATCTGATTCTGTAATACCCCACAGAAGTAAATACCCCTCTTTAATACCCCACAGAAGTAAATACCCCTCTTTAATACCCCACAGAAGTAAATACCCCTCTGTAATACCCCACAGAAGTAAATACCCCTCTTTAATACCCCACAGAAGTAAATACCCCTCTTTAATACCCCACAGAAGTAAATACCCCTCTTTAATACCCCACAGAAGTAAATACCCCCTCTGTAATACCCCACAGTAGTAAATACCCCCTCTGTAATATCCCACAGAAGTAAATACCTCTCTGTAATACCCCACAAAAGTAAAATACCCCCTCTGTAATATCCCACAGAAGTAAATACCCCTCTTTAATACCCCACAGTAGTAAATACCCCTCTTTAATACCCCACAGAAGTAAAATACCCCCTCTGTAATACCCCACAGTAGTAAATACCCCTCTTTAATACCCCACAAAAGTAAAATACCCCATCTGTAATACCCCACAGTAGTAAATACCCCTCTTTAATACCCCACAGAAGTAAATACCCCCTCTGTAATACCCCACAGTAGTAAATACCCCTCTTTAATACCCCACAAAAGTAAAATACCCCGTCTGTAATACCCCACAGTAGTAAATACCCCTCTTTAATACCCCACAGAAGTAAAATACCCCATCTGTAATACCCCACAGTAGTAAATACCCCTCTTTAATACCCCACAGAAGTAAATACCCCCTCTGTAATACCCCACAGTAGTAAATACCCCTCTTTAATACCCCACAAAAGTAAAATACCCCGTCTGTAATACCCCACAGTAGTAAATACCCCTCTTTAATACCCCACAGAAGTAAAATACCCCATCTGTAATACCCCACAGAAGTAAATACCCCTCTTTAATACCCCACAGAAGTAAATACCCCCTCTGTAATACCCCACAGTAGTAAATACCCCCTCTGTAATATCCCACAGAAGTAAATACCCCTCTTTAATACCCCACAGAAGTAAATACCCCCTCTGTAATATCCCACAGAAGTAAATACCCCTCTTTAATACCCCACAGTAGTAAATACCCCTCTTTAATACCCCACAGAAGTAAAATACCCCCTCTGTAATACCCCACAGTAGTAAATACCCCTCTTTAATACCCCACAAAAGTAAAATACCCCATCTGTAATACCCCACAGTAGTAAATACCCCTCTTTAATACCCCACAGAAGTAAATACCCCCTCTGTAATACCCCACAGTAGTAAATACCCCTCTTTAATACCCCACAAAAGTAAAATACCCCATCTGTAATACCCCACAGTAGTAAATACCCCTCTTTAATACCCCACAGAAGTAAATACCCCCTCTGTAATACCCCACAGTAGTAAATACCCCTCTTTAATACCCCACAAAAGTAAAATACCCCGTCTGTAATACCCCACAGTAGTAAATACCCCTCTTTAATACCCCACAGAAGTAAAATACCCCATCTGTAATACCCCACAGTAGTAAATACCCCTCTTTAATACCCCACAAAAGTAAAATACCCCGTCTGTAATACCCCACAGTAGTAAATACCCCTCTTTAATACCCCACAGAAGTAAATACCCCCTCTGTAATATCCCACAGAAGTAAATACCCCTCTGTAATACCCCACAGTAGTAAATACCCCTCTTTAATACCCCACAAAAGTAAAATACCCCCTCTGTAATACCCCACAGAAGTAAATACCCCCTCTGTAATATCCCACAGAAGTAAATACCCCTCTGTAATACCCCACAGTAGTAAATACCCCTCTTTAATACCCCACAAAAGTAAAATACCCCCTCTGTAATACCCCACAGTAGTAAATACCCCTCTGTAATACCCCACAAAAGTAAAATACCCCCTCTGTAATATCCCACAGAAGTAAATACCCCTCTTTAATACCCCACAGAAGTAAATACCCCCTCTGTAATACCCCACAGAAGTAAATACCCCTCTGTAATACCCCACAAAAGTAAAATACCCCCTCTGTAATACCCCACAGTAGTAAATACCCCTCTTTAATATCCCACAGAAGTAAATACCCCCTCTGTAATATCCCACAGTAGTAAATACCCCTCTTTAATATCCCACAGAAGTAAATACCCCTCTTTAATACCCCACAGAAGTAAATACCCCCTCTGTAATATCCCACAGAAGTAAATACCCCCTCTGTAATACCCCACAGTAGTAAATACCCCTCTTTAATACCCCACAGAAGTAAAATACCCCCTCTGTAATACCCCACAGTAGTAAATACCCCTCTTTAATACCCCACAGAAGTAAATACCCCCTCTGTAATATCCCACAGAAGTAAATACCCCTCTGTAATACTCCACAGAAGTAAATACCCCTCTGTAATACCCCACAGAAGTAAAATACCCCGTCTGTAATACCCCACAGTAGTAAATACCCCTCTTTAATACCCCACAGAAGTAAAATACCGCGTCTGTAATACCCCACAGTAGTAAATACCCCTCTTTAATACCCCACAAAAGTAAAATACCCCGTCTGTAATACCCCACAGTAGTAAATACCCCTCTTTAATACCCCACAGAAGTAAATACCCCCTCTGTAATATCCCACAGAAGTAAATACCCCTCTTTAATACCCCACAGAAGTAAATACCCCCTCTGTAATATCCCACAGAAGTAAATACCCCTCTGTAATACCCCACAGAAGTAAATACCCCCTCTGTAATATCCCACAGAAGTAAATACCCCCTCTGTAATATCCCACAGAAGTAAATACCCCTCTGTAATACCCCACAAAAGTAAAATACCCCCTCTGTAATACCCCACAGAAGTAAATACCCCCTCTGTAATATCCCACAGAATTAAATACCCCACAGAAGTAAATACCCCTCTTTAATACCCCACAGAAGTAAATACCCCTCTGTAATACCCCACAGAAGTAAATACCCCCTCTGTAATATCCCACAGAAGTAAATACCCCTCTGTAATATCCCACAGAAGTAAATGCCCCTCTTTAATACCCCACAGAAGTAAATACCCCCTCTGTAATATCCCACAGAAGTAAATACCCCTCTTTAATACCCCACAGTAGTAAATACCCCTCTGTAATATCCCACAGAAGTAAATACCCCCTCTGTAATACCCCACAGAAGTAAATACCCCCTCTGTAATACCCCACAGAAGTAAATACCCCTCTGTAATACCCCACAAAAGTAAAATACCCCCTCTGTAATACCCCACAGTAGTAAATACCCCTCTTTAATACCCCACAGAAGTAAATACCCCCTCTGTAATATCCCACAGAAGTAAATACCCCCTCTGTAATATCCCACAGAAGTAAATACCTCTCTTTAATACCCCACAGAAGTAAATACCCCTCTTTAATACCCCACAGAAGTAAATACCCCCTCTGTAATATCCCACAGAAGTAAATACCCCTCTTTAATACCCCACAGAAGTAAATAGCCCCTCTGTAATATCCCACAGAAGTAAATACCCCTCTTTAATACCCCACAGAAGTAAATACCCCCTCTGTAATATCCAACAGAAGTAAATACCCCTCTTTAATACCCCACAGAAGTAAATACCCCTCTTTAATACCCCACAGAAGTAAATACCCCCTCTGTAATAACCCACAGAAGTAAATACCCCCTCTGTAATATCCCACAGAAGTAAATGCCCCTCTTTAATACCCCACAGTAGTAAATACCCCCTCTGTAATATCCCACAGAAGTAAATACCCCTCTGTAATATCCCACAGAAGTAAATACCCCTCTGTAATACCCCACAGAAGTAAATACCCCTCTGTAATATCCCACAGAAGTAAAATACCCTCTGTAATACCCCACAGTAGTAAATACCCCTCTTTAATACCCCACAGAAGTAAATACCCCCTCTGTAATATCCCACAGAAGTAAATACCCCCTCTGTAATATCCCACAGAAGTAAATACCTCTCTTTAATACCCCACAGAAGTAAATACCCCTCTTTAATACCCCACAGAAGTAAATACCCCCTCTGTAATATCCCACAGAAGTAAATACCCCTCTTTAATACCCCACAGAAGTAAATAGCCCCTCTGTAATATCCCACAGAAGTAAATACCCCTCTTTAATACCCCACAGAAGTAAATACCCCCTCTGTAATATCCAACAGAAGTAAATACCCCTCTTTAATACCCCACAGAAGTAAATACCCCTCTTTAATACCCCACAGAAGTAAATACCCCCTCTGTAATAACCCACAGAAGTAAATACCCCCTCTGTAATATCCCACAGAAGTAAATACCCCTCTGTAATACCCCACAGAAGTAAATACCCCTCTGTAATACCCCACAGAAGTAAATACCCCTCTGTAATACCCCACATAAGTAAATACCCCTCTTTAACACCCTTTATCAGTCACATGCCGCACTTTTACTATAATTTCACAGTTTTTAAATCATGCAGAACCTTTTTTACAAAGTCTAAGCTGAACTTTTCTGATCCTTTTGCTCCTTCACCAACATAAAGTCGCCTCAAACACAAAAGTCTGAACCCTGAAAGAGAAAAGTCTGTTACCTGAGCGCACACATTCTGCCTCCGACTGGTCTGTCTGCCCCGTCTGCTCTGGGATCGGAGCGTTTCCTCTTAAACCAGCTCTCCTTCCTCTTTTTTAGCCCTTACACTGCTGCTTTTATTTTATTTGGACATTTTGGTGGAGTTTTTGTTGTTTTGTAATAGTTTGTTGTTTTTGTTTTTTTTTTTACATATAATACAGTCGTGCAGGGCGGTGGGAGGGCATCTGACACTCGGGCAGGGTTACCACTCGTCACTGAAATCCTGGAAAACCTGGAAAAAGTTTGGCACGTTTTTGCAGACATGGAAAAGCACACGGCAAATGAGGAAACAAAAAGCCAAATGTCGCGAGAATGTGTTTTGTCCTGGAAAAAGTGCCGTCCTTTTGCTGTTTTATTGCGGCCGTCGACGCCGCAGTGAAAAGAGAAGTTGGATTTCGAGAGGGAATCAAGAGCGACAGTGAAAGGGGATGCCAAATTTCCTCTTGTGAGCTTTACATGTCAAAAACAGACCTGGAGTTGTGTTTCGTTTCAGAATATACATTAAAAAAACAGCGTAATATGGGCTCAATGTGTTTTAAGGCCGCTGCACACGACAGGAGGATTTCCCCAATTTTGGCTGCGATTTTTTCTCCTCGGGTTCAGGAGGCGTGACCCGACTTTGTGTCTCCGTGTGCGATTCTGAAGCCGCTGCTCCTCATGTGTGGAGTCCGTGTCAGATCAGAACCACCGAACATCAACAACGCGACGGAAACAGACGATAAAACAGAGCGTCAGGGGCAGAGGAGCGACGGACACAGAGACGCAACAAACTCTGGATAGAGCGAAAATAAAGACTTTATTACTCAGCTAATGTAAAGCGTCTCATCTACATTATCCATAGAAATTGTCCTTCACAAATACTGACTCCAGTCCACAAAACCGCGCTATTAATCCAGTTTGAAGCATTTTTTGAAAGTAAAAAGGTGAAAGTTGTTCCTCGCGTGTTTGTTTACATCCACAGAGCGAAAAGCTGCAGATCAGTCACAGTGACTCTACTTCCTGAGGACTTTATCGCCTCTTTTATGCTTTAAAAATCCTGTATCTGAAGTATTGCTCCACATTTCACACATAATAATCACGCAGTTTTTTCTTGTGTCTAAACTGGAAGTGCAGAGTCTGATCTTTGAACACTTCAGAGTCTCAGCGCGAGTGGTTTTACTGTAGACAGGAAACAGCTGACGCCATCACAGCCTCACAGCTTTATATCCTGTGGTCCACACACAGATCCCGCTGCTCTATACCAACCCACCTATTGATCGATCTGCTGTGTTCAGCACCATGGACAGTGAGAGATGTAAAATATGATGCGTCAGAATAGCGATCCCAAAAATAGCCGGAAAACCTTCATGTCTAAATAGCGGCATGTCGTAATACAGGGGTCTCTAAAGGTTGAGATGTCGGAATAGTCAGAAAAACCCACTGCACCAGGTGCGTGTTAATACATCCAGGAGTTTTCTTCTGCATGACGCTCATTATAAAGTTGCTGCTGCGATGTCCAGTGCAGTTAAGATTTAAATCGTCGAGACGCCGGCAACACGCTAAGCATTAGTTGGTGTAAGTTATCTATAAGTTATCAAAACATTCTCTTTAAGTTACTAATACGTCATGTATACGTCCAACTCTTTTCTTTCTTTCTTTGTTTGTTTATTTGGATGGGACAGTGCATTTTAATGAGCATACAATTTGTACAAAATCACACAGATTGACGTAAATATGCCAGATTTAGCACAATGCTAATTTCCATCCGTAGCCCCAGACCTAAAATATAACAATCATTAGACAATATATTACAGTCACAGACATAAAACTAAGGATTATATAATAATAGTGATACATGACACAGTAGATTTATAATAAAATTCATCTGCTGATGGGTTTGACCTAAAGTGCAGCTTGAAACGTGCTGCTCACAGTCTGCATAATAAAGTGCATTTTATTAAAGTGTGTGTGTTTGTGTGCATGTGAGTGTGTGTGTTTCTCATATGTTAGGGCTGTTGTGTGTTTGGATGATTACAGTTTGGATTACTTTTCAGCCATATCTTAAGATTTGTTTTATCCTTATGAATAAGATATGTATACGCCCAAAAGTGAAAAAAAAAAAAAAAATCTAAATCACCAAGGTGTGACTGAGTGGAAAACCGCTGCTCTGTGTTCATGTGTGCAAAAGTGAAAAGAATTTTTAAAAAGGGTTTTGTTCCCTCTGAGTGTGCTGTACAGATTTATTTTTTACACTTTTAAACGATGTTCATATGTTTCCCTGTTTAATGTGAGTTCCACCAACAGAAGAGCTGGACATGAGGAAGTGAAAGTGAAGGGGCACTTGGGACATTTGGGGTTTTTTTTCCAGTTGAATCAGACTTTCACTTCAGCTGCAGAAGTTAAAACATGTTTAAGGAACTGTGCAGTTTTCCAGTGTCTGAAATGAAATAAATGTCAAATGAACCCTAATCTTTAGATATTTATGTTAAGCAGATGGATTCATACTTTAGACCTGGTTTAGTCCTTGTTTAGTCCGGGTTCAGTCCTGGTTTAGTCCTTGTTTAGTCCGGGTTCAGTCCTGGTTCAGTCCTGGTTTAGTCCTGGTTTAGTCCGGGTTCAGTCCTGGTTCAGTCCTGGTTTAGTCCTGGTTCAGTCCTGGTTTAGTCCTGGTTTAGTCCTGGTTCAGTCCTGGTTTAGTCCTGGTTGGGTCCTTGTGAGAACAGAATCCGCCTCAGGGGTCAGAGATCAGAACTACAGCCCGATATTTCTTCTTTTAAAAAAGCTAGATTTTTTTTTACAATGTGTTTAGGATAAACTGCAATCCAAATAAACAATTTACTGGCAGTTTTTCTTTAAAAAAAAAACAAAAAACTTTTTTTCCCCCTTTATTACATGTTTATTGTGTCGTGTTTCTTTTGATGTAAAATAATAATAATAATAATAAATATAGCCGCAAGCGGCGATGATCGGCCCTCGCTAGCTCTCGCAGAACTCGCAGGGGGCGCTAACGCGCCCTATTCCTCCCCCCTTCTTTTTTAGGCCAGTTTGGCTATGGTGATTTTTTGTTGGGCAGTGTTGTTTTGTCTATTATTTATTATTTATTTAATTTTTATGTCAGTGTCAACTTTGACCAGTTGGGGGTTCTTTTGAAGATGTGCCCACATTTGAGGTTATAGCTGTTTTCACACTTTCATAAATGAAAATGTGGCAGAATTAAATGTCTACATAGGATTACATTATGACGTTTAATCCAAGATGGCGGACTTCCGGTTTGGCAGGGGGCGTGGTCACAATATATTTTTATGTTCCTATTGCCATGATGCATCAGTGTACCAAATTTGGTTCCGCTACGCCAAAGTTTTTGTCGGGTGTCCTATTGACAAGGACAGATGTTTGGGCTGTTGCCATGGCAACACAATGGCAAATGGCGTGGGGGCGTCCTTGATTTTTTTGATCGAGACCAGGTCACTAACGTGTGTACCAAATTTTATATGTCTACGACAAAGTAAATTTTTGCTGTCCCATGCAATCTCCCTAGGGGGCGCTATAGTGCCCATGTGAGATTTTCTTGTATCATTCTGTTCAGGGTCGGGGTGTCCACCAACGATTAAAGTTTGAATGAAATAGGCCAACATTTGTACGAATTATCGCTCTTTGAAATTTGATGACGAGCCGCAAAAACGAACCCGAAATTTGAGCGGTTGTCACGGCAACACCGTTTAATTTTTAAAAAAGCTTTTAACAACTTTTAATGTCCCTCTCGTCGAGATGACACAGAATGATTCTGGTGAGGCTACGTCAAAAACCCTAGGACGAGTTTGTAAAAGTACAACGACAGGAAAATGAGCCTTTGCCACCAGGTTCCACGGTCTATCCAATATGGCTGACTTCCTGTTGGTTGCCTAGCAACTGCGTAATATACTTTTATGTTCCTATTCCCATGATGCATCTGTGTACCAAATTTGGTTTGGCATCATGTTCCCATCATGGCAACATGATGGGAGATGGCATTGACTTTTTTCATCATGACCCTGTCACAAATGTGTGTATCAAACTTTGTATGTCTACGGCAAAGTAATATTTTGCTGTGTCATAAACCTCCCTAGGGGGCGCTATGGTGCCCATTTAACATTCATGTTGAGGGTTTCTTAAATCTGATTTTGACCTGCTTCTTAGCCCGGGTTAGTTCTAGTTTAGACCAGTTCCTGAGTGTGGTGTTGTGGGGCAATCAGAAAGCACTGTGAGAGGAAGCAGCCAATCAGCACGCTCCACAGTCTAGTGGAGGGAATTCTGTATGTTCTGTTGCCGTGCAGACTTTGGCAGTATTGATATTTACCTTTGGCCCATATGCTTCAAGTTTTGGGATAGTCCTGTTTTAGATGTGGACTATTTCTGCTCTAGACCAGCTGTAGTCCTGGTTTAGACTTGCTTTAGTCCTGACCTAGACCTGGTTTATTTAGTACTTGTTTAGACCTGAAAATCCTAGTCCTGGTTTTTTAGTTACACTGTACAGAGTCAAATGTGCAGCTTAAAACCAGCCTGGCTCTGGCCCCTCCCCTCCACACGTGTGATTGGCTGCTGTGGCCTGGTGACAGCCAATCAGCTGCAGTGGTGTGATGTGTGACATCAGCGGTATATAAGCCTCTGCAGAGCAGCGCCTCTTTGAAAGTTTCCGGTTTTCTACCAGGACTTTCACCTCTCTGCGCCTTGCGTGAAAATCCTCTTTTGGACCAAGCCAAGAAGCATTTTCTGATCCCCTGTGGATTATTTCAACTTCCTCTCACTTGGATTTAACTTGGACTCGACCTAAAGAGATCTAAAGGTAGGTCAATTTTATTTTCTCTCTGCAACAGGATTAAAGTAGACAAAATGATGAATATTATTAAAGATTGTTCATGTTGAAAAAAATTGTAATTTGTTTAACTGCATATTTAGATTTATTTTACTTTAGATGTGATATTCATTTAGAGCTAGTTTAGTCCAGACTGTGAGCAGAGGCAGCTGTGGGGTCAGTTCAGGACAGAGTGTGAGCAGAAGCAGCCAATCAGCACACTCCACACGGTCCAGGAGCGGGAAATTTGAATTCTCTGTGATCAACCTATTCTGTTTAGTTTGGGATAGTCCTGAGTTAGACCTGGTCCACTACTGGTTTAGTCCTGGTCTAGTTTTGGGTCTGGTCCGAGTTTAGTCCTGATTTAGTCCTATTTTGGCTTAGACCAGGTCTTGACAGTGTGGCTGTGGGGTCAGATCAGGACAGAGTGTGAGCAGAAGCAGCCAATCAGCACACTCCGCACAGTCCAGGAGCGGGAAATTTGAATTTTCTGTTACCGTGCAGTATCCGTGTCAGGAGCAGAGTGACACTGTTCTGTTTAGTTTGGGATAGTCCTGAGTTAGACCTGGTCCACTCCTGGTTTAGTCCTGGTCTAGTTTTGGGTCTGGTCCTAGTTTAGTCCTGATTTAGTCCTATTTTGGCTTAGACCTGGTCCACTCCTGGTTTAGTCCTGGTCTAGTCCTAGTTTAGTGTTGGCTCAGACCTCGTTAAATCCTGGTGTAGAACTACTTTAATCCTGTTTTGGACCTGGTTTTGTTTTAGACCTGGTCTAGTCCTGGTTTAGTCCTATTTTGACTCTTTAGTCCTGATGTAGAGCTAGTGTAATTCTGATTTCATCGTAGGACTGGTTTAGTCCTGTTTTTGACCTGGTTTTGATTTAGACCTGGACTAGTCATTGTAAAGTCCTATTTTGACTCTTTTTAGTCCTTATGTAGAGCTAGTGTAATCCTGATTTCATGCGTAGGCCTGGTTTAGTCCTTGTTTAGTCCTAGTGTAGAGCTAGTGTAATCCTGATTTCTGCGTAGGCCTGGTTTAGTCCTTTTTTAGTCCTGGTTTAGACCTATTTTTGCTTAGACCTAGTATAGTCCTGATGTAGAGCTAGTGTAATCCTGATTTATGCGTAGGCCTGGTTTAGTCCTCGTTTAGTCCTGGTTTAGACCTATTTTGGCTTAGACCTGGTCCACTCCTGGTTTAGTCCTGGTCTAGTCCTAGTTTAGTGTTGGCTCAGACCTCGTTAAGTCCTGGTGTAGAGCTACTTTAATCCTGTTTTGGACCTGGTTTTGTTTTAGACCTGGTCTAGTCCTGGTTTAGTCCTATTTTGACTCTTTAGTCCTGATGTAGAGCTAGTGTAATCCTGATTTCTGCGTAGGCCTGGTTTAGTCCTAGTGTAGAGCTAGTGTAATCCTGATTTCTGCGTAGGCCTGGTTTAGTCCTTGTTTAGTCCTGGTTTAGACCTATTTTGGCTTAGACCTAGTTTAGTCCTGATGTAGAGCTAGTGTAATCCTGATTTCTGCGTAGGCCTGGTTTAGTCCTTGTTTAGTCCTGGTTTAGACCTATTTTGGCTTAGACCTAGTTTAGTCCTGATGTACAGCTAGTGTAATCCTGATTTCTGCGTAGGCCTGGTTTAGTCCTTGTTTAGTCCTAGTGTAGAGCTAGTGTAATCCTGATTTTGCATTGGACCTGTTTCAGTCCTGGTTTAGTCCTTCCTATTTTAGTCCTGCTTGAGACCTGATTATGGTTTAGACCTGATTTAAAATGGGATTTGTTCTGTTTTGGACTGGTTTAAGAGCTGGTTTAGAACTAAGTGAGTTGTAGTCCTTGTTTAGACCTGTTTAATCCTCGTTATCTCTAGTTTAGTACTTATTTGGTCTTGGTTTGAATCTGGATTAATTGTACTTTAGAAGTGATATAGTCGTGCTGTAGCAATGGTTTAACACCCGCTTTAAACCAGCTGTACACTGGCTTTACAATGTATCTGACTCCTACATTTCTACATTACAATTTAAATTGTTCATTTGAACTTTTTTCAGATGCCTCGTGGAAAGTCGTTCCGTCGTTCCCAGGCGGCTAAGAGGAGGATGGCGGAGCGGCAGGAGACTGTCGTTTCCGGGCATTCTCCTCGTAGCGCTGAGGACCGAGATTCGAAAAGTATGTACAAGAAATCTTTCCCTTTCCGATTTGGCAGTTTCTGCTCTCTATAAATAAGTGACAATATTTTCCTAATTGTCTAGGCTATGGGACTGGCTACCGCTACCCAGTGCGTAAATGGCCAAGGTCACCTGTCACTGGAAGGTTCCACAAGCTTTACATCCCTCCTGAGGACCCTGACAAGAAGGTAAGTCCTTTTAACTGTAAATGTAGTTTACAAAAGCTTAACTTTTTAAATGTTATTTTTTTCAGTTTGTTCTGGTTGTTGGGGCTTCTCATCTGCGCCACTTCGTAGATGGCCTTGTTCATCTACCTGAAGGAAAGTTCACCTTTGGTTTCAGCTCCACCCGGGAGCTGCAGCCGCGGAGCTTGAGAGAGAGATTGCGAAGATAAAGGTCCCTCGTACTCCCTCTCTTGTTATAGTCACTGCTCCCTCTAACAACTTGACGGCCAGCAAGACGATTGCTGAGGCTGCAAAAGACTTCGGTCTGTACCTTGCCACAGTTTGCAGCCGCTGGCCAAAGGTACCATATTTCCAAAATTGTTGGGGGTGTTGGGGTAAACACAATTCAGTCAAATAAGTCGTGTATATCTACAAATCTTGGCCTAGTAATTAAGTTAAGGTGGACACATTCTCCCCTTTCTGCTGTAGTATTTGGTTACTTAGTTGTTAGACAGCGTACAAACTTAGAACTGGTTTCATAAAGCTGTAACTCTGGTTTTAAACCTTGCTAGATGCTACTGTAGTACTAGTTTAGACAGGTCAAGTCCTTGCTTGAAACAGATTTGAGTGCTAACACATTTCTACACTCTCATTTTAACACTAAATTGTTGTTTTGAGGTCTGTGTCCTGGACTTTCCACCTCGTCTGAACGCTGAGGTGGATTTGCAAAATCATCTGCGCCAAGAGTTCCATCGTGTTGCGGCGCTCATGAGTATGTGTGTCTCTCTGTCTCTCTGTCTCTCTGTCTCTCTGTCTCTCTCTCTCTCTGTCTCTCTCTCTCTCTCTCTCTCTCTCTCTCTCTCTCTCTCTCTCTCTCTCTCTCTCTGTCTCTCTCTGTCTCTCTCTCTCTCTCTCTCTCTGTCTCTCTCTGTCTCTGTCTCTGTCTCTCTCTGTCTCTGTCTCTGTCTCTCTCTGTCTCTCTCTGTCTCTGTCTCTGTCTCTCTATGGCTCTCTCTCTCTCTCTCTCTATGGCTCTCTCTCTCTCTCTCTCTATGTCTCTCTCTCTCTCTCTCTCTATGGCTCTCTCTCTCTCTCTCTCTCTATGGCTCTCTCTCTCTCTCTCTCTATGGCTCTCTCTCTCTCTCTCTCTCTATGTCTCTCTCTCTCTCTCTCTCTCTATGGCTCTCTCTCTCTCTCTCTCTCTATGGCTCTCTCTCTCTCTCTCTCTCTATGTCTCTCTCTCTCTCTATGGCTCTCTCTCTCTCTCTCTCTCTCTCTCTCTCTGTCGATCTATCTCCCTTTATGTCTCTCTCTATTTATTTATTTATTTTATTTTACTGAAGCTGTCAAGTACTACTCTGCTGTCGAGTATTTTCCGATGGACCGCCTGAACCTGTGGTGCTGGGATGGGGTAAGTATTGTTCTGAAATCCAAGTCTTTAATATCTATTGGCAAATAAATTTTTTTTTCTTTTCTATCATTTGCAGGTCCATCTGAGTGATACTGATGGTGGGATGGACATTCTTGCTCAGTTGCTTTGGACTGTATCGTTCCAACAGTTGGAGATGGCCATGCCCAGGCCATCTCCCCAAGCTCCTGTGTCTCCACCAACCAGGAAGGTCAAGCCAAGGGTGGTCGTGACCGGCCCTGCCCCCCGGCCACGGCCACCACCTTCGGATGGATGGACAGAGGTCAAGCGCGGAAAGAAGGTGGGGCTTGTCTAGTCATAACCTCAGGTTCACTCATGAATTGTTTTGAAGAGTCTTTTATTATTGCTCTTGCCGAAGAACCAGCCGGGAAGCCCCGCGCAATCTCCAGAGATTCCCCAGAGACGGCTGGTTCATCATGAGGTTTGTTTTGAGTGTGTGGCATTTTGGCAGTACTTTGTTGAATCTTATGATGTATTTAGATCTAATCTAATTTTAACAGGTGGAGTCAGTGTTTTCCATCCCACTATCCCCAGTCCTTTTCAGCACAGCCATTTTGAAAGAAATGAACAAGGTTGTTCCATCCAACCTAGATGCTGTGCCACACACTGTCTGCTTTCCTGCAGGAAAGAAGGTAAGTTTATTGAGTAAAAATGTTTAATGTACAATAAAGTGAAATGTATTTTGGTCTGTATTTTATTTATATTTCTACATTTTAAGGCGTCTCGTCTTAAACGCCGGAGAGGGGAAGCCCCACTGCCACGGCAGCCCCCTTCTGAATGGCCGCTGGTCGGACGGGAAAAGAAGGTGAGACTCATGGTATAGAGTTGTAATGTGAGTGTCGTCAGTAATTGTTAAGACTGTTGTCATTAACATTGTTTACTGCTCCTATTTAAGGACCAGCCTGGAAGCCCTGCGCACTCCCCAGGGGTTCCCAAGAGGCGGCTGGTTAAGCAGGAGCAGGTTTGTTTTGAGTGTGTGGCATTTTAAATACACTACCTAATCTCATAAATTTGAAAATCTCATTTTAATAGGTGGAGTCAATGCTCTCCAACCCGCCGTCCCCGATCCGCTATGACAGAGCCGCGCTGAATGATCTTGGCTCTGTGGAGTGCACTGCTAGCCTTCCCACTGGAAAGGTGGGATTACAAAGCAATTAAAATTTGGTATATGCAAAGTGAAATACTGTGTTACGTATCTATAAATGTATCATTTTTCAGGCTCGGACACGTGTCAAACGTCCGAAAGCTGCAGCCTCCCAGAGAAGCCAGCCCAAGCCACAGGTATGAAAAATTGTGAATAAAGTGAAACGTTTGTCACTATTATTTCATCTTTGAGTGGAATGTGACAAGACAGGAACTGTAAATACACTTATAGGTGCAGGCCGCTAAACTTGTGACTGTGAAGCCTGCAGTGGCTGGCCAGGTATGTGCCTTTTATGTAATGCATATGCAATTATTCAACAAATATTTAATAAGAATTTGCCGTGTGATCATAGTTTTACTTTCAGGTTATAGATAAACAGTAGATGTGATACACTTTTGTCAACTTTGTTTCCTCACAAACTATTACGATGCATAATAATAGAGATTCAGACCAAAATTACATGAATGACAACATGAATTTGCTTGTTTTTGTTCTTCAGATGGGGGCTGAGGTGGTGGTGACTCTTGAAACGTCACCTACCAGTGCCGCAAACATGTCGGGTGAAGATCAGGTTGGTATTAAGTTCTAAATGTATTGCCACAATAAAACATTTTTTGTATTCCATGTGTTTAACTAATTTACTGATGTAGGTGGAGCCAGGCGTGGTGGGGGTGGTGACACCTGGAGCACCCACCAGCGCTGGTCATGTGTTGCTGAAAGACCCGGTTGGTATTTACAATAATTAGTAGCAGTTGATTAGTTACAGCTATGTATTAAATGTTAAAGTTAAAGATAATGTTAAAGATATTCAGTGACAATAGTTTCACAGCAAATTATTCAACATAGAAAAAAGTTATATTCTATTTATCATATTTATCCATTACTGAAGCCTCAGGTTTTTATCCATGCTCATTTTAGATATAAGATATTCAATGTATTTTTTTTTTTCATAGACTGAGAAGAGTCATCATGGTCCATCCGATATGACGAAGAAGACCAAGAGGGCCGAGAGGACTGAGATGACCGAGATGACCGAGATGACCGAGAGGACCGAGAGGACCAAGAAGACCAAGAGGACCAACAGCAGTGATTCGTGCATCTGTTGCTCTGGAGATGAAGAAAAGCCCCATTGTGATGTTTCTTTTGGTGTTGACTTTAATGAAATGAAAGGTTATTTTGCTGATGTAGAGTCTGGTAAGTCGGTGCCTGAGAACATCAGTGGATCATTTCACCAGGGGAATGATCGCTTTAAGTATCCCGGTTTTCAGTGCACGCCGATGGCATTAGTGGGTCTAGCAAAGCATGTTGCGTCTCCTGTGTCTTTGTGGCAGAAGCAGGACCTGGATAGAGTTCTTGTTTTGGGCGATGAATTGTATGTACATTGCAGAGAGAGCAAAAAGATTAGCTCAGGGTCTAATATGATGCTCGTCTCAAATCTTCCACAGGAATGGGATATTGAGGGTCAGACATTTCACTTTCAGTACGGGGACTGTGTTTCTGGTATTGTTGGTGTTGATAGTGGTGAGTTCGTTGAAGAAGAGGTTCTTGTTAGTTTGGGAAATGGTTTAGAGAGAATGTTGTCACATTATGACACTTGTCTCTTCACCTTGTGTAAGACCACGTGTGCCATCATTAATGATAATGGTTTATATGCTGTCGTTGATTCTCATTCTCGCAGCAAAACTGGCATTGTACACCCAGATGGCAGTAGTGTGGTGTGTTATTTCAGGTCTATTTCTGAATTGCATTCTCACTTTTGTCATTTGGCTGATGTATTTACCAGTAAAGATAAATCATTTGAAATCAATGGGGTTGTTGTAACCAAGCCAGGTACAAATTTATCAAGTAGAAAGCGGACAAGGTCAACAGACGCCAGTGAACCTAGGGCTAAAGCACGGTCTCCAAGGCGTAAGTGCAGCCACACATCCAAAAAACACAGAAATGACAAATCAGATAGTGAAGAGGTAATTGAAGATGTCCAATTTATTAGCCATGAGCAAACTTCATTGGATTTCAACCCTATTGAGAAGGACATTTGCCAGTCTCTGTGTAAAAAAATTAATGTGGCTTTTGAACAATTAAATACCCCCCAATTAACAACAAAAATCTCATTAGGTGTCCCATGTAAAAATGAATCCATTGTTGCTGATGGCAATTGTTTTTTTCGGGCAATTTCACTTGCAGTAAGTGGAACACAGAAAAATCATCGGAAAATTCGGCTTGCAGTAGTAAAAGAACTTGAACAGAACGCTGTCAAGTACAAGAGTCTCTTGCGTCATGGGTTTGTCTCTGTTGCTGAGTATATTGAAAAAACCAAAATGAAATATGTCAATAATTGGGCTACTGAGGTCGAAATTCAGGTAACAGCTGACTATTTGGGTGTAAGTATATTTACATTTTTAAATGGAAATTGGCTGCAGTACAAGTGTAATAGCAACCCGCTGTCAAGCCAATGTATATATTTAGAGAACCGCAATAACAATCATTATGAAGTTGTTAAATGTGTTAAAGATTCAAATGGGAAAAGTTGTTGTGGTTTTTGTCAAATTGATATTAATAAAAGTGGATACAGTTTAAGATTTCAGGGGCTCTCTCTCGTAAATGCTGCTAAAATGGCTAATTCCACCTCAAAAGAAATCGAATCAAAATTGCTAAAATGCAGAGAAAAAGAGAGAGAAAGATTCAGAAAACGATATGCGCAGAAAGCTGTGTATAGACAGTATATAAGAAATTTAAACAGAAACAAGTACTGGCAACAAAAAAAATTTAGAAACCAATTAAAAAACAGAATGAAAGAAATGTATAAAGCAAACAAACAGCACAGAGACAAACTCAAGGCCATGAGCATTCTAAAGTATACTACCCATAAGTCCCACCAAGAAAGGGTTAAAGCTTATAGTAAAGAAAAATATACTATCGATAAGTCCCACCGAGAAAGCGTTAAAGCTTTTAGTAAAGAAAAATATATTACTGATAAGTCCCACCGAGAAAGCGTTAAAGCTTTCAGTAAAGAAAAATATGTTACTGATAAATCCCACCGAGAAAGGGTTAAAGCTTTCAGTAAAGAAAAATATGTTACTGATAAGTCCCACCGAGAAAGCGTTAAAGCTTTTAGTAAAGAAAAATATAGTATTGATAAGTCCCACCGAGAAAGCGTTAAAGCTTTCAGTAAAGAAAAATATAGTACAGATAAATTGCATAGGCATAAAGTAAAAGCCTTAAGTAAGGAAAAGTACCGTAAAGATAATTCACATCGGGAGCGATTAAAAGCTTTCAGTAAAGAAAAATATGAAGACCCAGTATTTAGAAAGGAAAAAATCATTAGTAGTAAAACCCGGTATCATAATAGCAAAAATAAAAAGCGTATTCAAGAAACAAAAATTAATAAGAAACTCCACAAACTCAAATTAAAGGACTTAGAATATGTAATGGAGAGTTTCTTGACTAAAGTTGAAAAGGGCCCAGAATTTATTTGTTCTGTGTGCCATAGAATGTTTTTTGAAAATTCAGTTATACATTGTAACATGGATAACTATAGTAAGAAAGAAAATTCACTAATAGTAGCTAAAAAGTGTATAACTGACACATATTTGCATAAATGTAGTAGTGACTGTGTCAGCCCTTGCCCGATGAAAACAACTGCCAAAGGTAAACTCTGGATCTGTTATACCTGCCACCGAAAGCTAAAGAGGTGAAACTCCAGCTGAAAGTGCAGTTAATAATTTAGAACTTGACCCCATTCCAGAAGAATTGGCATGCTTAAATAGTGTAGAAGAACTTTTAGTATCCCCAATATAGCAATGATGAAGATCGTAGCTTTACCCAAAGGTGGACAAAAATCATGTCAGGGGCCTATGGTGTGCTGTCCTTCAAATTTAAGTCACACTGTAAAACTTTTACCGCTCTGACTTGGGTGGTGTATTGTTGCCAGTCAAGCTAAAACGTAAATTGACATATAAAGGTCATTATGAATTTCAATTTGTTGATACAATACGTATAAAACATGCCATTAAGTGTTTAAAAAGGATAAATAAGTTTTTTAAGGACATTCAATTCGATGAAACTTGGGTAAATGAATTTTCAAACGAAGAGTTAGATGAACTCTTTCAAGATGATATGGACGAATTTTGTGAAGAGAAAGACGTAGACTCATTCCTTGATGAGAAAATGCCAACTTCAGAGCAAGAAAATGAAAAAACTGAAGATGAAGATCTTAATGATGAACTCTTGCTTGACCAACAGCGATACTGTGTTTTTCAGGACACTTGTTCTTTGCCCCTTGATTTAGGCCAAGAGATACTGGATCAGTACTTGGATGGCATTTTAAATCTGGCGCCAACAGAGGGCAACAATCCGGTGAGATTGCTCTCAGATCGTGAGAATGAAGCCAAGTGCTTTCCATCGCTATTTCCCCTCGGACGCTTTACGTTTCACGATAAAAGACCTGTACGGATAACTTTGATGCGTTATTTAAATAATAGAATAATGCATGCCGATGGACGATTTTCAAGTAGTTTACTTTATCTCTTTTACGCGTACTACATATCGGTTCTCAAACAGGTAGTTTCAAGCGTATCCATTGCACTTCGAAAAGGGGACACAGTTAAATTGGCTCAGTGCAATGATTCAAATATTAAAGAAACTCTGAGAACGATGCTGGAGCATGATGGTGGATACCGTTTTCTTAAACCTATAAGAGGAAGTCCAGCATATTGGCAGACTGCTTCAAGCGACTTGCTAGCTATGGTGCGCCAGTTAGGGGTCCCAACCTGGTTCTGTTCATTTTCCAGTGCTGATATGCGCTGGAAAAATTTAATTAACACTATCTTAAGACATGAAGGTCGATTACAAACAGTAGAAGACCTAGAGTGGTCTGAGCGCTGTGAACTCTTAAGGCGTAACCCGGTTATCGCGGCCAGGATGTTTGACTATCGCTGGCATATATTTCTTAAGGAAGTATTAATGTCTCCGTTACATCCCATTGGCGAAATTGTTGATTATTTCTACCGGGTTGAGTTCCAGCAGAGAGGTTCACCTCATGTACACTGTTTGTTTTGGATAAAAAATGCCCCCAGACTTCATGAAAACACCGATGAAGAGGTGATTGAGTTTATTGACAAATACGTCACATGCGAGCTGCCAGCCGAGGACGATCCTTTGTATGAGGTCGTCACGTCTGTGCAGCAACATTCTGCGACATTCAAAAACTTGCAAAAAAAATAAAACAGTATGCCGATTTAATTTCCCCCGCCCTATATCTTCCCGGACTTTCATAAAAAAATCAGAGCCAAAACCTAAATGCCCAAAATGTCACCCAGCCAAAACTGACGTTAGTACAAGTGATATTCAGGTGCAGTGTATTTGCCATACAACAATGCCTACAGCACAAGGTGTGGAGATGGTGTCCAAAGTGAAAAAAATTTGCTTGATGGAGAACTGTCCGTATAACTGTCCTGATGATGTATTTAATTCCCTTGGGTTTGATCAGGAAGTATACGAAAAAGCATATAATTGTTTGGGAGGTCGCACACATGTAGTTTTAAAGAGAAATATTTCTGAGATTTGGAATAATCAGTTTAGTCGACATATTCTTAGAATTTGGAATGCTAATTTGGACATTCAGTATGTGTTGGACCCATATGCTTGCATTGTTTATATAATCTCATATATTTCCAAATCTGAAAGAGAAATGGGATTATTGTTAAGTATGGCCCAAAAAGAAGCCCGGAAAGGAAATTTAGATGCCAAAGCCGCTCTGAAAAAAATTGGATCTGTTTTCCTACACAATAGAGAGGTGTCTGCACAGGAAGCAGTTTATTTACTTACCAATATGCATTTAAAAGAATGTTCCAGAAAAGTAGTCTTTATACCCACTGGAGAGAACATTGTTAGAATGAGCAGGCCCTTAAACACCATTGATGAAACTGATAGAGAAGAAGATATTTGGATGTTAAACATTATTGACAGATATAAGAACCGTCCCAACAATAGTGTGTTCAGTGACATGTGTATGGCAACATTTGCATCTGAATATCGTTTACTAACGAAAGGTGAAAAATCTAAAAACTCAATCCCACTACAATTTGATCATGGATTTATTATAAAAAGGTCACGGACTCAGGCAGCAGTCATTCGGTTTGCCCGTTTTTCAAAAACAAAAAGCCCAGAACAGTATTCTAGAAGTATGATTGAATTGTTTGTGCCCTATCGTTCCCATTTAAAGCCGGAAAGCTTCGAGTCCTTCTTGCAGTTTTATAATAATGGCAATGTTCAGTTTTCCGATGGTTCAATGCGTAGCATACGCTCTGTAGTAAAATCAAACAGGCGTAAATTTGAAAGAGTTAAAGAAGATTTAGAGGAGCTCCAGAAAGAAGTTGACCTTAATTCGGACGTGGAAAATGCGTGGTCACGTTTATGCCCAGAACAAGAGTCTGAAAGAATAGAATGTAGAAATGAATTGGACCAGCAGCAAGATAGAAACCCCGAAGAAGAACCACTTCCCATTCCTGATTTGGCTGTATGTCACGAACAAATATCCCATTTAGAAAAACGTAATAATATACTTAGTAGACAAGAGGGTTTAGATTTAGTTCGTACATTAAATGACGAACAATTGGCTATCTTTTATAAAATCCGTTCTTGGTGTTTAGATAAAATTGCTGGTAATAATCCTGAGCCCTTGCATGTATTTATTACGGGTGGGGCGGGGACGGGGAAAAGTCACCTGATAAAAGCGATACAGTATGAGGCAACGAGGTTATTGGCCCCTCTGTGCCGAAATCCAGATAACATTAGTGTGTTGTTAACTGCCCCAACTGGAATAGCAGCGTACAATTTAAAAGCAGCTACTATCCACACAACATTTCAAATTGGAACTTTTTTGAGTCTGCTTTACTCACCTTTAGGTGAAGAGAAGTTAAATTCTCTTCGTGTAAAGTATTGTGATTTGAACATTTTGATCATTGATGAAATATCTATGGTTAATCACAAATTACTCACATATGTTCACGGTAGATTAAGACAAATTAAGCAAACAGGTGACTTTTCTCCGTTTGGAAATGTATCAATTATAGCTGTGGGAGACTTTTATCAATTGGCACCTGTTTTAGGTAAACCCCTATATAAAGACATTGACGGTGTGAACTTCTGGACAAATTTATTTTCATACGTTGAATTAAGAACAATTGTGCGCCAAAAAGATGAAATATTTGCACATTTGTTAAATCGACTAAGAACTCGTTCTCGAACTACTCCCATGTTAAGTAGTGATATTTCGGTATTAAGACATTGTGAAACTGGGGAGGAACCTGACACGCTGTACATTTTCCCAAGAAATCAACAAGTAGATAATTACAATACCAAAAAACTTACCCGCACTTGCCCAGATTATGTAGAAATAGATGCACAGGATTTTGGACTCAATAAGAAAACCGGTAAATTAGAGGCAAGGCTTGTTCCCCATAGTGATACGGCTTACACATGCCTGCCAGACCAGTTATTGTTAGGTAATGGTGCGCGGGTTATGTTATGTAAAAATATTGATGTAAATGATGGCCTAGTTAATGGTTTATGTGGTACAGTAAAACATTTAGTATGGTCCGATAAACGGGTTCCGGTTGCCGTTTATGTTTTATTCGATGATATCAATGCTGGTGTTCAAAAAAGAAAGCGATATATACCCCCAACACCAGATCTAATTGGATGTACACGCATTGAACCAGAGGAAGAACGGGCAAATAAAAAAGGCGGCATTCGTCGTCAGTTTCCCCTCAAACTTGCTTGGGCCTGTACTGTTCACAAGGTACAAGGCATTTCTGTCGATAGCGCGGTAGTGTCCCTCGACAAAATGTTTGCGGCCGGTCAGGCTTATGTCGCTTTAAGTAGAGTAAAAACTTTATCTGGACTCGTAATCCAAAATTTCGATCAAAAAGCAATTTATTGCAATGATAATGTTAAATTTGCCCTCCATTATATGCCTCCCTTCATGACAGATTACATATCTAGGCCCATCACGAGTGAACACGTTTTTACATTGTTTTTGATGAATGTACATGGATTACACAGACATGTTTCAGATTTGGCCCTCAGTACACAGCCTTGGCAGCCTAACTGCATCGCTGTAACAGAGACATGGCTAAGGGCTGACTCTTGTTTAGACACTGTTCACATAGATGGATTTCAGTTTCATAGTCGTCCACGTAGTGATAGTTATAAATGTAGTACTGACCCAGCACTCGTGGAATTATGTGGACAGCAGCATGGGGGAGTTGGTGTGTACTGTGACGTAAATGTAGCTCATGAAGTCACAGTACCTAATGTCGATTTAGAATGTGTAGCATACAACTGTTTGGCTTACAATATTTTAGTTGTTGTGATTTATCGTCCCCCATCTTATCCCATGTCATTATTAATCAAAAATATGAAAAAACTATTTAAATTGATACATTCTAAAAGTGAGACAATTGTTATTGTGGGAGACTTTAATGAAAATCTCCTGAAACCCTCAAAATGGTCTAAATTTATGCTTGATGAAGGGTACAGTCAGTATGTTGAATGCCCTACAACTGAGAGAGGGACATTAATTGACCATGTCTTTGTCAAAACAACAAACTTTGAAGTTCACTGTGCGGTGGTGCCCACATATTTCTCTGATCATGAAGGAATTGCGTGTTCTTTTAAGTACTCGAATGGTTAAATTACAGATCGCTGTTGGTCATGTATGACGTCTGACATTAGATGTACAGGGAAAAATTATGACGATTGATCATGTGATTATGTTCATGTTCTTGAAGTTTGGTACTTTCCTTCACTGCGTTATATCATGTGTGGTTAGATTTGGCCCTGCTTTAGTCCTGGTCTGGCCCTGGTTTGGTCCTCCTTCAGTCTGAGTTTTGCCCTCCTTTAGTCCTGTTGTGGTCTTGCGTTAGTCCTGGTCTGGTCCTGCTTTAGTCTCCTGGTCTGGTCTTGCTTTAGTCCTGGTCTGGTCCTGCTTTAGTCCTGGTCTGGTCTTGCTTTAGTCCTGGTCTGGTCCTGCTTTAGTCCTGCTTTAGTCCTGGTTTGGTCTTTCTTTAGTCCTGGTCTGGTCCTGCTTTAGTCCTGGTCTGGTCTTGCTTTAGTCCTGGTTTGGTCCTGCTTTAGTCCTGGTTTGGTCTTTCTTTAGTCCTGGTCTGGTCCTGCTTTAGTCCTGGTGTGGTCCTGCTTTAGTCCTGGTGTGGTCTTGCTTTAGTCCTGGTCTGGTCCTGCTTTTGTCCTGGTCTGGTCCTGCTTTAGTCCTGGTCTGGTCTTGCTTTAGTCCTGGTTGGTCTTTCTTTAGTCCTGGTTTGGTCCTGCGCTAGTCCTGGTCTGGTCTTGCTTTAGTCCTGGTTTGGTCCTGCTTTAGTCCTGGTCTGGTCTTTTTTTAGTCCTGGTTTGGTCCTGCTTTAGTCCTGGTCTGGTCCTGCTTTAGTCCTGGTCTGGTCCTGCTTTAGTCCTGGTCTGGTCTTGCTTTAGTCCTGGTCTGGTCCTGCTTTAGTCCTGGTCTGGTCCTGCTTTAGTCCTGGTCTGGTCCTGCTTTAGTCCTGGTCTGGTCTTGCTTTAGTCCTGGTTTGGTCCTGCTTTAGTCCTGGTCTGGTCCTGCTTTAGTCCTGGTCTGGTCCTGCTTTTGTCCTGGTCTGGTCTTGCTTTAGTCCTGGTTGGTCTTTCTTTAGTCCTGCTTTGGTCCTGCGCTAGTCCTGGTCTGGTCTTGCTTTAGTCCTGGTTTGGTCCTGCTTTAGTCCTGGTCTGGTCTTTTTTTAGTCCTGGTTTAGTCCTGCTTTAGTCTCCTGGTCTGGTCTTTCTTTAGTCCTGGTCTGGTCCTGCTTTAGTCCTGGTCTGGTCTTTTTTTAGTCCTGGTTTAGTCCTGCTTTAGTCTCCTGGTCTGGTCCTGCTTTAGTCCTGGTCTGGTCCTGCTTTAGTCCTGGTCTGGTCTTTCTTTAGTCCTGGTCTGGTCTTTTTTTAGTCCTGGTCTGGTCTTTTTTTAGTCCTGGTTTAGTCCTGCTTTAGTCTCCTGGTCTGGTCCTGCTTTAGTCCTGGTCTGGTCCTGCTTTAGTCCTGGTCTGGTCTTTCTTTAGTCCTGGTCTGCACTTCGTGCATGATGTCATGTGCGCCCTACGTTTTTGGGTGAACGATTACAATTATGCCGCTGGCGCGGCCATGGCGATGCCACCGTGCCAGGTCAGCGGGCACCAGTCAGTGACATGGTGATGCCAGTGTGCTTGGAAAGGGGAGAGCGCTTCGCGCTCTGTTTCGTGCGCTCCGCTTCGCTCCGCGCACTCAGCGCAGCAGTGCTTCGCACTGCTGAACAATCACAATAGGCCCTACGCCGCCTAGGCGCTCGGGCCTAATAATAATAATAATAATAATAATAATAATAATAATAATAATAATAATAATAATAATAATAATAATAATAATAATAATTATTATTATTATTATTATTATTATTATTATTATTATTATTAACTCAAACTGAGCTCTTTTCCTCCGTTTTGTGCCTCATGGTTTAGAATCTGATGAAGTGTTGCACTGTGGCGCCCTGCAGTGGTGAAAAAAAAAAAGACTCATCACCGTCGCTCCAAACTGTGGGATTAGACCAGGGGTGTTTAAACTTTTTTCATCGAGGGCCACATATTAAAACACAGACCAGCGTGAGGGCCGATAGAGGGTCATAGACTGATGGTCAAAACAGTGAATAATTCCCGTATGTGCATTTATAACACCTTTGTTCATGCTTAGACCCTCAAAAGGACACACACATTTGCTTGATCAAGGTAGATTTCAAAAACATGCAGTAAAAAGTACTACTTGCTGTAGCCTGAGGGCCAAAACAATTGGTCTGGGGGCCAAATCTGGCCCCCGGGCCATAGTTTGGACATGCATGGATTAGACCATAGACTGTGAGATTAGACCATAGACTGTGGGATTAGATTATAGACTGTGGGATTAGACCATAGACTGTGGGATTAGACCATAGACTGTGGGATTAGATTATAGATTGTGGGATTAGACCATAGACTGTGAGATTAGACCATAGACTGTGGGATTATATTATATAGACTGTGGGATTAGACCATAGACTGTGGGATTAGACCATAGACTGTGGGATTAGACCATAGACTGTGTGATTAGACCATAGACTGTGGGATTAGACCATAGACTGTAGGATTAGACCATAGACTGTAGGATTAGACCATAGACTGTAGGATTAGACCACAGACTGTAGGATTAGACCATAGACTGTAGGATTAGACCATAGACTGTAGGATTAGACCACAGACTGTAGGATTAGACCACAGACTGTAGGATTAGACCATAGACTGTAGGATTAGACCACAGACTGTAGGATTAGACCACAGACTGTAGGATTAGACCATAGACTGTAGGATTAGACCACAGACTGTAGGATTAGACCACAGACTGTAGGATTAGACCATAGACTGTAGGATTAGACCATAGACTGTAGGATTAGACCATAGACTGTGGGATTAGACCATAGACTGTGAGATTAGACCATAGACTGTGGGATTATATTATAGACTGTGGGATTAGACCATAGACTGTAGGATTAGACCATAGACTGTAGGATTAGACCATAGACTGTGGGATTAGACCATAGACTGTGGGATTAGATTATAGATTATGATATTTATGGAGAATTGTGGTGTTTGGGTGATGTAGACTTGTGGGCGGAGCCTCATACAGCCTCGTACTGCCGACTGTAAGGAGGGAGAGCTCTCTAGATTACTCAAACATGCACGGATGGCTCTAAAACCTCTTCAGCATGTATTTGAGAACAGTGTTAGAACAGAACGCAAAGCTTTGCATAATAGGCCGTCTTTAAAAATATGAAAACTGTTTGTCCCGAATGACAATATTATTTATGTTTTATTAGTCTAGTTCTTTTTATTCAACAAAAGTTAAGTTTTTGTCTATCCTCAGCTTCTGTATCAATCATTCACTCAAACTTTATTTGTACGGCACATTTCATAAGAGATGTGGCACAAAGAGCTTCACCTGCAACAGAAAAATGACAATGATTAAAAACAACAGCCCCCACCCCAGGGTTTCTCCGACATTTACAGCAGTTTAGACAGAAAAATTAAAACAGAAAGTTCCTAAACATTATAGTAAAAATAAAAATAGAGAACTAAAATCAGATAGAGTAAAATACTAATAATTTAATTTAAAACAAATATACTACTACGATAACTAATAATAATAATTATTATTATGAATTTATTATTATTATTATTATTATTATTATTATTATTATTATTATTGGCCCTCGCCTAACGAAGTGGCGAGGGGTATTGTTCTTGCTCGGTTTCTTCTTCTTATTATTCCTCTTCCGCCAAAATGATCGCATTTTTGACCCCCTGAACGTCGACGAAAAGTCTCACATGGGGGTATAGAATCGACCGGCCCGGCGAAAAATTCGATAAAACGGAGATCGCAACAATGACCAAAGTGACCCCACTCAACGGCGCCCCCTAGAATTGGACCCCTATGGGAGAGGGGACAAGCAAAGTTTGTCGCAGGGAAATGAAATTCGGGACAGTGACAGAGAACCATGAGACAAGCCAAAAGATGAATTGGAGCACGTCTCTATGACCAACAGGAAGTCGGCCATATTGGATCAAAAATTCACCGCCGTTTTGACTGCGTGTACGCCAAATTTTTCAGAGCTCAAACTCACATCACTATTGTGTGATCCCGGCCTGAATGTGATGAAATATGAAATATAATAAAAGTGAACTCTGTAGCGCCACCTAGTGTATACGTGAAACGTCAACATTATCGGATTTGGACCAAATTTGGGGATTAAATTCTATGCATGATTTCAAGCAAAATCTTATATTACGGACATGGTGCAATTTTCATCGTTCGCCAACAGGGGCGCAAAGGCTCCCCCAATAAATACTTCAAAAATTAGTACACGCACAGACTTTGTCTGATTGTGCTGAAATTTGAATCACTAAAGCTTGAACATGGACTGAATATAATAAACCATAAAGTATATGAAAAGTGAACTCTATAGCGCCCCCTACTCAGACATGAAACATCAACATTATCGGATTTGTACCAAATATGGGTATTAAATTTTCTGTATCAAACCAAGCAAATAAATATATTATGGATATAGGGTGTTTCCCACGGTTGGCCAGCAGGGGCGCAACGACTCCCCCAATAAATAGTTCAAAAATTACTACACGCACAGACTTTGTCTGATTGTGCTGAAATTTGAATCATAAATGCCTGACCATGGCCTGAATATAATACACTATAAAGTCTATGAAAAGTTACACTATAGCGCCCCCTATAATAGAGATGACACGTCAACATTATCAGATTTGTATTTAATTTGGGGATTAAATTCTATGCCTGACTACAAGCAAAAAAAAAATAAAAATTACGGACATGGGGTATTTTCCACAGACGATTACACACATTCATGTAGTCTGATTGTGCTGAAATTTCAATCACTAATGCGTGAGTAAGGACTAATTATAATACATTATAAAGCATATGAAAAGTGAGCACTATAGCGCCCTCTAAGTATAAACATTAAACATTATTGGACATGAACCAACTTCATCCATCCATCTTCTCCTGCTTAATCCAGCTGGGTCGCGGGGGCAGCTGTGGTGCCCAATCTTCATAGCACCTGACCCTTCCTGTGAACCCCTCTGCAGGTGGTGAGCCCACAGGAGGGGTTGAACCAAATTCAGTTATTAAATTCTATTCATGATGAAAATATATTAAGGATCCTGTGGATTTCCCCTGTTAGCCAGCAGTGGCACAAACAAAGATTACATGCACATGCTCAGTCTGATTGTTCTGAAATGTGAATCTCAAATTGATTATTAAATTGTATTAACAAAAAAGTTTTTGAAGTCTTTATTATATAATTACTATGATATTATTACTACACAAACATTTAAAATAAATACAACAAAAAGTATTTTTATAATATTGCAAAACTATTTTTTTAATGTTATAATAATGAAATAACCTAAAATCAAACAATACAAAATAAATATGAAGTAACTATGAACTAAATTCACACATATTTTACTTGGATAGTATTGCTACCAAACATTTAAAATGAACATAACAAAAATTATTTTTATAAAACAACAGCTTTGGATGGTGACTCCTCAATGGTGCACCCTACAGCTTCTTCAGGGACTCGGTCACTGTGGCTCACACTCTCTCCAGGCTCCTTAGGGGCCACCACAGGTGCAGAGGGGGGATTTGTGGACAACATGGAGCATGACGTTCCAGCCTGGTCTTCTTTTACTTCTTCTACATCTAATGACAGAGCATTTGATTTAGAACAGTTCTTAACCATATATATATATATATATATATATATATATATATATATATATATATATATATACATACATACACACAAACTCACATGCACACGAACACACACAAACTCACATGCACACACACACACATCTAATGACAGAGCATTTGATTTAGAACAGTTCTTATTTAAAGTTGCAATTAAAAATTAAAAAATTACCATTGGCAAAAACACTTTCCAAGACGTCTGTCATGACCTGTGCTCCCCTCCCCTCCTTCCCTTTTGTGTCTGTGTCTGTGTGTGTGTGTGGGCGGAGTCTCCTGGTCCTGATTCAGCTCACCTGCTGCAATCAAGATCGGGACTACTTAGCTCCTGTTTCTCCAGTGAGACTCTGCCAGATTGTTTTCTACCTACACACGGTGAAACTCTTGGCTCCTCAAGTTTTGATCCTGTCTAGACATTTTTGGACTTACCTGTTTTTGCTCCTCCAGTGATCCTTGTCATCTCCTGTCTTGCTCCTACCTGTTTCGGCCCTGCTCCAGTCCTGCTCTGGTCCTGTTTCAGTCTTGCTCCAGTCCGGTTCCAGTCCAACTCCAGCCCCGCTCCAGTTTGTTCAATAAACCCCTTTTTTCTTGTTTATTCCTTGTGGTCTGTTGTCCGGTTTTTGGGTCCTTCCATTATCGAGCCGTAACAACGTCTTGATATTTATCCTTTAGTGTGTGTAGTTTTTGTTGTTTTTTACAAATCTTCTCCTCTTCTCTTTTTAGATGACATATAATATTGTCATATATTTGAAGAAAGTCAGAGCTATAATTGTAAAACAGCTCTGACTTCTCAAAGTTGCCAAGTATTAGATCATGTATTTGGTACTGTAAAACAGAAACACACAAATTAAATTAAGACAAGTTACAGATTTGATAAAAATAGGAATTTGCACAAATACATTACTTTAGTCAAAACAACTTACATTTAGCAGAACCAACTTTTTTCGAATATCGTGGGATAATTTACCACATGCTGGTGGCAGTTCACTTGTGGTAAATGTTGCCATTCTGATTTTACAAAAATAGACACATTACATTAAACTAATCAAGTCAAAATCATTGAAATAATTTAGAAAGAGGCAAAACATACCTTATGTTGTACAGGTGAGTCTTCCTGTTTGTCTTGTTGGGTCTTAGGTGTCTCCTTCTTGTGTTCGTGGCTCTTTCATTCTCTCCTTTATAGGTCTAACATAATGACACACCCCCTGATATATTTCCTGAAGCAAGATTGGATGGGGAAAAAGAGGCGGACTTTGCATTTGACTTTTTATTGTTTACAACCAATATGTGTTGTTATCTGACAATTTATTCTTTCATATCAAATACCAAAAAATATTGCAGTATTAAACAAATGTTTTGGATCACAGATCCCTACACATGCTTTACTGTTCACTGATTTCACCACATGTAACATTGTGCAGAAATTTGGGCAATGACTATAGAACCCCAATAGAACCATTACTGAAACAAAACAAACAATAAGAACTATTTATAATGGCAGATTTCATGACCTTAATAATCCATTGTTTAATCACGTCAAATTAGTCAAACTGAATGATTTGATTCTGTACCACACTTTGAAGGATTTCCTGTTGTTCCATTATGTGACTCCACAAACAGATACAAAATCTTGATAACCAAAACTTTCATCAAACAGACATGTTCATATTCCAAACTGTGTAAGTGCATTACTCTTAAATATAACTGCTTACATTAAAATACATGTAATGGCACTGAGAGGGAGACATTCAGTTTGTCACCTGGACAAAGGTTTATTTAGTCCAACACATTCCACAAACTCATCCAATTTGCTTCTTCACTTCTTTAGACCAAATAAACTTTTTCTCCCTTTGCCACGGGTTCTGTCTGCAAGACATGGATTTTACACACACAAAAACAGGCTATTCAGAAATTTAAAAAAAAGAGAACTATGGAGCAAGAGACTAGACATAAAACAAATTAACTACACTTTTGCACATGAGTAAGAAATATTATTGTAGGAAATTACTACATTATAATAAAACAATGTTAAATAGTGCTATAAATTATAAACCACAAGCAGATTGGACTATCAGAATCAGAATTACTTTTATTCATCCCCTGTAGCCTGTAGTCCTTAAGGTCGCTGGGGCGCGGCGTCTTCGGGACAGGGACGAGGCACTATGTCTTCCATAGCAGGGGGACTTTCTGAAGACTCAGGCTCAGGCTGAAGATCTGGTGCAGGACACCACTGAGCTGGGGAGCACAGCCCTTCAAGACTCTGGGGCTCACTCCATCAGGTCCTGGTGCTTTCCCGGCCTTCAGTCTCTGCAGTTGACACCTCACCTGCTCCTCAGTGACAGTCAGTGTGGAGGTGTCAGGAGGGGGAGGGGTGGTGTCGTCTGAGGTGTGAACTGGGTCTTCCACAGGAGACGGGGGAGGGAGGGGTAGGGGGGTGACTGCTGCTGGCTGGAGGTGGACAGTTCCTGCAGTGTCAAAGCGATTGAAGAAGATGTTGAACTCATTAGCTGTGTTCACGTCTCCCTCAACGCTTCCCCCTCGGGTCGGCTTGTGTCCCGTGATGGTCCTCATGCCGCTCCACACTTCCCGCATGTTGTTCTGCTGAAGTTTCCACTTTTTTCCAGTTTTGGAAAGAGGGAAGTCTTGATTTGTGCTGCTCTGGTGGAGGCGCCGCACAGGAAAGCTGGAGATGGTGCTATGCTCAGTGGCACAGAAAATTACCAGAAAAATCTGAAAAATTGAAATATTTTAATAGAAAATCAGACAAGGGCCAGATTAAAGGTCTTGGAGGGCCGGATCTGGCCCCCGGGCCGCATGTTTGACACCTGTGCTGTAGGGTGAGCGTTCTGAATCCGGGCTACCGCAGCGTGGATAGAGTCACAGGTGCTGTGGGCGTTGGCTGACGGAGGCACGTAGACAGCAACAAACACAACATGAGAGAACTCCCTCGGTAGATAATAAGGCCGTAGTCCGACAGTACATAGTTCCACATCGCGGCCGCAGATCCGTTCCTTGACGGTGATGTGCGATGGATGGCACCAGCGGTGGTTGACGAGCACAGCGACCCCGCCGCCTCTGCTCTTCCCGCAGCTGGCGCGCTCTCTGTCGGCCCGTACAGTGGAGAAGCCCGCGATAGAAACGTAGCCATCAGGCACATCTTCATGCAGCCATGTCTCGGAGAAACACATTAAACTGCACTCCCGATATTCCTTCTGACTCTGGGCTAGCGCTGTCAGTTCGTCCATCTTATTTACGAGGGATCTCACGTTACCCATCACAGTAGAGGGGAGACACGGCTTGAACTTAAGTCTCTGTTGTTTTGCTGCTATCCTCTTCCGTCGCAGTTTTTTATTTCCTCTGCAGCCCCTGTGTGTCCTTCTCCTGCAGTCCGCGGGGATGTCAGGTGAGCTCCCGGTGGTTCCTATAGAAGCCGCTCCAGCGTCTCTCAGCGCCATCAGCTGTTCCCGAGTGTAACGAAGCTGCATTGTAACCCCGTGTCAGTCAGAAACAGTCTTAAGGGTCACTCAAAGTTACCAAAAAAACTCCCTCGGCTGACTCTAGTGTTGTTAAGAACTATTTCAAAAAGTGTGCTCAAATAGAGAGGTAAAAAGTACAAAAAAGCAAGAAAAGCGAAGAAAGGATCTGAGAATCTGTAAACAGGCTGCACACGCGAACTCGCGCATGCGCACTATACTACATTCTTTACACATAACACAGGAATATAACATGGAAGAGTATTTCACTAAAATGATTACTGTTATTTACAATCACTACCTATGCATACACAAAAATAACTGCTTACATTAAAATACATGTAATTGCACTGGTAGAATTTGGACAAAATGCAGTTTCTAAAAGTTGTCTCAACAATTGCACCAACAGCCTTCATAAACATGTGAAAAGCCCCCATTCAGGGATCCGGACAGCACCATTAGACAGCACTCAATTACCTGTATTATAAAGTGAATAGACAACACTCCGGTGTACCTATTCACGTGATAATAGAGGTAACTGCCTTAGACTGTTACAATAATTGTCTCTGTTCCAAAAGAGATCACTACTGAAGACTGCATGCTATAAACAATATTTCAAATACACAGGGTGCATACGATGAATTTATACAAATATTTCTACAATTATATTATGGAATTTGTCCAATTATGTTTTCTGAAACTGTATTTTTTAAAAGAAAACATTAGAGGCAGAGACTAAATATAAAACATATAAAAACTAATTTATAACTATTTAAAGACAAAAATAGTGTTATAAATACACTACAAAAAACAATATCTAGTCAAGTTAACATGACCTGAATTAAGAAAGTTTTATCAAGATATGAGTAACTTTCACTTGAGAAGTACAAGAGGAATACCAGAAGAATTTATTTTATTTATTTAGTTAAACTTTATTTAACCAGGAAACACCCATTGAGATCGAGATCTCTTTTTCATACATGTTCATATTCCAAACTGTGTAAGTGCATTACACTTACAAATATAACTGCTTACATTAAAATACATGTAATGGCACTGAGAGGGAGACATTCAGTTTGTCACCTGGACAAAGGTTTATTTAGTCCAACACATTCCACAAACTCATCCAATTTGCTTCTTCACTTCTTCTTTAGACCAAATAAACTTTTTCCCACTTGACAAATTCTCCCTTTGCCACAGGTTCTGTCTGCAAGACATGGATTTTACACACACACAAAAACAGGCTATTCAGAAACTTAAAAAAAAAAAAGAAAAAAAGAACAATGGAGCAAGAGACTAGACATAAAACAAATTAACTTTTGCAAATGAGTAGGAAATATTACTGTAGCAAATTACTACATTATAATAAAACAATGTTAAATAGTGCTATAAATTATAAACCACAAGCAGATTGGACTATACTACATTCTTTACACATAACAAGTTTGATTACTGGTATGGGATTTACTCAACTACCCTTCGAGAATCCACACTAACAACAAACTTTTAATTTGGAATGGTTCCTGTTCCTACATAAAAAAATATATACTTTATTACACGTTTACTATCTCACAAATAGTTTAAATTTACCAATCAGTGGTCACTGATTTTCCTGTGAGGACGTGATTGAAGACGTGGGATGGATTAACAGTTAACTCCGCCTCTACATTATTGCACTAACCAATCACATTTGATCTACCTACCACCTACAGGACAGGTCTATAAAAGGAGAACACTGAGCCATTGAATGCTGTTTGCCTTTCCTCAAAAAAGGTGGATCATCAAGAGTATTGTTGCAAATCTCTTGCTAAGACCTTCTGTTTAATTTGTGATTTTGGACAATTCCTGCAGAGACACATTCAACTGATTTTGTGTTTCAGCCAAAAAGGTAAGAACTATTTTATGTTATTAAGCCTAAAGCTACAAAATAAGATCTCAAAATATTTCTAAGGTAATTTCTGTGTAATTTCCTGAGTAATTTCTTTAATTTCCCTGAAACATTAAAAGAAAAGAATCTTTGTTCAGAGAACACACTCTGCCAATGCCCATTCACTCCCTCTTTCATTTTTAAAGTCAGTCAGACCCCTCCCCTGTAAGAGAGAGCCGAGTGCTGAATACATTAGACAGCAGTGTGTTCTATAGGGACATCTTAATACAAACCAACATATACTATTATAAATGACATCTAACAATCAAAGATTAAATGCTGAGGTGTTCTGATAAATTATGTCTGCATAATCAAGTATTGGTAGAAGTAACAGAGGTATAGTATCCTCAACTGGTTAGAAACTTTCTTTATAACGGAATCTATGTGTGAATTAAATATAGTTTTAGAATCTAAAACAAGACCAAGACGTTTAAGTTGGTTGTTTTACCATTAGTCTTCTGTCAATAAATTCAATTACAGTTGTTGTTGCTTTCAACACTATTTTTTATAATGAAATAACATGTGATATGATTTCTTCATATTAAGTAAAAGTTTGTTACTGGTGAACCATTTTTACCATTACTATTCCCTGAAGAATAAATTACTGTATGATGAGCAGAACAGTTAATTTTAGATTTGAGACAGAATTTAGGCAAGTTATTAATGAAAACTGAGAACAGTAAAGGACCAAGACATTATTCATGCGGTACACTTATCAGTAATGGGAGGAGTACTGATAGTTTGGATAGCTCAATGGAATAGAATTTATCAAGTAAAAAATAGAGACCTACCAGAGTAAATGCTTTACTTAAGTAAATGAATATGGCACCAATTTGAATATTTCAGTCAAAAGAAAATAAAATATTTTAAAATATTTTAAAAGAGCAATTTTTGTAGAAAAGTTTGTCCTAAATCCTGATTGAGGACACAGAATATTGAAAGACTTAATATATTGAGATAGCCGATTAAAAATTGTCTTTTCGAATATTTTTACAACACTGTTAATATAATAATAATAATAATAATAATAATAATAATAATAATAATAATAATAATAAAATTTCTCTGTGTAAAAGAAAAATTATTTCCTCCAGCTAGTCACACACTCATCTATTTGTCTCATCTCCCTACACTGTTACAATAGTAATACTAATCTGAACCATAAACTTTCTTTTGTAATAATCAGAGTCATGTAAATAATGTATTTGTTTTTACATTTTCAGATGCCAAACACCTCTCGACGCTCTGCAGCTGCTAAGCTCAGATGGGCTAAGCAGCAGGAGAAGAAAGTTGCCAAACAAGTTGAAGTTGATGTTGTTCTGGCATCTCCCCACCCTCCTCAGCGTAAGTGTGCACTTGCTTTTTTTAAAATAGTTTTTTGTTTGTAACAATACATAATTTAAATTATTTTGTCATTCAGGAAAAGGTACTGGGTTCCGTCCTACACCAAAGTATAATCCTAAGGACCCGAAGATCGAAAGGTCCGATTTGGTTATGCCCCGTAAGAGACCAGGCATAAAGGTAAATGTTTTTTCCCCACATAGCACATTTACATTTTAATACCTCCGTACTATAATATATGTGTTTTTGCAGTTGGTACTGTTTGCTGGGGACTCTCATCTCTGTTCCATTGTGGACAAGAGAGTGCGCTTTCCCGAGAGTCTCTTGTCGTTTGGAATCTCCTGCAGCCCGGGTGCGACTGCTGCTGATCTGAAGAGAAGGCTGTTAGCTGATCGCGGGGGAAACCACCCAGGTATGTAACTGCAGAAGACTTAACATTTTTTCTGCCCATCAAGACATGCTTTTCTAATGTATCCAATTCATCTTTAGAGCCAGATTTACTTTGTCTCCTGGCTCCCTCCAACCTGCCCAGAGAGACCACTATAAAGAAGGCAGCTGACGCTTTTGGGGATCTTCTGTACAGTGTCACCGATTCCTGGCGCAAGGTAAACAAGTGCTTTGGTACACTATATTTTTTGCTCATTTATTCTTGTCTAAATATTTACATTAATTCAATCTGTGGTTTTACAGGTGTGTGTGGTGGATTTCCCTCCACGCCTGAGTTTCAAGGATGACTTTCAGAGAGCTCTTCAGCAAGAATACCACCGTGTTGCAGTTGATGCCAGTTAGTAATTACATACACTCTCTATTTTAATTTATCTCTAAATTGACTTGCTTTATTAACATTTTTCCTGTATTTATACAGAGGTGAAGTACTACGTTATTGCTGACAAGTTTCCTGTGACTGACACCAAACTGTGGGGAAAAGATGGCGTAAGTACAATGATGAAGAATAATCTTTTTTAAATTTTAAAAATGCAGCTTTTAACTATTATTTATGTCACACAGACCCATCTGAGTGATGAGCATGGTTTGCCCATACTCATGGACCATGTGTGGGCAGCCTGCTACAACGACTTGGAGTGCCCTCCTCCCAGCCCTCCGAAGTTGCCCTTTCCCAGCTACACCAGGCCCCACCGTCATCCTACCGCACCTGTGCCTGTGTCTCCTCCAGCCTCTCCTACCAGGGGTAGCGTTTCCACCGGGCAGCGCACACCTCAAAAACGCAACATCAGCCCTTCTGGATTTGAGCGTGTGCGAGCACGTGGGAAGGTGAGTCATAAGAGTCTGGATATATCAATTTAACATTCATTTCATGTTTGGCATTTATAATATTTACACTGTGTACATATTAATTAAATTCTGTCCTTTTTTTCTTTGTTTCCAAAAGATCTCCAAGGAATCATCCCCTGCACAGCAGGTTTGTAAAATGTTTTTTTTTTCCTAAAGTTTCTTGTCAAAGAATTCATTATTAAACCATTTGTTGTTTTTACTTTAAGGGCATCCCCGTGTCTCCTACGATGTTTAGCCCTGCCATGGCTGTGGAGATGGAGAAGATCCATCCCTCCAGTGGTGATGAGTCCGCTGCCATGGATGAAAAGGTAATTTTGACTTGTTGAGGTATAAACTACTGACTCATATTGACCATTATTGGATATGTATAAATAAGTAACTATGTTTTTTTCATTGTTCAGCCTTCTACCAGCGTGTGTAGAAAGACCCAAAAGAAAAGGTGTCATGTCAAACGACAGGTTGGTTCCTAGCTCCCATTTTATTTATTTATTTATTCATTTATTTATTTATTTATTTACTTTTTTTTTTCTTACACAGAAAGTCAGTGAGCAGCGAGCAGCCACCAGCCCAGCATCCTTTGGAAACTCTCCATCTTTTGAGGTTTGTTATACCTTCTCAGGTTACATTTTTAATATGAAATGTTTCATATAATTATTACAACATTTTTACATTCACATTTCTGTTTTTAATAGCTGCGCTTGGATGACCTGCAGACTTGCACAGAACTTCCGTCACCATCAGGAGACCTGAGTGGCGTCTTTGTGCACACGGTAATTAATTCATCACTATTACATGTTTTCTTCTACAATAGCATAATATCATAATCAAGTTCTATAATAACATTATTTGTGCCCATACAGTTGACAGAGACTACATCCCCATGCAGCCCACAAGCTCAACAGTCAAGCTCTGATGAAGACAGCAAAGTTAAGTCACGTTATGCTATTGATGGCCGCCGTGCCGCAGATGTTGTAGCAAGCTGCTCTGTCTTGGGTGTTACTGCTGTCCGCCGTGCCATTCCTTCATTAGAAGTAACTGATGTTGAAATGCTAATGGCTGTCAATCAGGGTGACATTACATTTCAGATTTCTGATGCTGAAATGCTTGCTGTTGCTGGTGGTCATAATAGCAGTACAGTTGACGTCACAGATGAGGAAATGCTGGCTGTTGAAAATCCTCCTTCATGTTTTGTTACAGACAATCAGAATAGGCCTTGTCTTCCTGTCCCAGACCAAATAAGGGGTTCTTTTCACCAGGGTGTCGACTTTTTGCTGCATCCTGGTACTCGGTGCATGCCCATAGCTTTAGTTGCCACTGCCCAGAATAAAAGGAAAAGTGTGTTAACATGGACACAATTGGATTTAGACCATGTAATTTGTTTGGGTGATCAAATGTACGCTAAGCATCATAAGCTAAGGGTGGCCTTTTATTGTGGGCAGTCTAAGGTACACCTGTGCACTAATCATGGTGTCTGACGAGCATCTTGATGTGGCACACCTGTGAGGTGGGATGGATTATCTCAGCAAAGCAAAAGTGCCACTATCACACATTTAGACAGATTTGTGAACAATGTTTGAGAGAAATGGTAATATTGTGTATCTGGAATGAATTTTAGATCTTTGAGTCCATCTCATGACAAATGGGAGCAAAAACAAAAGTGTTGCGTTTATATTTTTGTTGGGTGTAACTATCACAGCACAAGATTATAGCTATAGCAAAAACACTGGTAAATTGATTGAATTTAGAGAGGGAGTTGTTAAAACAAAAAACACCTCTCTGCTTGATGATTTGCCTGTTGGTGTGAATGCACGGGTAATGCTAATTAAAAACATAGACATAGCTGATGGTCTGGTGAATGGTGTATGTGGGACAGTGACCCACATAGACAATCCTCCAAACAGAAGGCTTCCCCTGGCAATTTATGTGAAATTTGATGAAGTCATGATTGGTGCACAAAAGAGAAGCCGCACTCTCACTCCACCAGGCCTGGCTGGTTCTACACGTATAGAACCAGCAGAAGATCAAGCTAATAAAAAAGGGGAAAAGCGGCGTCAGTTTCCCCTTAAATTAGCTTGGGCTTGCACAGTGCACAAGGTACAAGGGCTTACCGTTGATGAAGCTGTGGTGTGTCTGAACCACATTTTTACATCAGGTCAAGCTTATGTTGCCTTGAGCCTTTAACTTTAAACCAAAGAAAATTTACTGTAACAGCAAAATTAGACCAGCATTAGACAGAATGCTTCCTTTCATGGTCACAGAGGCGTCGGTGCACATGCAAGAAACACAAGTATTCAACTTGTTTTTCATGAATGTACAAGGACTCCCACAGCATGTTTCTGATTTGCAGTTATGTATGCAGCCCTTCCATCCCCATTGTGTTGCTGTTACAGAAACATGGCTAACTGTACAGTCACTCCAACAAACCTATAACATTGCAGGATACAATTTCCACAGTCAACCACACAGTTTAGCTTATCAAAGTAGCCATAACCCTGCACTTGTAAGTTTGCAGACACAGCAACATGGTGGAGTTGGAATTTACTGTCAAGAGACTCATGCTTACACCACTGTCTTATTGCAGTCTTCTAACCTGGAATGTTTGGCTAAACATTTTACAGAACATGACATTCTCATTGCTGTCATTTACCGACCCCCTTCATACCCAATGACTCTATTTAAACATCATCAGGGACTCACAGCTGGGACGTGGAGGTCGGGGACAATAAAGAATGGGGAGTAGGTGTGGGTGGATCTGTTCAGAGACGGGGAAAGACTGAGGATGGAGGTTGGGATATAAGTTTCATTCATGGTGAATACTCAGCCTTTTCTTACCCAGACACAGTCAAACGACTCTCTGTGAGGAGGAGTCTGCAGAGACTCAGAGTGAAGCTGGACTTTGACACAGGAACACTGACCTTTAGTGACCCCGACACAAACACTGTCCTGAGCACATTCACAGAGACTTTTACTGAGGGACTGACTCCAGTTTTACTCACAGAAGACGACAACATCCCCCTGAAAATTTTACCAAAGGACGTCACTGTAAACGTGTAAATACTGAAACTTAAAGAGGGGGGATTATGCAAAACGACTTTCAGGAGTTTCTACCATGTTATAATGTTGTTTCCTCATCAGAAACACGACTGAAGAGGTTTTATGGGTCATCCATGCATGTTTGAGTAATTTAGCGATCTCTCTGGGGCTGAATTCACACCGACTATAATGTGGTAGCGCTCTGAAGGGGGAGTGACTTAGTGACAGGAGCAAATGGAGGGGAGACTCAGAGCAACAAAAACTGAAGTCAAACTTATTAAACACGTGAATGTGTTGTTTTTGGTGAATGTGTGATTTTCCAAACAGTCAAAGGAAACATGGTGATCTAAATGTGTCATGAGTTACAGTGAATCCCCCATGGAAGTGGAATAATACTCCCTCTTTAAGGACTCCATTTTCTCTCACAGGTTTTGTCTGGTTTGAAACAGGGAAAAGGGAGGTCACAGTGTCAGATTTTAGTGTCATTACGACTGTTTTAAATCTATGATTTCCATTGTTCTTTTAAAATCACTCACACAAATATGATGCAAATGAATCACCATTAAAAACTAGAATAATGTTATGTAAAGATGCACTGTGTACATTTTCAGGTGGAGGGTTCATCACCTGCTTGTCTCCATGGAGATGTTATTGCTTTGCCTGTAAAGTTCCACATTGTGGCATTAAACTCCTTTATCTTGCATATTCAACTACATTTGTTAATCTTGTTCAAAAACACTCTGTAAACTTAATAAAGCCTCGAGCTGATATAAGAAAGTTCTAATATGTAATGTTGAAAATCACATTCTGTCGTCTAAATCAGGGGCAGTAACTCTCCAAACTCTTCCAAGCCGCTCAGCAAGAGATTTCTGAACTATCTGCATTGTGCTGAATAACAATATTTGGGTGAATAAAATGGCTATTACCTTTGTAAATGTGTCATTTTGATCCTCACTTTGTGCAGTAATAAATGTTTAAGTTTTATAAGAGTCTAACTGTTCCCATCTGAGGCTGTGGCTCTTTTATTTACTCAGTTTCTGCGAGCGCTAAAATGAGGAGCTCTCTGGTGTTTTTGTTTTGTAAAGGAGCTCATTGCTCTAAAGAAAGAATCTTTTATCATCATCGTGGGATCAGAATCGGTATCGAGTCTATTCCTTAGTATCAAAATCGAGTTTGAAATGTTCGTATCGTGACAACACGACAGTGAACACATCACAGTTTAATCTGTGCCTGTATCAAATAAAACAGTCACTATTAGAATAGTGAATACATCAAGAAGGGTTTACAGGATCCTGACGCTAACATCAGTTTCTCTGAGATTTTAATTTGGAGTTCAATTCACAAATGAACCGTTTTCAAAATGACTCCAAAATGTATTTCTCTGTGACACAAACAGCAGCACTTTTACTCAAGTACGATACTGTTACTTCAAGAAAAACATGTGCAGAGTAAAAGTACGCTGCTGGAAAAGTACTCTGAAAAGTACAATATCTTTGACACCAAAAGTTACTCAAGTAAATGTAACAGAGAACTACCCGCCTCTGCCTTTGGGCAAGACACTTGGGCCCCTGTCTGTGTATGAATGTGGTGTTTGTTGGTGTTTCCTGCTGGATGGTGCAGATTGGCAGCCTTGCATCAGTCAGTCTGCCCCAGGGCAGCTGTGGCTACAGAGCCATAGATTCTTACACCACTAATCAAAGGAGGCTCGAGGAGTTCAACCTGTACTCATGTAAAAGTACAAGTACTATCAAATATTACTCAAGTACAAGTACAGAGTAGTGCTTCAGGAAAGTACACGGAAAAACTACGGCTCAAGTGAGAGAGATTTGAAGAGAAAGATCAGATTTTTTTGTCATTAGCAGAACAAAAGTGTAAAGTCATTTGTAGAAAAGCAAAACAAAAGCACCATAAGACAAAGCTCGGTTAATATTCTGAGTTTTCGATCTGAATTATTCTTTCTGAAGCTTTCGTTTAACCTGTGAAAGCTCGAGGACCATTGAACTGCGCTGAAATGAGAAGATTCATGTATTCACACACAGGATACATCACTGGGCTTTAAATTAATTTATTTAAAAAACACATTTCTCCACTGAAGCAAAACAACATCAATTTCTCTTTTCTTTTCTCTGGACTTGGAACGTGGACAATCAACAGACTCGCCGGGTCGCCAGAAATGATCAAGCAATAATAATATGATAATAATATAATAATAGTCATAATATTAATAATAAAGAGGTGTAGGGGAGATCTGCCAACAACCACAACATCAAGACGGCCTCATTTGAAACACGGGACAGGAAGTAGGGGGGCGGGGCTTAAGGGCTCGACAGGAAGTAAAAAAAGGGGAAATAAAAAATACAGAACACTGCACTGCAAAACAAATACGTACAAGTTTAAAATGTCAAATGATTAAGAATCCTGTGTTGATCTGAAGTCGTTTTGACCAGTTAAAGCCATATTACGAAACTTTCTGGGCCCGGAAAGTCGACCGCACTGTTCTACGGGATAAGAAGGTTCAAACCAGACTCCGGGACATTCTCCACGGAGACAGACGGACGTTTTATGCCATACAGTGGGATATTATCGCCAGAGGAACGGTATTTCCATGGAAACAAACAAGGGACGGCCCAATAAGAGTCAGGTTTGTGGAGATGCGAGCCCCTCACAGTGAGGACGCGTGTTTGTCAGTGCAATAAACACACCCACGCTTTTATTTTAGTCTGTTTTATGGCCAAAAAGTGACACACTGGGGCTTCAGCGACTCATTTAGACCAAGATTTGTTTGATTTTTTAGACATTTGGAACCATTTAAACTGATTTATGAGCGAAATCTTCTGCCAGTTGGTTCACTTTAATATTATTTGTTTAATTGCAGTTAAGACAACAGACATCGACATCTGATTCGGCCTAAAATACATCATTTGGAACCTGTTTTAAATGTATTGAACGAGGAATTACACAAAGTTATATTTGATGTGAATTTGTCCCCGATAAATAAAATATTGGAGGGAAAAAAAATCATTTCTCCAAACAAATAAAAGGGAGTTAGAGCCGTGAGTTCTACGAAAACGAGTGAAAACGGCTCAAACATGATAAGTTCTCTTCACTTAGTCCTTTTCAGTGGAGTAGATATTTGTTTGACAGTGTGGCTCAAGTGCAAGTCTGTTTGTTTTCCTTTTGTCGGGTCTTGACAGTAAACTTCTGTGATTACATGCAGGGCTCACATCTGGAAGCTACACACGCAAAGAGTCATAGAGTTATCATGGGTTATCTGTGCAATTATTACCATTCAAATATGTAGGTTTAACATTGAGTTCATATGTCACAGAGAGAGAGAAAGGGAGAGAGGTTACAACATGAGAACGTGTCGGAATATCGGGATAAAAAATGTAGAAAAGAAGTGTAAATATTAAGTTTTGTGACATCGATACACGGCAAAAAGTCCATATCTGCAATAGTTCAAAAGTCTTGACTTCAGAATATCATTTTCTTGAGTAGTTTTGACTAGATTTATTTAATGAGTTGGTATAAATGACTCGAGTTGATGCGGTGTATTGTGACTCGCCAAAGAATTTTGACTAAATAAGTTCAAATTTCCAACTGGACTGGCAGAAAATTGTGGTTGAACTAAATGTTTTTGTTTGTTTTGTTCTACGTTATTCATTAGAAATCCCTTAAGTCATGTTTAAAATCATGTAAACAACTTAATAAATCCAAACTAGTCCAAACTAGTCAAATGAATCTTCTGAATTCCAGATGTTATTGGTTGCAGTGCACATCCGTTACCTAAAAAGAAGTGTTTGTGAAAAAGTCCTATGAACTGAATACTGCATATCTACTGCGGTGATGAAGAGGTTTGGCCCTGTATCCACCAAATGCTCAAGAAACAAAAGGGTTTCATTTGGTTTGATCCTCTGACAAAAATACAAACCATTCATTTGAACTTGTGTCTTTAGGCAAGTCACGTCCACCACATTCCCCACTCCAGCCACAGAAACAGGGCTGGTTGTGACTGGAAGGGCATCCGAGGTAAAAACTCGACCAAATCACTGAGCCGACTCAATAATATGAAGTTCTGAAAACCTCAACACATGAACTGAAGCACATTTGGGTCATTCCACGGCAAATCTCCCAACGCCCGCTCCACCGTCTCAGATTTGACTGAAAAAATTCTAGGAGGTTCACACACTTTCCAACAGGAAAAGTCCCAAAGTTTAGCCCCGACTCCTTATAGTTTTGTCATTAAAAATATTTTGAGCTGTTTTGAGCAGAGTTTTCCGAGGAGCCACTTTCAGATGCTGTGTCTAAAAAGGTTTCTGTTTCTACATCTACAGACGACATATAAGTTATTCTTCACGTGTAGTTTAAGAATGAAATGAAACGTTTGGTTGAGTTTAAGCTGTGTGTCAGATATTCAGGGTGTTTTCTTAGCTTCTGAAAGTGCCTTCATAGGCCGTGAATTCTGCATGTGCGCGGACACCACATTTTCAATAAATAATTTTGCAAAAATGAGGCAGATTTTGGATCTGTTAAAAACAGACGTCTGATCTTTCTATAACCGTCCATTTAATGTTGGTGGGTGATGTCATTTATTTGGTATAACATGGCAAAGATGGCACCAAATGTATTTTTTTCCATGTTTAAACTATGGCCCGACTGAAATATCGGTTGGCCAATATTATCGGCCGATATGGGCTCTTGGAAACATATCGGCCGAAATCTTGCCGATCTGGGCCGATATTCCACGTGGATGTTTTACCTCGTTATAAAGCTCAGACTCTCTATATTCTGTCCATTTAATCCAGTTTACAGACAGATAAATGTCCTGATCTGTGGCCCCGCATCAGGATTTATCTGAGGAGTCATTTGTCTGTGTCTGTGACATCGTACTGGACCCTAAACGCATCACCATGTGCGTTTGTTTACAGCCGCAGCCACAGATCCACCTGCACAACACTGAGATTCTCTTGTTTTTGCAGCCACTCAGTGTGAGTCTGGATTAAAGGACAGTTCTTAGTGCTGATCTGAGAGGAGCCTGTGTGAGGCTGAGTGTTGAAATGTGTCGGTCTGAAGCTCGTTTTGGTTCTTTCTCATTGGTTAGCGATTAGCTGCTGTAGCTCGCACACATAAACAGGCTGTTTTCTCTTCTGTTAGCGACTGTAAAGTGACTATAGTGGCCGTATATATGTTACTGGACATGCACTGATATGGAAATGAGCTGTGAATAGAGGTGTGAATTATCGGCATTTAGCAGATCATTATTTACCGCGGCGCACACGCATTTACCGCTAAAGGCTAATGGCGGTAGTTTACTTACAGCACTTTCTTTACTGGTAGAATATCGTACAAACACTCCATGAGGCCGACCGACTGTCTTTAAAAATGATGTAAAGAGGCAGAAGAACAATAAATGTCGCCTAAATAAACCCAACTGAAAATCCAATAGAGCCAAACCTAAGTTTTATAAACAACTGAAGATTTACAGTGAATTTTTACATCATAAATATATCGGCAATTATATCGGCAGCTCCAACTCCCATTTTATCGGCATCAAATCGGCCGCAACAAACTCCATATCGGTCGGGCCCGAGTTTAAACCTTAATATCTTCTAGAGCGTTGATCACAGAGGCCAGTTTTAAAACACAAAGTCCACAGTGTGTGTGGGAAGGTGTGTGTTCAATATCAAACCTCTGTCTCTGAAACTGCACTTTCCACCGTCCTTCAAATGTCCACTCATATTTGAAGAGTCGAATTTTCAAGGAAATTCAAGACCAGAAATCTGTGATAAACCAAAAGCTCATGTGTAAAAGTCCAGATTTTACAAGAACATTTGACAAATTTTAACCCTTAAATAGTTTTTTAGACGCAGCATCTGAAAGTGTCTCCTCGGAAAACTCTGCTCAAAACAGCTCAGGGGCAGAGGACAAAATATTTTTAATGACAAAACTATAAGGAGTTGGGGCTAAACTTTGGGACTTTTCCTGTTGGAAAGTGTGTGAACCTCCTAGAATTTTTTCAGTCCAATCTGAGACGGTTGAGCGGCCGTTGGGAGATTTGCCGTGAAATGACCCATTTGGAGCATATTTTGAGTTGCCTTGACTTGAAAATGCACGTCTACACTGGAGAAACAAATGAGTAAATAGAACTACATGACTTTTTGTAGAATAAGTCTAATTTTGTTAAATATTTGTACACAAACATTTAATAAACAGTCGCCAAGAGCTACGTTAACATCATTTTACAGAAATACATGAGAAAGATCAAAATAAAGCTCCTGGAGTCACAAGCCTGCGATTTAGGAAGACGTCATTTTGTGTGACAGCTGGATTCTATTTCAGGAGTAGTTTTAAAGCTGCATTGTGTCACTTTTCTGGTAGAAGGAGCGCCACCTGCTGGTCTCATGGAGATGTTATTGCGCTGCCTGGAATGTTCCGCATTAAACTTGTATATCTTGTGTTTTAGTGGCTTAAAATAACGTGAAAAACAGTGAGCGGGGTCGCCTCTCCACAGATCTGACCTGTAACTTGGCCTGGTTATTGCTCGTCCACATGGAGACAAGCAGCCAGAAAAGTTACACAGTGCAGCTTTAACTTTATTTGCTTCAGTTTAAAGGTTTCAGTTGTTTTCAGGACATTTTAATTTCCATTCACGTCTGAAAGTAAAATAAATGGAGGATAATTAACTTTGAAATGAGAAATTAAAACATAAAAAATCTTAAAACCAAATCTGTACAAACTCCTTAAATAAATATAGTTAAAACTCCTCAAAAACTCAAGTTATTTCCAGTAGATTTTGGTGGAGACAGAGCTGACAGAGGATTTTCAGCTCAATCGGTCGCTTTATTCTCCCTAAAAAACATGAAATGAATCCATCCAAACCAAGGCTCCGTTCAGGACAGAGCCGGAGGGTAAGGCCCGTGGAGCGGCGAGGGGCGCTCTGCTGCCCCCTGGTGAGATGAGGTAACATGACAGCCTCAGTGTTTCCTGTACAGATTTCTACTCAGACTGTGGCGGCTCTGGTGACTCCAATTTCACCCTTTTCATGAGAGTTTTGTGGCGTTAAAGGTTTAATTAATGTTTCTACACTTGTTTTGATTTAAAATGACTTGAATTTACGGCATTTTTTAGTATTTTTAACAGATTTTTTTAAGTTGGAATCTCAAAATTTGCAGATTTATTTTTTATTTCCAATGTCAAGGAACATTTTCAGCCAATGGAAAAAGTTGTATTTTGTCCCATTTGAGGTGAAGGAAGTGCACCTGCGATAGGAAAGAACATGGAACATTTTTCATTCACAATTTAGCTTAAAATTAAAACTAAACATTTTAAAAGCAGCAAAAGAGGAACATAAAACTGAATTTACAAAGTAAAAATAAATATTCTGAATTCAGTTCATTTTCATTTTCTTTGTCGCAGTGTTTTTTGTCTTTAAAATTCTTATTTTTACAGTGCAGTTGATTTTCTACATTCATAATAATAAGTATAATATAATGAGTATAATTTGTCAGCCCCGATCTGAAGCTCTGAACTTGGAAAGACAAACCTGGACTCAAATCTAAAATCTTTTCTTTGGTGGTTCTTGGTGTGAAAAGTTCGAGTCACTGGTTTATATTTATACTGATTTTATGGTTTTAAACTTAAATTTGCCACTTTTTCTATTCTGACTCTTTATTTATTATCATTTTTTTCATCTTGAGTGTCATTTATGTAGTTTAGACTTTGCACTGACGTCAGCTTCGGGAATAAAAAGGTGTGTCTGCATCTCAGGTATGAACAGTCACATGACACGTTTATCAGGTCAGAGTCAAGAACAGGAAATGTTGAGTTCAGTTCAGAGACACAGAGGGAGAAGGATCCATCTGAACGACCATTTCAGCTCCAAAATTAAACAAAGAAACTCAAGGCTTCTACTTCAGCGGTGAAACCTGCTCTGGGCTTTGGTGAGTGTAAAGAGACTTCTGTTACGGCAGCAGAGAAAGTGAAAGGAGATCACTGCAGTGGGGGATGGGACCAGGAATGTGGAACTCAAGGAACAAACTTAAAATGATCAGATCAGATTAAACTAAAGCGGAATTAAGAAATAAATTAAAACCAAATAAAATCCAACTTCATGACTCAAGTGAGTACTGACACTTAGTTCCTATTCTCTTTTCTACATTTGAAGTTGTGTTCATCTCAACTCTTGTAACAGGCTTAAGAATTATATTTTTTTTAATGAGTAGAATCAGGGTCATGACTGAAGTCTTGGTGAAGACTTTGTGTTTGTCATGTTGTTATGTTCCTGTTTTTCCTTCTTGAAATGATTCTGAAAATATGGTGTGGTGACAAATTGTGTTCTCTCTCATTGTAGTTTTAGGTTTAGAGACAAAATGGCTTCCAGGCTGGAGGAGGACCTGACCTGTCCCGTCTGCCATGAGCTCTTCAGAGATCCTGTGGTTCTGTCCTGCAGCCACAGCTTCTGTAAAGTCTGTCTGCAGAACTGGTGGAAGGACAAACTCATAAAGACCTGTCCAGTTTGTAAGAGAAGGTCCTCAAAGGACTTTCCTCCTGAGAGCCTGGCCCTGAGGAACCTGGTGCAGACGTTTGCAGAGCAGAGAGAGCAGACCCCTTCAGATCCTCTGTGCAGTCTTCACTCAGAGAAGCTCCGGCTCTTCTGTCTGGACCATCAGCAGCCGGTGTGCCTGGTCTGCAGAGACTCCAGGACTCACAAAGACCACAGGTTTAGTCCCATGGAGGAGGCGGCCGAGGACCTGAGAGAGCAGCTGAGGACGTCCATCAAGCCTCTGCAGGACAAACTGCAGGTACAGGCTCTTCACCTCTGGAACTGTGTTTGTGTTCATGTTTCTGTTTGTCATTATACATGCAGGGACCTTCCAGGACCTTCTTGTTAAGAGGAGAGAGTGCTAACCACTCTGCCATCGTCATGTGGAGCCTCCCTCTCCCCAGACACCTCCTGGTGTTATTCCAGCCTTTAGAAGCCTGTGAGCCCCAGCTCACACAGACCAGTGTCAGAGCAGACTTACTGCTGATCAGAGGCTGAACTGTATTCACTCACATTCATCACACTAATGTGTCAGGGCCCCACAGACCAGAGGGCTGCTTCTGTCTGATTCACTCGGACTCTTTCTGTGCAGGTTCTGACTGGGAGGAAAGAGCAGTTTGAAGACGCCATGCTCATATCACAGCCCAGGCTCGACAAACAGAGGCACAGATCCGAGACCAGTTTGAGAAACTGCACCAGTTTCTGTTGGAGGAAGAACAGTCCAGGATGAAGGCTCTGAGGGAGGAGGAGGAGCAGAAGACTCAGAGCATGAAGGACAAGATGGCCACCGTGAGCAGAGAGATGGAGACTGTGTCCAAAACCATCGCAGAGACAGAGGAGCAGCTGAGGGCCACAGACACCTCCTTCTTGCTACAGTACAAGTCTACAGTGGAGAGAGTGCAGCGCCGCCCCCTGGTGGAGGAGCCAGAGATGAAATGTGGAGCTTTGATAGACCAGGCCAAACATCTGGGCAACCTGGGCTTCAACATCTGGAGGAACATGAAGAAACTGGTGAAGTTCTACCCCGTTATTCTGAATCCAAACACTGCAGGTCCTGAACTCATCCTGTCTGAAGATCTGAGCTCAGTGAAGAGAGGAGAGAGACAGAAGCTTCCACTGAATCCAGAGAGAAGTAAATATCACAGTGTAGATGGATCTGAAGTGTTTAGATCAGGGACTCACAGCTGGGACGTGGAGGTCGGGGACAATAAAGAATGGGTTGTAGGTGTGGTTGGATCTGTTCAGAGACGGGAAAAGACTGAGGATGTAGGTTGGTGGATACGTTTCACTGATGGTGAATACTCAGCCTTTTCTTACCCAGACACAGTCAAACGACTCTCTGTGAGGAGGAGTCTGCAGAGACTCAGAGTGAAGCTGGACTTTGACACAGGAACACTGACCTTTAGTGACCCCGACACAAACACTGACCTGAGCACATTCACAGAGACTTTCACTGAGGGACTGACTCCAGGTTTACGCACAGAAGACGACAACATCCCCCTGAAGATTTTACCAAAAGACGTCACTGTAAACGTGTAAATACTGAAACTTAAAGAGGGGGGATTATGCAAAACGACTTTCAGGAGTTTCTACCATGTTATAATGTTGTTTCCTCATCAGAAACACGACTGAAGAGGTTTTATGTGTCATCCATGCATGTTTGAGTAATTTAGCGATCTCTCTGGGGCTGAATTCACACCGACTATAATGTGGTAGCGCTCTGAAGGGGGAGTGACTTAGTGACAGGAGCAAATGGAGGGGAGACTCAGAGCAGCAAAAACTGAAGTCAAACTTATTAAACACGTGAATGTGTTATTTTTGGTGAATGTGTGATTTTCCAAACAGTCAAAGGAAACATGGTGATCTAAATGTGTCATGAGTTACAGTGAATCGCCCATAGAAGTGGAATAATACTCCCTCTTTAAGGACTCCGTTTTCTCTCACAGGTTTTGTCTGGTTTGAAACAGGGAAAAGGGAGGTCACAGTGTCAGATTTTAGTGTCATTACGACTGTTTTAAATCTATGATTTCCATTGTTCTTTTAAAATCACTCACACAAATATGATGCAAATGAATCACCATTAAAAACTAGAATAATGTTATGTAAAGATGCACTGTGTACATTTTCAGGTGGAGGGTTCATCACCTGCTTGTCTCCATGGAGATGTTATTGCTTTGCCTGTAAAGTTCCACATTGTGGCATTAAACTCCTTTATCTTGCATATTCAACTACATTTGTTAATCTTGTTCAAAAACACTCTGTAAACTTAATAAAGCCTCGAGCTGATATAAGAAAGTTCTAATATGTAATGTTGAAAATCACATTCTGTCGTCTAAATCAGGGGCAGTAACTCTCCAAACTCTTCCAAGCCGCTCAGCAAGAGATTTTTGAACTATCTGCATTGTGCTGAATAACAATATTTGGGTGAATAAAATGGCTATTACCTTTGTAAATGTGTCATTTTGATCCTCACTTTGTGCAGTAATAAATGTTTAAGTTTTATAAGAGTCTAACTGTTCCCATCTGAGGCTGTGGCTCTTTTATTTACTCAGTTTCTGCGAGCGCTAAAATGAGGAGCTCTCTGGTGTTTTTGTTTTGTAAAGGAGCTCATTGCTCTAAAGAAAGAGTCTTTTATCATCATCGTGGGATCAGAATCGGTATCGAGTATCGAGTCTATTCCTTAGTATCAAAATCGAGTTTCAAATGTTCGTATCGTGACAACACGACACTGAACACATCACAGTTTAATCTGTGCCTGTGTCAAATAAAACAGTCACTATTAGAATAGTGAATACATCAATAAGGGTTTACAGGATCCTGACGCTAACATCAGTTTCTCTGAGATTTTAATTTGGAGTTCAATTCACAAATGAACCGTTTTCAAAATGACTCCAAAATGTATTTCTCTGTGACACAAACAGCAGCACTTTTACTCAAGTACGATACTGTTACTTCAAGAAAAACATGTGCAGAGTAAAAGTACGCTGCTGGAAAAGTACTCTGAAAAGTACAATATCTTTGACACCAAAAGTTACTCAAGTAAATGTAACAGAGAACTACCCGCCTCTGCCTTTGGGCAAGACACTTGGGCCCCTGTCTGTGTATGAATGTGGTGTTTGCTGGTGTTTCCTGCTGGATGGTGCAGATTGGCAGCCTTGCATCAGTCAGTCTGCCCCAGGGCAGCTGTGGCTACAGAGCCATAGATTCTTACACCACTAATCAAAGGAGGCTCGAGGAGTTCAACCTGTACTCATGTAAAAGTACAAGTACTATCAAATATTACTCAAGTACAAGTACAGAGTAGTGCTTCAGGAAAGTACAGGGAAAAACTACGGCTCAAGTGACAGAGATTTGAAGAGAAAGATCAGATTTTTTTGTCATTCGAAGAACAAAAGTGTGAAGTCATTTGTAGAAAAGCAAAACAAAAGCACCATAAGACAAAGCTCGGTTAATATTCTGAGTTTTCGATCTGAATTATTCTTTCTGAAGCTTTCGTTTAACCTGTGAAAGCTCGAGGACCATTGAACTGCGCTGAAATGAGAAGATTCATGTATTCACACACAGGACACATCACTGGGCTTTAAATGTATTTATTTAAAAGACGCATTTCTCCACTGAAGCAAAACAACATCAATTTCTCTTTTCTTTTCTCTGGACTTGGAACGTGGACAATCAACAGACTCGCCGGGTCGCCAGAAATGATCAAGCAATAATAATATGATAATAATATAATAATAGTCATAATATTAATAATAAAGAGGTGTAGGGGAGATCTGCCAACAACCACAACATCAAGACGGCCTCATTTGAAACACGGGACAGGAAGTAGGGGGGCGGGCCTTAAGGGCTCGACAGGAAGTAAAAAAAGGGGAAATAAAAAATACAGAACACTGCACTGCAAAACAAATACGTACAAGTTTAAAATGTCAAATGATTAAGAATCCTGTGTTGATCTGAAGTCGTTTTGACCAGTTAAAGCCATAGTACGAAACTTTCTGGGCCCGGAAAGTCGACCGCACTGTTCTACGGGATAAGAAGGTTCAAACCAGACTCCGGGACATTCTCCACGGAGACAGACGGACGTTTTATGCCATACAGTGGGATATTATCGCCAGAGGAACGGTATTTCCATGGAAACAAACAAGGGACGGCCCAATAAGAGTCAGGTGTGTGGAGATGCGAGCCCAACACAGTGAGGACGCGTGTTTGTCAGTGCAATAAACACACCCACGCTTTTATTTTAGTCTGTTTTATGGCCAAAAAGTGACACACTGGGGCTTCAGCGACTCATTTAGACCAAGATTTGTTTGATTTTTTAGACATTTGGAACCATTTAAACTGATTCATGAGCGAAATCTTCTGCCCGTTGGTTCACTTTAATATTATTTGTTTAATTGCAGTTAAGACAACAGACATCGACATCTGATTCGGCCTAAAATACATCATTTGGAACCTGTTTTAAATGTATTGAACGAGGAATTACACAAAGTTATATTTGATGTGAATTTGTCCCCGATAAATAAAATATTGGAGGGAAAAAAAATCGTTTCTCCAAACAAATAAAAGGGAGTTAGAGCCGTGAGTTCAACGAAAACGAGTGAAAACGGCTCAAACATGATAAGTTCTCTTAACTTAGTCCTTTTCAGTGGAGTAGATATTTGTTTGACAGTGTGGCTCAAGTGCAAGTCTGTTTGTTTTCCTTTTGTCGGGTCTTGACAGTAAACTTCTGTGATTACATGCAGGGCTCACATCTGGAAGCTACACACGCAAAGAGTCATAGAGTTATCATGGGTTATCTGTGCAATTATTACCATTCAAATATGTAGGTTTAACATTGAGTTCATATGCCACAGAGAGAGAGAAAGGGAGAGAGGTTACAACATGAGAACGTGTCGGAATATCGGGATAAAAAATGTAGAAAAGAAGTGTAAATATTCAGTTTTGTGACACCGATACACGGCAAAAAGTCCATATCTGCAATAGTTCAAAAGTCTTGACTTCAGAATATCATTTTCTTGAGTAGTTTTGACTAGATTTATTTAATGAGTTGGTATAAATGACTCGAGTTGATGCGGTGTATTGTGACTCGCCAAAGAATTTTGACTAAATAAGTTCAAATTTCCAACTGGACTGGCAGAAAATTGTGGTTGAACTAAATGTTTTTGTTTGTTTTGTTCTACGTTATTCATTAGAAATCCCTTAAGTCATGTTTAAAATCATGTAAACAACTTAATAAATCCAAACTAGTCCAAACTAGTCAAATGAATCTTCTGAATTCCAGATGTTATTGGTTGCAGTGCACATCCGTTACCTAAAAAGAAGTGTTTGTGAAAAAGTCCTATGAACTGAATACTGCATATCTACTGCGGTGATGAAGAGGTTTGGCCCTGTATCCACCAAAGAAACAACAGGGTTTCATTTGGTTTGATCCTCTGACAAAAATACAAACCATTCATTTGAACTTGTGTCTTTAGGCAAGACACGTCCACCACATTCCCCACTCCAGCCACAGAAACAGGGCTGGTTGTGACTGGAAGGGCATCCGACGTAAAAACTCGACCAAATCACTGAGCCGACTCAATAATATGAAGTTCTGAAAACCTCAACACATGAACTGAAGCACATTTGGGTCATTCCACGGCAAATCTCCCAACGCCCGCTCGACCGTCTCAGATTCGACTGAAAAAATTCTAGGAGGTTCACACACTTTCCAACAGTAAAAGTCCCAAAGTTTAGCCCCGACTCCTTATAGTTTTGTCATTAAAAATATTTTGAGCTGTTTTGAGCAGAGTTTTCCGAGGAGCCACTTTCAGATGCTGTGTCTAAAAAGGTTTCTGTTTCTACATCTACAGACGACATATAAGTTATTCTTCACGTGTAGTTTAAGAATGAAATGAAACGTTTGGTTGAGTTTAAGCTGTGTGTCAGATATTCAGGGTGTTTTCTTAGCTTCTGAAAGTGCCTTCATAGGCCGTGAATTCTGCATGTGCGCGGACACCACATTTTCAATAAATAATTTTGCAAAAATGAGGCAGATTTTGGATCTCTTAAAATCAGACGTCTGATCTTTCTATAACCGTCCATTTAATGTTGGTGGGTGATGTCATTTATTTGGTATAACATGGCAAAGATGGCACCAAATGTATTTTTTCCATGTTTAAACTATGGCTCGGCTGAAATATCGGTTGGCCAATATTATCGGCCGATATGGGCTCTTGGAAACATATCGGCCGAAATCTTGCCGATCTGGGCCGATATTCCACGTGGATGTTTTACCTCGTTATAAAGCTCAGACTCTCTATATTCTGTCCATTTAATCCAGTTTACAGACAGATAAATGTCCTGATCTGTGGCCCCGCATCAGGATTTATCTGAGGAGTCATTTGTCTGTGTCTGTGACATCGTACTGGACCCTGAACGCATCACCATGTGCTTTTGTTTACAGCCGCAGCCACAGATCCACCTGCACAACACTGAGATTCTCTTGTTTTTGCAGCCGCTCAGTGTGAGTCTGGATTAAAGGACAGTTCTTAGTGCTGATCTGAGAGGAGCCTTTGTGAGGCTGAGTGTTGAAATGTGTCGGTTTTGAAGCTCGTTTTGGTTCTTTCTCATTGGTTAGCGATTAGCTGCTGTAGCTCGCACACATAAACAGGCTGTTTTCTCTTCTGTTAGCGACTGTAAAGTGACTATAGTGGCCGTATATATGTTACTGGACACACACTGATATGGAAATGAGCTGTGAATAGAGGTGTGAATTATCGGCATTTAGCAGATCATTATTTACCATGGCGCGCACGCATTTACCGCTAAAGGCTAATGGCGGTAGTTTCCTTACAGCACTTTCTTTACTGGTAGAATATCGTACAAACACTCCATGAGGCCGACTGACTGTCTTTAAATATGATGTAAAGAGGCAGAAGAACAAGAAATGTCGCCTAAATAAACCCAACTGAAAATCCTATAGAGCCAAACCTAAGTTTTATAAACAACTGAAGATTTACACAGAATTTTTACATCATAAATTGAAGAAATATCGTCCTCTTTCTCCATCCTTAAACTCAAACAAATACAATCAGAAGGTGTCGCTGTTCAGAACTGAAATAGGGGACTCCAGTTACTCGACGTCGTAACAAGATCTCCCTAGACACATTTTAGCACATACCAGATTGAAGACCAGGATTCGTGAAGTTCAATTCAAGCCAATTTATTCCCCTAACAATATCTCTAATACAGCATGCTGGGTTACGAGGTTCCCTGGGAAACAATCTAAGCGTGGATTCCTCGCAGAGCATAACCGAGTAACCACGAAAAATCCTCTCACCCAGTTATTTCAAACATTTCATCATGAATATGCAAATATTGTAAACGCCTCGTGGTCTGCCTCCGTTGTTCAACCCAGTACATTTCCATTTCATAACTTCTGCTTTTTATCTGCCCTTAGCTACATCCACAGTCACTGGGAGTACTGTACTGTTGGTTCCCATGAGGCTTATCTGCAACCAAGCACATAACTCGCCGGGTGAAGGTCAACAGTGTGTCTGTGTGCTGTCTGCTTTTAACGAGACAGAGTGTGAGGACAGAAAAATGTGTGCGAGAAGAGACAGGATTAACTTCATAAATCATTGTAAGACATTTGTTAAAAACAACTTCATCATTTCAATATTGCAACAGCGTATATGGCACAATGAAATAAAGTTATAACTCTTCAAACCCCCTTCTGAGAACTCAACCGAGTTCTCATAAAAACCCTTCATCTAAACCGCTGATTACCCCCCTGCATAAGTAATAAAATATTTTTCTAGTATGATTTTGCTACTTTATATCTTTTTATGGTTACAAGGAAAAAACACCCCCTTCTGATGGTGCGAAGACATACATTACCAGAATCACACAACACAGTCAGCAAGACGCTGCGTCAGGTCCTTAGATTCGTCATCATCACTATCATCATTATCAACATCGTTTTGGGGCAAAAGCTTTTCACACTCAGGCTGATACATGGTCACATTGCCTTGGACATACATTCCTGCAGTGACACGTTGAATGGATCTGGAAATAAACTTAGAAAGGCAAGGCAAACAACATCCAAAAACAACAAACACAAACAAAAAACCAAGCAACATTATAATACAAACCCTTCGAAGGACGGCCTGCCAGGAGCCGGAGACAAGCCAATCAAACAAACCTCCACTATTTCGGAAATCGCCCTCTGTGATCGCAACTATTTGTTTCAAATTTTTTATGGCACTAGTGATATTACCCTCATTTCCCGTGTTGTCTGGGACATACGTACAGCAATGGTCCCCGACCATGGCACAAACCCCTCCCCTAGAGGCCGTAATTATGTCCAGCACCACTCGGTCCTGTAATTGCATTTCACGAAGAGCAGCCACCTCCTGAGAGAGGCCTTCAATTGCAGTTAAGGTATTATTCATAAACAGAGACATCCTGTAATTCACAGTTTCCAGACGCAACAGTAGCTTAAGGACACCCACATTCGGGAAGAGCGATAACAGGACTTTTTTGCTGTCTGACCACAACTTAAACTGCTCAGGCACATCTGTTCCCCATATACTATCATGGGGTTTCAATATCGGTGCGTTTCGTCTACGTCTGTCCAAAGATGCGACTTGCGGCACTACATCAACAACAAACGTGTTACCGACAAGCTGAATCATTGGGCACCGTCCTGTCCACTCGATGGGAAGGTGGACAAAAAACGGAATGTCCACACATCCAGTATACGTCACTCTGCGCATAGGTTCCCATAATATCAGGAGCTGTGAAGTAGGCCGTGCACGTGGCTGCAACTGGTAATAAAGTTTCGTTATACCTACTACTATCAGTGTTGTTCCTAGCACATGGTGTCAACACTTGTCCACAATACTCGGTCGGAATTTCACCCAAATAGTCAGAGGTATCACTCATAGTGAAATTGTTGGCGTAACATGTGGCATTCATACCTGCGGGGAACGGTATTGCGGATAATAAAGGTGAGTTTGTCCAATTGTACGATAGAAATTTAGAAAAATTACGACCGTTAAAAGAGGGCATGGGAGTCATGCTCGCATTTGTTGGTAATCTTGCGTCGAGCAGTCCCCTAGACTGGGCAGACAGCAAAATGTCCGGAAAACAAGAGCTTGCGTTCTGAAATGGCACTGGCCTAACAGTAGGGTGTCCAGCAGACAATGGGATTCTGGAACATACATAGCAGTTTGTTTTGTTGCTTAGCTTTGCCACAAAGGCTACATAATTGTACCAAATATTAACATGAAACTTCGTTCGTGGGGTCTTGTTTTCCCACCCCAAATACCAATCGTGGATCTTGTGTCCGCTCCTTTCCGGCCGACCTTTAACAAAGAGAACAGCAGAAGGGTCATCATTTATATTTACATCATCATTTATCCGAGTTTCATTCTTATTTTTTAGCTCAACAAGTAATACTACCAGAAGTATAAAAATCAGTGCAAGGAGCCAAATCACTTTAGGGAGGCCGCCTTTTTCACCTAAATAGTGCAATGTTTCATGTTTCAGGCGATGTAGTCTGTTCCCCCCCTTCAGTGGGGGCGTAGCTCCCACTCCTCTTGGGTTCATAGTAGGGCTTAACTGCTGACCAATGGTACCAGTGCTTGGATCCGTAAACTTTGATAGCGTGGGTGGTACGTTGGGTTACCCTGTAAGGTCCAGAGTAACGAGGTTCAGACCATTTTGAACGCATGGGGCGCTTGAGAAAGACAAAGTCAGGGAGTTGTGATGTGTGGTCAACAACAGTGGTATCAGGGAAAGGATCAGTAACTGCAAGGTGTTCAACAGTAGCCTTAAGCGCATAGAAATAATGTCTATACTGCATCACTGTTTTGACCAAGGTGGTGGGATCAATAGCTGCGCTAGTAAAGGTGCCAGGCATGGCACGGCCGAATAAGAGCTCATAAGGGGAGAAACCGGTGCGTTGCGAAATGGTGTGTCTGTGATGAAACTGAGCAACCGGGAGGAGGTCGAGCCAATTAGATTTAGGGTAGTCATGTAACAATTTAGAGAATATCGACTTCAGTGTGCGATTCATACGCTCGACAAGACCATTAGACTGTGGATGATAAACTGAAACGAATGTGTGATTGATGCAAAGCATTTTACAAACAATGGCAACATGTGAACCAGTGAAATGTGGACCAGAATCAGATTGAATTTGAGTAGGGACGCCATAAGTAGGTATCCAATGAGTGACCAAGCAACGAATGACTTCATCACAAGTTTCACGTGCACAGGGATAAAGTTCAGTCCATCCAGAGAAAGAGTCGGCAATAGCCAGAAGGTAGCGTTTACCACGGACCGGGACTAGCATGTCTGTGTAATCCATACAAAGCACCTCACCGGGATACTTACCGCAGCGCAATTTACCAGGGCCAGAGTGTTTATGCGGGTGTGGGTTGAACAGCGAGCAAGTGGTGCAGTTCCGAACATAGTCCCTACACACGGAAAGCATCTTGGGGATGAAGTAATGAGAGGAGAGTGTGTGTGACATCACAGCGGGAGAGACATGAGTGGGACCATGAACCTCATCAAGAACAGTGGGAAGAAGGGACTCAGGAAGCATGGGATGACCGGTAGGGCCACGCCAGATACCATCCTCATATTCTTCACAGCCAATAGATTGCCAATAGAGACGATCTTCATCAGTGCACTGACGCTGCTGTTCGTAAAGATCAGATTTGGTGCAAAAGAAAGTGCTGTGGTGGTGAACAGGAGGAATCACTCAAAAATGTGTATCCATTAATAATCTGACTTCTTCAACGGCAGGGTTCGGATGGTTGGAGATGTGAGAGTGAATTAACGACCAGATGCGCTCAGGTAACCAAAGGAGGCCACTTTCAGACTGCGAGGGCAGAAGCACGTCCTCTAAATCCACGGTGCCCAAATGCATCCAAATGTCAACTTCGTCATGAGGGGCCTTACGCTGCAGGGCCCTTAAAAGATCAAAACCAAGAGTCAATTGGGACACTGGTGGGACAGAGGTGCAGGAAAAAAGAGCAAGTCCGTCGGTGAAGGGCCTATCAGAGAAGTACCCGCCGACCGACTTCGCATAGTGGTCAGCATAGGAGTTACCTTGAGCAGTGAAGGAACCAGATTTTGCGTGACCTGGAACTTTAACAATGGCCAATTGAGAGGGGCAAGCAATAAGAGCGTCTATCCGTTGAAACAGTTCGGAATGGGCAATAGGGGCTCCCTGCGCTGTCAACCAGCCATTGCGCTTCCATGCTGCCATATCCCTATGAATGGCACCATGAGCATACGCAGAATCAGTGTAGATCAGGGGTGTCAAACTCATTTTGGTCCGGGGGCCGTATGCAACCTACTTTGATCCCAAAAGGGCCGGATCAGAAAATTTAAGATTATATTCCTCGAGCAACGCCACTTGTTCCAAACACACTGAGCACAGATTTCCCATTCACCTCTGTCAACAAATAAGAATTAGACTATTTTTCTTGGGAAATCGTGAACTCAGCATCTGCTTTTCTCATTTTTTGACATTTTGCTGATGAGGGTCACAGTCGACAGTCAAAACTATCATCCTTTAAGAGCGTTTGGAAAGAGGAAAGTCTTCATTTGTGCTGCTCTGGTGGGAGTCGCAACGTACAGAAACGCCGGAGACGCTGCTATGCTAAACGGTGCAGAAAATTTACAGAAAAATCTGAAAATTTTAAGTATTTTAATAGAAAAATCAGCCAAGGGCCAGATTAAAGGTCTTGGAGGGCCGGATCTGGCCCCCGGGCCGCATGTTTGACACATGTGGTGTAGATGGTAACTGGTCGGTCACCAGCGTATTGAAGGGCCATAAGTAATGCCTGAACTTCAGCATACTGAGCTGAGAAGCCACAAGCAGGGCCCCAAGAGCTGGCAAGTACAGGAGAACAAGTAGTGTGCATGTGTGGGTCCAATTCAACAACTGCAGCACCCGCCTGAATGGCTCCCGAAGGACAACGATGTGAGTGACCATCGGTAAAAAGATGTAAAGAGTCTGTAATAGGTTTGGTTTGCATGTCTGGGCGAATTGAAAGTGTAAGAGCAGCTTCAGCGGCACAATCGTGCGGGACACCATCGCAAGTCATTCCATCGGCCGCGTTTCCATGGGTAATGGGAACATAAGAGATGTTAGGTGCAGAAAGTGCTGCGTTCAAACGAACCTGGAATTGGGCAGTAAGAGCAAACAAGCGAGATTGTACGTAGGCCACTACAGAGTGACAAGTGTGAACGACCAAAGAATGGCCCATCACAAGGTGAGCGCATTTATGGATTAGTGCAGCTAACGTATCACAATAAAGAGCGCATAGTGGAGCGCGTCGCACCAGAGGGTCGAGCTGAACAGAGACATATAGAAGCACCCTACGTCCATCAGAAGCCTTCTGCCAAAGGACAGCGTGACCAGAAAGTTCAGTAAGCGCAACATCCAGATGGAATGGTTGAGTGTAATCTGGAACACCCAGTGACGCCGAGTTAGCCAAAGCCTGTTTCAACTCGGTGAAAGCGAGATCAGAATCCGCAGTCCAATCAAGGGAAGCATTAAGTTCTCGAACGCCAGCAGCTTTAACTATGGCGCGGAGAGGGGCACATTTGCCCGTGTAGTCTGGAATGTGATATCTGGAGTAATTTGCAAGTCCTAAAAAGGACAACATGTCTTTCACGGTTTTGGGTCTGGGAGAACTAAGGATCGCCTGGCGTTGGGAGGGCAATGGAAGAAAGGAAGATGACGAGATAACCTTCCCCAAAAACGTTACTGTTCTTCTGCAACATTGCAATTTGGAGCGAGAACACTTGAAACCGCAAGTAGCCAAACATGACAATACAGAGTAGGTAAGGTCTAGGCAAGACAAGGAAGTGGGAGCAGCAATCAGTATATCATCGACATACTGAATAACAGCAGTCCCCGGAGGAAGCGCTAGGTGGGACAAACAATCTTTCAAGACTTTATTAAAGACACCAGGGGCATTTCTGTGGCCTTGTGGCAGCACCTTGTACTGCAAGCGGACCCCGTTGTGGGTAAAAGCGAAGTGCTGTCTACAGCGAGGGTCAAGCGGAATGGTAAAGAAGGCCTGGCAAACATCGATTACTGTAAAGAATTTCATGTCTGGTGTAAGTGTGGTAAGACATTTATGTGGGTCAGGAACTGGCAAAAGTGGAGTGATTGTTATGTCATTGATTTTCCTCAGATCATGTGCCATGCAATACGAACCATTAGGTTTGGGTACCGGGTTGAGTGGTGTGTTCCAATCAGAGTTTGAGAGTTCCAAAACCCCCGCCTCCCAAAGTGCGTCTAGAGCTTCCTCTACTCCCTGTCGTTGTGCCTCAGAAGTGAAGCGTCGTTGTGGGATCCAAACTGGCTGGGCATCTGGGTCCACCTCAAGCATCACTGGCGGGACAGAAAGGCACTCACCAATATCAGAGGCACCGAAGGACCAAAGAGAAATGGGAAGCGTTTGTAACAAGCTTTCCGTATCTTCATGGTCGGTTAATTCCCGACCATGGTCCCTACTAATTTGGGTATGTTCGAGCAGAACTTGATCAGGAACATTTGGTACAGCAATGCGGTAAGCATCTTCGGATTGGCTATAGAAAACATTGGGAATGGGTGTAATCTCCCAGTCGTCTAATTGTTGAAGGTGATTAGTCAACGGTCCTAGCTCCCTGGCTTCGTATCCAGGGCCTAGGAAGAGAGAAAGATGTGGGACGCTAACCGTCGCTGACCTAAACAAATCATTCAAAGGTTCGGGGAGAATCACAGAGGCCACCACCCCCTTCTTATGAACAAAAATTGAGTCTGTGTGTATAGTGTTCAGTGCCACGGTATGGGTCAAACAACATGTCATAGATTGGATCATAGGTGCGATCATAGTGCAAGGTAACGTGGTAACACGAAACCGATTGTCCATTGGGCCAAACGACCCGAAGTCCATCTGGTGAGCATTCAATTGTAGCTTTAGTCGCGATTAGGAGATCTCGTCCCAATAAACTCACAGGGGTGTTGGGTGAGTAGATCAGTGAGGTGTGTAAAGTCTGACCACCAACTGAAACAGGAAGGTCGACAGTTTTGTGTAGAGGTGTGGGTTTTCCCGTGAGACCTGTCAGAAAGACCATGTCCGGACTAAGCAGAGTTCGTGAAATAGAACGTGTCGTCGAATAAGTAGCTCCCGTGTCCACAAGCATCGACAGTTTTGTACCAGCCACCTCTACAGTCACCAAAGGATCAGGGCTGGGATCAGGACTCACTGGGCACCCCTAGTATTGCAGGTTGTGGTGGTATTGCTCATCCGAGCCTCCATAGTACTGTCCTCCAGAGGCAGAGCCCCCGCGATACCATGGAGTGGGACCTGCGGCCCTTCTACCTCGAGGAGGGCCAGGTGGCCCCTGGAAACCACCGCGTTGTTGTGGATATTGCTCATAGGCACCCATCCCAGTGTTATGTGGGCAGTCTCGTGCCCAATGTCCCTCTTGATGGCAAATGTAACAAGCTGTCTGGGACTGATAGGACAGTCCACCCTGGTTCGACTGCCAACCCCGTCCTCTCCCGCGGAATCCGCCACGACCTCTAAAATTCCATCCCCTTGGTTGTGTGAATGTCTTTCCCGTACCCCTAGAATTTTGGGGAGGTGTCGCATAATAAATGCTTGCTGGTGAGGTGGGAGCACCGATCATGTGAATGGGTGGTGGTGTACCTGAATCTAAAGTAGGATCTGTTTGACCCAGGTATTGTCCGGGGGAGGTGGTTCCTGCTTTGTCCCCTTTTGACTTACCCTCTTGTTTCGCCTTTGTGGCTTCTTCGCGGGCTTCGCCCAATTGGAGTCTTTGAAGCTCCAGTGTCATATCCTGGTGTGTTTTGTGTACATCTGCAGATTTTCTGTTGTAAATCTCAAGATGGTGCCTCAAGTGCGTCTGAAACATGCCATGGTCCGCCATGATACCAGGTGTCCCCTCCATCAGAGCCCTGACAGGTTTGGGAAGCTGGGGCAGGATGGACTGTAAGAATAGGGTGCTAGTGGCGGGCTCTCTGAATGGGTGCACCTGCATGTTTTTAATGTAAGCCTCTGTACACAGGTCTATATATTCAGTAGCAGATTGGCCTTCTTTGTACGCGGGGAGTGTAGGTGGAGCGGAGTTAGGACTCGGGAACACTCGCTCCAACGCCTGGAAGAATACTATATCCCTGTTCCCAAGTTCAGATTCAAGTGGGAGTCGAGCGAGTTGGGCCATGGTCAAGACTTCAGTCATTTTCGCCTCTGAAGTGCAGGCCGCCATCAAGCACTTGAGGTCCCCCAGGCACAAACGCTGACCAGCCGTCAGGGACTTAACTTTGGTATACCATGGTCGTCCTCCATCAGCGAGAAGAGGAAGTTTGTCTTTTATTAGTGCGACTTCTGTCAAAGAGAACGACCTGTATTTCACTTGTTCCGGATCGTTGTCATCTGCGGGGCGCACTTGCAGCAAGGGTAGGTTAAAGCGCGGTTTGAAGGTTTTAGTCAGGGCTAAATCAAGTTCGCCGCTTAACGTTTCCCTTTCGCATGCCAGACGGTCATATTCGGAATCGAGCGTGGTCAATTCAGTTTTCTTATCTCTAGTGTCTCTTCTGGCATCAGTGGCCAAGTACTTCCTTCTGTTCTCTTTAAGTCTATCATCAATCTTATCCAATTTAGAAACGAGCTCTTCTACTGTGGGCGTACAAAGAGTGGAGGAGGTGCTAGCCTCAGAAATACAGTCCTCAGATTTCTCAGTTTTCTCTAACTTCTCTAAGAATTGCTCCTTTAATTTCTTTGTCTCTTCGCCAGTCTTTTTGGCATGTTCTGCAAGGGCTTGTGCCTGAATATCTGTCTGTGTCTTCAACATCGTCTGCAGTTCTGCCAGTAAAGTAGTCGGGTCCAACGCACAAGATGCCGAATCTGGTTTTTGACTCGTTATCTCAAAAAGGTTTTTTGTTTGTGACTCAGTTAACGGGTCTGATGGTCTGGGGTCAACATTGACCACTCCCTGAACAAGTAACTGCGGGCACATTATACCAGGCGGACACTGAGTTGGAGCCGTAGGATACAAAACTGGAGCTGTAGGTGTGGGTGTGTGTGGTGTGGTTGGTATGGATGCCACTGACGTGACATTGTAAGCTGGAAGTTGCGGAGTATCAAAGGTGGGTCCTTTGTATTTCGGTTGCGTGGGTGTACCCTTGTCCAAAACGCCCATTGTACTTACCCACAGTGACCGGAGATTCACATTCAACCTATGCAATGGTTTAAGACGCTCCTGTAGTTCCTTAATTTTCCTTTGAGCTGCTTGTTTTTCCGCCTTCTTCGCTTTTTCGTCATCACTTACCTGACCGTGTGTCATTATCGCCTGCGTTACTTCTGTTTCTTTTGTCGCACAGGCCTGTACAATTCTTTGAAGCGGAACCAACTGTTCTGTGCCTATGCCTCTTTCTGTCATTACTTTTGCAAATTCCTGCTTTGATTTCTCCAATCGTGTCCTTTCTTTTTTGTCCATTGTGCTGGCAAGCATGTCTTGCCACCATTTTGTTGGCGTGGCTTTAGCTGGAGCCGCCATTTTGTCACTTCCGCAAACCAACTACGCACTTAACTCTCAACTGTCTTTTAGTCGTGCAAAAGCGCACAAATTGTAACAAAATACGGTAAAATGGGTTCTCCCAACTCTGTTTTAATTCCCTACCGCGCTAATCGCAATTATTTCGTCGCCATGGATCGCGTTAACGAGTTCCAGAGATCGACGGGGCCTCAAACCCAAGTGTTCGTACTTTTCACAGGCTCATTACACTCATAGCCTCTTATTTCATTTAGGGGACTCTAACCCCAAATATACTCTCTTTATATTAACCGGTGGACTCTAACCTCCCGGCGAGGGGACTCTAACCACCTCTTTTTCTCTTTATATTAACCGGTGGACTCTAACCTCCCGGCGAGGGGACTCTAACCACCTCTTTTTCTCTTTATATTAACCGGTGGACTCTAACCTCCCGGCGAGGGGACTCTAACCACCTCTTGCGCGTGTCTTATCTTTCTTCTTACTTCGTACTTGATTCAACCATATGAATCCTGGATTTCTAAAATTTGGTTACTATGACACAGTCATTAAATGTACTTAAGGTACCTAGTCTTCAGACATTGGGAGAACTTTTGACGTCGTTCTAATCGTTCAATCCACACATCAATTTTCAGATAACAACCACAATGCAATGTCTCCCTTTTAATTTAATCTGTCCAATGGAACATAATTCGTCTCAATATAGAGAAACAGGCAATGTTCCTTACCTTTTAGTTGTTTTACGGGCCCGTCAGGGAGAGACTGCACAGCGGCGTGGAAAGAACACTGGTATGTTTTCTCGAACGGGTTGGGAACGGAGTCCGGACGCCACCTAGACTCAACGTTCCGTTGTTACGACTCGACTTCCCCCTTCAGCACGGCCGGGGTCACCATTTGAAGAAATATCGTCCTCTTTCTCCAACCTTAAACTCAAACAAATACAATCAGAAGGTGTCGCTGTTCAGAACTGAAATAAGGGACTCCAATTACTCGACGTCGTAACAAGATCTCCCTAGACACATTTTAGCACATACCAGATTGAAGACCAGGATTCGTGAAGTTCAATTCAAGCCAATTTATTCCCCTAACAATATCTCTAATACAGCATGCTGGGTTACGAGGTTCCCTGGGAAACAATCTAAGCGTGGATTCCTCGCAGGGCATAACCGAGTAACCACGAAAAATCCTCTCACCCAGCTATTTCAAAACATTTCATCATGAATATGCAAATATTGTAAACGCCTCGTGGTCCGCCTCCGTTGTTCAACCCAGTACATTTCCATTTCATAACTTCTGCTTTTTATCTGCCCTTAGCTACATCCACAGTCACTGGGAGTACTGTACTGTTGGTTCCCATGAGGCTTATCTGCAACCAAGCACATAACTCGCCAGGTGAAGGTCAACAGTGTGTCTGTGTGCTGTCTGCTTTTAACGAGACAGAGTGTGAGGACAGAAAAATGTGTGCAAGAAGAGACAGGATTAACTTCATAAATCATTGCAAGACATTTGTTAAAAACAACTTCATCATTTCAATATTGCAACAGCGTATATGGCACAATGAAAGAAAGTTATAACTCTTCAAAATATATCTGCGATTATATCGGCAGCTCCAACTCCCATTTTATCGGCATCAAATCAGCCGCAACAAACTCCATATCGGTCGGGCCCGAGTTTAAACCTTAATATCTTCTAGAGCGTTGATCACAGAGGCCAGTTTTAAAACACAAAGTCCACAGTGTGTGTGGGAAGGTGTGTGTTCAATATCAAACCTCTGTCTCTGAAACTGCACTTTCCACCGTCCTTCAAATGTCTACTCATATTTGAAGAGTCAAATTTTCAAGGAAATTCAAGACCAGAAATCTGTGATAAACCAAAAGCTCATGTGTAAAAGTCCAGATTTTACAAGAACATTTGACAAATTTTAACCCTTAAATAGTTTTTTAGACGCAGCATCTGAAAGTGGCTCCTCGGAAAACTCTGCTCAAAACAGCTCAGGGGCAGAGGACAAAATATTTTTAATGACAAAACTATAAGGAGTTGGGGCTAAACTTTGGGACTTTTCCTGTTGGAAAGTGTGTGAACCTCCTAGAATTTTTTCAGTCAAATCTGAGACGGTCGAGCGGCCGTTGGGAGATTTGCCGTGGAATGACCCATTTGGAGCATATTTTGAGTTGCCTTGACTTGAAAATGCACGTCTACACTGGAGAAACAAATGAGTAAATAGAACTACATTACTTTTTGTACAATAAGTCTAATTTTGTTAAATATTTGTACACAAACATTTAATAAACAGTCGCCAAGAGCTACGTTAACATCATTTTACAGAAATACATGAGAAAGATCAAAATAAAGCTCCTGGAGTCACAAGCCTGCGATTTAGGAAGACGTCATTTTGTGTGACAGCTGGATTCTATTTCAGGAGTAGTTTTAAAGCTGCATTGTGTCACTTTTCTGGTAGAAGGAGCGCCACCTGCTGGTCTCATGGAGATGTTATTGCGCTGCCTGGAATGTTCCGCATTAAACTTGTATATCTTGTGTTTTAGTGGCTTAAAATAACGTGAAAAACAGTGAGCGGGGTCGCCTCTCCACAGATCTGACCTGTAACTTGGCCTGGTTATTGCTCGTCCACATGGAGACAAGCAGCCAGAAAAGTTACACAGTGCAGCTTTAACTTTATTTTCTTCAGTTTGAAGGTTTCAGTTCTTTTCAGGACATTTTAATTTCCATTCACGTCTGAAAGTGAAATAAATGGAGGATAATTAACTTTGAAATGAGAAATTAAAACGTAAAAAATCTTAAAACCAAATCTGTACAAACTCCTTAAATAAATATAGTTAAAACTCCTCAAAAACTCAAGTTATTTCCAGTGGATTTTGGTGGAGACAGGGCTGTTTTGAGCTGACAGAGGATTTTCGGCTCAATCGGTCGCTTTATTCTCCCTAAAAAACATGAAATGAATCCATCCAAACCAAGGCTCCATTCAGGACAGAGCCGGAGGGTAAGGCCCGTGGAGCGGCGAGGGGCGCTCTGCTGCCCCCTGGTGAGATGAGGTAACATGACAGCCTCAGTGTTTCCTGTACAGATTTCTACTGAGACTGTGGCGGCTCTGGTGACTCCAATTTCACCCTTTTCATGAGAGTTTTGTGGCGTTAAAGGTTTAATTAATGTTTCTACACTTGTTTTGATTTAAAATGACTTGAATTTACGGCATTTTTTAGTTTTTTAACAGATTTTTAAAAGTTGGAATCTCAAAATTTGCAGATTAATTTTTTATTTCCAATGTCAAGGAACATTTTCAGCCAATGGAAAAAGTTGTATTTTGTCCCATTTGAGGTGAAGGAAGTGCACCTGCGATATGAAAGAACATGGAACATTTTTCATTCACAATTTAGCTTAAAATTAAAACTAAACATTTTAAAACCAGCAAAAGAGGAACATAAAACTGAATTCAGTTCATTTTCATTTTCTTTGTCGCAGTGTTTTTTGTCTTTAAAATTCTTATTTTTTACAGTGCAGTTGATTTTCTACATTCATAATAATAAGTATAATATAATGAGTATAATTTGTCAGCCCCGATCTGAAGCTCTGAACTTGGAAAGACAAACCTGGACTCAAATCTAAAATCTTTTCTTTGGTGGTTCTTGGTGTGAAAAGTTCGAGTCACTGGTTTATATTTATACTGATTTTATGGTTTTAAACTTAAATTTGCCACTTTTTCTATTCTGACTCTTTATTTATTATCATTTTTTTCATCTTGAGTGTCATTTATGTAGTTTACACTTTGCACTGACGTCAGCTTCAGGAATAAAAAGGTGTGTCTGCATCTCAGGTATGAACAGTCACATGACACGTTTATCAGGTCAGAGTCAAGAACAGGAAATGTTGAGTTCAGTTCAGAGACACAGAGGGAGAAGGATCCATCTGAACGACCATTTCAGCTCCAAAATTAAACAAAGAAACTCAAGGCTTCTACTTCAGCGGTGAAACCTGCTCTGGGCTTTGGTGAGTGTAAAGAGACTTCTGTTACGGCAGCAGAGAAAGTGAAAGGAGATCACTGCAGTGGGGGATGGGACCAGGAATGTGGAACTCAAGGAACAAACTTAAAATGATCAGATCAGATTAAACTAAAGCGGAATTAAGAAATAAATTAAAACCAAATAAAATCCAACTTCATGACTCAAGTGAGTACTGACACTTAGTTCCTATTCTCTTTTCTACATTTGAAGTTGTGTTCATCTCAACTCTTGTAACAGGCTTAAGAATTATATTTTTTTTAATGAGTAGAATCAGGGTCATGACTGAAGTCTTGGTGAAGACTTTGTGTTTGTCATGTTGTTATGTTCCTGTTTTTCCTTCTTTAAATGATTCTGAAAATATGGTGTGGTGACAAATTGTGTTCTGTCTCATTGTAGTTTTAGGTTTAGAGACAAAATGGCTTCCAGGCTGGAGGAGGACCTGACCTGTCCCGTCTGCCATGAGCTCTTCAGAGATCCTGTGGTTCTGTCCTGCAGCCACAGCTTCTGTAAAGTCTGTCTGCAGAACTGGTGGAAGGACAAACTCATAAAGACCTGTCCAGTTTGTAAGAGAAGGTCCTCAAAGGACTTTCCTCCTGAGAGCCTGGCCCTGAGGAACCTGGTGCAGACGTTTGCAGAGCAGAGAGAGCAGACCCCTTCAGATCCTCTGTGCAGTCTTCACTCAGAGAAGCTCTGGCTCTTCTGTCTGGACCATCAGCAGCCGGTGTGCCTGGTCTGCAGAGACTCCAGGACTCACAAAGACCACAGGTTTAGTCCCATGGAGGAGGCGGCCGAGGACCTGAGAGAGCAGCTGAGGACGTCCATCAAGCCTCTGCAGGACAAACTGCAGGTACAGGCTCTTCACCTCTGGAACTGTGTTTGTGTTCATGTTTCTGTTTGTCATTATACATGCAGGGACCTTCCAGGACCTTCTTGTTAAGAGGAGAGAGTGCTAACCACTCTGCCATCGTCATGTGGAGCCTCCCTCTCCCCAGACACCTCCTGGTGTTATTCCAGCCTTTAGAAGCCTGTGAGCCCCAGCTCACACAGACCAGTGTCAGAGCAGACTTACTGCTGATCAGAGGCTGAACTGTATTCACTCACATTCATCACACTAATGTGTCAGGGCCCCACAGACCAGAGGGCTGCTTCTGTCTGATTCACTCGGACTCTTTCTGTGCAGGTTCTGACTGGGAGGAAAGAGCAGTTTGAAGACGCCATGCTCATATCACAGCCCAGGCTCGACAAACAGAGGCACAGATCCGAGACCAGTTTGAGAAACTGCACCAGTTTCTGTTGGAGGAAGAACAGTCCAGGATGAAGGCTCTGAGGGAGGAGGAGGAGCAGAAGACTCAGAGCATGAAGGACAAGATGGCCACCGTGAGCAGAGAGATGGAGACTGTGTCCAAAACCATCGCAGAGACAGAGGAGCAGCTGAGGGCCACAGACACCTCCTTCCTGCTACAGTACAAGTCTACAGTGGAGAGAGTGCAGCGCCGCCCCCTGGTGGAGGAGCCAGAGATGAAATGTGGAGCTTTGATAGACCAGGCCAAACATCTGGGCAACCTGGGCTTCAACATCTGGAGGAACATGAAGAAACTGGTGAAGTTCTACCCTGTTATTCTGAATCCAAATACTACAGGTCCTGAACTCATCCTGTCTGAAGATCTGAGCTCAGTGAAGAGAGGAGAGAGACAGAAGCTTCCACTGAATCCAGAGAGAAGTAAATATCACAGTGTAGATGGATCTGAAGTGTTTAGATCAGGGACTCACAGCTGGGATGTGGAGGTCGGGGACAATAAAGAATGGGTTGTAGGTGTGGTTGGATCTGTTCAGAGACGGGAAAAGACTGAGGATGTAGGTTGGTGGATACGTTTCACTGATGGTGAATACTCAGCCTTTTCTTACCCAGACACAGTCAAACGACTCTCTGTGAGGAGGAGTCTGCAGAGACTCAGAGTGAAGCTGGACTTTGACACAGGAACAGTGACCTTTAGTGACCCCGACACAAACACTGTCCTGAGCACATTCACAGAGACTTTCACTGAGGGACTGACTCCAGTTTTACTCACAGAAGACGACAACATCCCCCTGAAAATTTTACCAAAGGACGTCACTGTAAACGTGTAAATACTGAAACTTAAAGAGGGGGGATTATGCAAAACGACTTTCAGGAGTTTCTCCCATGTTATAATGTTGTTTCCTCATCAGAAACACGACTGAAGAGGTTTTATGTGTCATCCATGCATGTTTGAGTAATTTAGCGATCTCTCTGGGGCTGAATTCACGCCGACTATAATGTGGTAGCGCTCTGAAGGGGGAGTGACTTAGTGACAGGAGCAAATGGAGGGGAGACTCAGAGCAGCAAAAACTGAACTCAAACTTATTAAACACGTGAATGTGTTGTTTTTGGTGAATGTGTGATTTTCCAAACAGTCAAAGGAAACATGGTGATCTAAATGTGTCATGAGTTACAGTGAATCCCCCATAGAAGTGGAATAATACTCCCTCTTTAAGGACTCCGTTTTCTCTCACAGGTTTTGTCTGGTTTGAAACAGGGAAAAGGGAGGTCACAGTGTCAGATTTTAGTGTCATTACGACTGTTTTAAATCTATGATTTCCATTGTTCTTTTAAAATCACTCACACAAATATTATGCAAATGAATCACCATTAAAAACTAGAATAATGTTATGTAAAGATGCACTGTGTACATTTTCAGGTGGAGGGTTCATCACCTGCTTGTCTCCATGGAGATGTTATTGCTTTGCCTGTAAAGTTCCACATTGTGGCATTAAACTCCTTTATCTTGCATATTCAACTACATTTGTTAATCCTGTTCAAAAACACTCTGTAAACTTAATAAAGCTTCGAGCTGATATAAGAAAGTTCTAATATGTAATGTTGAAAATCACATTCTGTCGTCTAAATCAGGGGCAGTAACTCTCCAAACTCTTCCAAGCCGCTCAGCAAGAGATTTCTGAACTATCTGCATTGTGTTGAATAACAATATTTGGGTGAATAAAATGGCTATTACCTTTGTAAATGTGTCATTTTGATCCTCACTTTGTGCAGTAATAAATGTTTAAGTTTTATAAGAGTCTAACTGTTCCCATCTGAGGCTGTGGCTCTTTTATTTACTCAGTTTCTGCGAGCGCTAAAATGAGGAGCTCTCTGGTGTTTTTGTTTTGTAAAGGAGCTCATTGCTCTAAAGAAAGAGTCTTTTATCATCATCGTGGGATCAGAATCGGTATCGAGTATCGAGTCTATTCCTTAGTATCAAAATCGAGTTTCAAATGTTCGTATCGTGACAACACGACACTGAACACATCACAGTTTAATCTGTGCCTGTATCAAATAAAACAGTCACTATTAGAATAGTGAATACATCAAGAAGGGTTTACAGGATCCTGACGCTAACATCAGTTTCTCTCACATTTTCATTTGGAGTTCAATTCACAAATGAACCGTTTTCAAAATGACTCCAAAATGTATTTCTCTGTGACACAAACAGCAGCACTTTTACTCAAGTACGATACTGTTACTTCAAGAAAAACATGTGCAGAGTAAAAGTACGCTGCTGGAAAAGTACTCTGAAAAGTACAATATCTTTGACACCAAAAGTTACTCAAGTAAATGTAACAGAGAACTACCCGCCTCTGCCTTTGGGCAAGACACTTGGGCCCCTGACTGTGTATAAATGTGGTGTTTGTTGGTGTTTCCTGCTGGATGGTGCAGATTGGCAGCCTTGCATCAGTCAGTCTGCCCCAGGGCAGCTGTGGCTACAGAGCCATAGATTCTTACACCACTAATCAAAGGAGGCTCGAGGAGTTCAACCTGTACTCATGTAAAAGTACAAGTACTATCAAATATTACTCAAGTACAAGTACAGAGTAGTGCTTCAGGAAAGTACACGGAAAAACTACGGCTCAAGTGAGAGAGATTTGAAGAGAAAGATCAGATTTTTTTGTCATTAGCAGAACAAAAGTGTAAAGTCATTTGTAGAAAAGCAAAACAAAAGCACCATAAGACAAAGCTCGGTTAATATTCTGAGTTTTCGATCTGAATTATTCTTTCTGAAGCTTTCGTTTAACCTGTGAAAGCTCGAGGACCATTGAACTGCGCTGAAATGAGAAGATTCATGTATTCACACACAGGACACATCACTGGGCTTTAAATTAATTTATTTAAAAAACACATTTCTCCACTGAAGCAAAACAACATCAATTTCTCTTTTCTTTTCTCTGGACTTGGAACGTGGACAATCAACAGACTCGCCGGGTCGCCAGAAATGATCAAGCAATAATAATATGATAATAATATAATAATAGTCATAATATTAATAATAAAGAGGTGTAGGGGAGATCTGCCAACAACCACAACATCAAGACGGCCTCATTTGAAACACGGGACAGGAAGTAGGGGGGCGGGGCTTAAGGGCTCGACAGGAAGTAAAAAAAGGGGAAATAAAAAATACAGAACACTGCACTGCAAAACAAATACGTACAAGTTTAAAATGTCAAATGATTAAGAATCCTGTGTTGATCTGAAGTCGTTTTGACCAGTTAAAGCCATAGTACGAAACTTTCTGGGCCCGGAAAGTCGACCGCACTGTTCTACGGGATAAGAAGGTTCAAACCAGACTCCGGGACATTCTCCACGGAGACAGACGGACGTTTTATGCCATACAGTGGGATATTATCGCCAGAGGAACGGTATTTCCATGGAAACAAACAAGGGACGGCCCAATAAGAGTCAGGTTTGTGGAGATGCGAGCCCCTCACAGTGAGGACGCGTGTTTGTCAGTGCAATAAACACACCCACGCTTTTATTTTAGTCTGTTTTATGGCCAAAAAGTGACACACTGGGGCTTCAGCGACTCATTTAGACCAAGATTTGTTTCATTTTTTAGACATTTGGAACCATTTAAACTGATTTATGAGCGAAATCTTCTGCCAGTTGGTTCACTTTAATATTATTTGTTTAATTGCAGTTAAGACAACAGACATCGACATCTGATTCGGCCTAAAATACATCATTTGGAACCTGTTTTAAATGTATTGAACGAGGAATTACACAAAGTTATATTTGATGTGAATTTGTCCCCGATAAATAAAATATTGGAGGGAAAAAAAATCATTTCTCCAAACAAATAAAAGGGAGTTAGAGCCGTGAGTTCTACGAAAACGAGTGAAAACGGCTCAAACATGATAAGTTCTCTTAACTTAGTCCTTTTCAGTGGAGCAGATATTTGTTTGACAGTGTGGCTCAAGTGCAAGTCTGTTTGTTTTCCTTTTGTCGGGTCTTGACAGTAAACTTCTGTGATTACATGCAGGGCTCACATCTGGAAGCTACACACGCAAAGAGTCATAGAGTTATCATGGGTTATCTGTGCAATTATTACCATTCAAATATGTAGGTTTAACATTGAGTTCATATGCCACAGAGAGAGAGAAAGGGAGAGAGGTTCCAACATGAGAACGTGTCGGAATATCGGGATAAAAAATGTAAAAAAGAAGTGTAAATATTCAGTTTTGTGACACCGATACACTGCAAAAAGTCCATATCTGCAATAGTTCAAAAGTCTTGACTTCAGAATATCATTTTCTTGAGTAGTTTTGACTAGATTTATTTAATGAGTTGGTATAAATGACTCGAGTTGATGCGGTGTATTGTGACTCGCCAAAGAATTTTGACTAAATAAGTTCAAATTTCCAACTGGACTGGCAGAAAATTGTGGTTGAACTAAATGTTTTTGTTTGTTTTGTTCTACGTTATTCATTGGAAATCCCTTAAGTCATGTTTAAAATCACGTAAACAACTTAATAAATCCAAACTAGTCAAATGAATCTTCTGAATTCCAGATGTTATTGGTTGCAGTGCACATCCGTTACCTAAAAAGAAGTGTTTGTGAAAAAGTCCTATGAACTGAATACTGCATATCTACTGCGGTGATGAAGAGGTTTGGCCCTGTATCCACCAAAGAAACAACAGGGTTTCATTTGGTTTGATCCTCTGACAAAAATACAAACCATTCATTTGAACTTGTGTCTTTAGGCAAGACACGTCCACCACATTCCCCGCTCCAGCCACAGAAACAAGGCTGGTTGTGACTGGAAGGGCATCCGAGGTAAAAACTCGACCAAATCACTGAGCCGACTCAATAATATGAAGTTCTGAAAACCTCAACACATGAACTGAAGCACATTTGGGTCATTCCACGGCAAATCTCCCAACGCCCGCTCGACCGTCTCAGATTTGACTGAAAAAATTCTAGGAGGTTCACACACTTTCTGTTGGAATAAAATGCTTATAATGATGAAGTTATTAAAAAATGTACATCTAAGTTAAAAGGTGATCTCAATTTGCAGAGGATGAAAGAGCCTGTGTTAACGCTATCTCTGCTAAAACCAGATGTGTGACCTCTTGTGACCTCTTGCTTCGTACTCAGCTCAGTTCCCAAATCGTAAATTTGTACTTAGCTGATCAAATGTAAACCTCACTGTTATAAGCTTATGTATACGTTGACCAGGTTGTCTTTGTACTGACATGATGGATTGTTAAAAGTCAATAAAACCCGTGCTGGAAGGGGTGAACGGGGGGAGAGAAGCGTGGACGAGCCTAGAGAGCGCACGCATATGGCCGAGCTCTCCCCCCGTGCAAGGCACGTAAAAGAGAGAACTGACTCAGTTTGATTTAATCCCAATTGGTAGGAGACTGGAGTTTAAATGTCACAAATACATTCACTGGATTGTGATTGTATAAAAATTATGACACTTTCCAACAGGAAAAGTCCCAAAGTTTAGCCCCGACTCCTTATAGTTTTGTCATTAAAAATATTTTGAGCTGTTTTGAGCAGAGTTTTCCGAGGAGCCACTTTCAGATGCTGTGTCTAAAAAGGTTTCTGTTTCTACATCTACAGACGACATATAAGTTATTCTTCACGTGTAGTTTAAGAATGAAATGAAACGTTTGGTTGAGTTTAAGCTGTGTGTCAGATATTCAGGGTGTTTTCTTAGCTTCTGAAAGTGCCTTCATAGGCCGTGAATTCTGCATGTGCGCGGACACCACATTTTCAATAAATAATTTTGCAAAAATGAGGCAGATTTTGGATCTGTTAAAAACAGACATCTGATCTTTCTATAACCGTCCATTTAATGTTGGTGGGTGATGTCATTTATTTGGTATAACATGGCAAAGATGGCACCAAATGTATTTTTTCCATGTTTAAAATATGGCTCGACTGAAATATCGGTTGGCCAATATTATCGGCCGATATGGGCTCTTGGAAACATATCGGCCGAAATCTTGCCGATCTGGGCCGATATTCCACGTGGATGTTTTACCTCGTTATAAAGCTCAGACTCTCTATATTCTGTCCATTTAATCCAGTTTACAGACAGATAAATGTCCTGATCTGTGGCTCCGCATCAGGATTTATCTGAGGAGTCATTTGTCTGTGTCTGTGACATCGTACTGGACCCTAAACGCATCACCATGTGCGTTTGTTTACAGCCGCAGCCACAGATCCACCTGCACAACACTGAGATTCTCTTGTTTTTGCAGCCACTCAGTGTGAGTCTGGATTAAAGGACAGTTCTTAGTGCTGATCTGAGAGGAGCCTGTGTGAGGCTGAGTGTTGAAATGTGTCGGTTTTGAAGCTCGTTTTGGTTCTTTCTCATTGGTTAGCGATTAGCTGCTGTAGCTCGCACACATAAACAGGCTGTTTTCTCTTCTGTTAGCGACTGTAAAGTGACTATAGTGGCCGTATATATGTTACTGGACACACACTGATATGGAAATGAGCTGTGAATAGAGGTGTGAATTATCGGCATTTAGCAGATCATTATTTACCGCGGCGCACACGCATTTACCGCTAAAGGCTAGCGGTAGTTTACTTACAGCACTTTCTTTACTGGTAGAATATCGTACAAACACTCCATGAGGCCGACCGACTGTCTTTAAATATGATGTAAAGAGGCAGAAGAACAAGAAATGTCGCCTAAATAAACCCAACTGAAAATCCAATAGAGCCAAACCTAAGTTTTATAAACAACTGAAGATTTACAGTGAATTTTTACGTCATAAATATATCGGCAATTATATCGGCAGCTCCAACTCCCATTTTATCGGCATCAAATCGGCCGCAACAAACTCCATATCGGTCGGGCCCGAGTTTAAACCTTAATATCTTCTAGAGCGTTGATCACAGAGGCCAGTTTTAAAACACAAAGTCCACAGTGTGTGTGGGAAGGTGTGTATATCAATATCAAACCTCTGTCTCTGAAACTGCACTTTCCACCGTCCTTCAAATGTCCACTCATATTTGAAGAGTCAAATTTTCAAGGAAATTCAAGACCAGAAATCTGTGATAAACCAAAAGCTCATGTGTAAAAGTCCAGATTTTACAAGAACATTAGACAAATTTTAACCCTTAAATAGTTTTTTAGACAGCATCTGAAAGTGGCTCCTCGGAAAACTCTGCTCAAAACAGCTCAGGGGCAGTGGACAAAATATTTTTAATGACAAAACTATAAGGAGTTGGGGCTAAACTTTGGGACTTTTCCTGTTGGAAAGTGTGTGAACCTCCTAGAATTTTTTCAGTCCAATCTGAGACGGTTGAGCGGCCGTTGGGAGATTTGCCGTGGAATGACCCATTTGGAGCATATTTTGAGTTGCCTTGACTTGAAAATGCACGTCTACACTGGAGAAACAAATGAGTAAATAGAACTACATTACTTTTTGTACAATAAGTCTAATTTTGTTAAATATTTGTACACAAACATTTAATAAACAGTCGTCAAGAGCTACGTTAACATCATTTTACAGAAATACATGAGAAAGATCAAAATAAAGCTCCTGGAGTCACAAGCCTGCGATTTAGGAAGACGTCATTTTGTGTGACAGCTGGATTCTATTTCAGGAGTAGTTTTAAAGCTGCATTGTGTCACTTTTCTGGTAGAAGGAGCGCCACCTGCTGGTCTCATGGAGATGTTATTGCGCTGCCTGGAATGTTCCGCATTAAACTTGTATATCTTGTGTTTTAGTGGCTTAAAATAACGTGAAAAACAGTGAGCGGGGTCGCCTCTCCACAGATCTGACCTGTAACTTGGCCTGGTTATTGCTCGTCCACATGGAGACAAGCAGCCAGAAAAGTTACACAGTGCAGCTTTAACTTTATTTGCTTCAGTTTAAAGGTTTCAGTTCTTTTCAGGACATTTTAATTTCCATTCACGTCTGAAAGTAAAATAAATGGAGGATAATTAACTTTGAAATGAGAAATTAAAACGTAAAAAATCTTAAAACCAAATCTGTACCAACTCCTTAAATAAATATAGTTAAAACTCCTCAAAAACTCAAGTTATTTCCAGTGGATTTTGGTGGAGACAGGGCTGTTTTGAGCTGACAGAGGATTTTCGGCTCAATCGGTCGCTTTATTCTCCCTAAAAAACATGAAATGAATCCATCCAAACCAAGGCTCCGTTCAGGACAGAGCCGGAGGGTAAGGCCCGTGGAGCGGCGAGGGGCACTCTGCTGCCCCCTGGTGAGATGAGGTAACATGACAGCCTCAGTGTTTCCTGTACAGATTTCTACTGAGACTGTGGCGGCTCTGGTGACTCCAATTTCACCCTTTTCATGAGAGTTTTGTGGCGTTAAAGGTTTAATTAATGTTTCTACACTTGTTTTGATTTAAAATGACTTGAATTTACAGCATTTTTTAGTTTTTTAACAGATTTTTTTAAGTTGGAATCTCAAAATTTGCAGATTAATTTTTTATTTCCAATGTCAAGGAACATTTTCAGCCAATGGAAAAAGTTGTATTTTGTCCCATTTGAGGTGAAGGAAGTGCACCTGCGATATGAAAGAACATGGAACATTTTTCATTCACAATTTAGCTTAAAATTAAAACTAAACATTTTAAAACCAGCAAAAGAGGAACATAAAACTGAATTTACAAAGTAAAAATAAATATTCTGAATTCAGTTCATTTTCATTTTCTTTGTCGCAGTGTTTTTTGTCTTTAAAATTCTTATTTTTTACAGTGCAGTTGATTTTCTACATTCATAATAATAAGTATAATATAATGAGTATAATTTGTCAGCCCCGATCTGAAGCTCTGAACTTGGAAAGACAAACCTGGACTCAAATCTAAAATCTTTTCTTTGGTGGTTCTTGGTGTGAAAAGTTCGAGTCACTGGTTTATATTTATACTGATTTTATGGTTTTAAACTTAAATTTGCCACTTTTTCTATTCTGACTCTTTATTTATTATCATTTTTTTCATCTTGAGTGTCATTTATGTAGTTTACACTTTGCACTGACGTCAGCTTCAGGAATAAAAAGGTGTGTCTGCATCTCAGGTATGAACAGTCACATGACACGTTTATCAGGTCAGAGTCAAGAACAGGAAATGTTGAGTTCAGTTCAGAGACACAGAGGGAGAAGGATCCATCTGAACGACCATTTCAGCTCCAAAATTAAACAAAGAAACTCAAGGCTTCTACTTCAGCGGTGAAACCTGCTCTGGGCTTTGGTGAGTGTAAAGAGACTTCTGTTACGGCAGCAGAGAAAGTGAAAGGAGATCACTGCAGTGGGGGATGGGACCAGGAATGTGGAACTCAGGGAACAAACTTAAAATGATCAGATCAGATTAAACTAAAGCGGAATTAAGAAATAAATTAAAACCAAATAAAATCCAACTTCATGACTCAAGTGAGTACTGACACTTAGTTCCTATTCTCTTTTCTACATTTGAAGTTGTGTTCATCTCAACTCTTGTAACAGGCTTAAGAATTATATTTTTTTTAATGAGTAGAAACAGGGTCATGACTGAAGTCTTGGTGAAGACTTTGTGTTTGTCATGTTGTTATGTTCCTGTTTTTCCTTCTTGAAATGATTCTGAAAATATGGTGTGGTGACAAATTGTGTTCTCTCTCATTGTAGTTTTAGGTTTAGAGACAAAATGGCTTCCAGGCTGGAGGAGGACCTGACCTGTCCCGTCTGCCATGAGCTCTTCAGAGATCCTGTGGTTCTGTCCTGCAGCCACAGCTTCTGTAAAGTCTGTCTGCAGAACTGGTGGAAGGACAAACTCATAAAGACCTGTCCAATTTGTAAGAGAAGGTCCTCAAAGGAGTTTCCTCCTGAGAGCCTGGCCCTGAGGAACCTGGTGCAGACGTTTGCAGAGCAGACCCCTTCAGATCCTCTGTGCAGTCTTCACTCAGAGAAGCTCCGGCTCTTCTGTCTGGACCATCAGCAGCCGGTGTGCCTGGTCTGCAGAGACTCCAGGACTCACAAAGACCACAGGTTTAGTCCCATGGAGGAGGCGGCCGAGGACCTGAGAGAGCAGCTGAGGACGTCCATCAAGCCTCTGCAGGACAAACTGCAGGTACAGGCTCTTCACCTCTGGAACTGTGTTTGTGTTCATGTTTCTGTTTGTCATTATACATGCAGGGACCTTCCAGGACCTTCTTGTTAAGAGGAGAGAGTGCTAACCACTCTGCCATCGTCATGTGGAGCCTCCCTCTCCCCAGACACCTCCTGGTGTTATTCCAGCCTTTAGAAGCCTGTGAGCCCCAGCTCACACAGACCAGTGTCAGAGCAGACTTACTGCCGATCAGAGGCTGAACTGTGTTCACTCACATTCATCACACTAATGTGTCAGGGCCCCACAGACCAGAGGGCTGCTTCTGTCTGATTCACTCGGACTCTTTCTGTGCAGGTTCTGACTGGGAGGAAAGAGCAGTTTGAAGACGCCGCGGCTCATATCACAGCCCAGGCTCGACAAACAGAGGCACAGATCCGAGACCAGTTTGAGAAACTGCACCAGTTTCTGTTGGAGGAAGAACAGTCCAGGATGAAGGCTCTGAGGGAGGAGGAGGAGCAGAAGACTCAGAGCATGAAGGACAAGATGGCCACCGTGAGCAGAGAGATGGAGACTGTGTCCAAAACCATCGCAGAGACAGAGGAGCAGCTGAGGGCCACAGACACCTCCTTCCTGCTACAGTACAAGTCTACAGTGGAGAGAGTGCAGCGCTGCCCCCTGGTGGAGGAGCCAGAGATGAAATGTGGAGCTTTGATAGACCAGGCCAAACATCTGGGCAACCTGGGCTTCAACATCTGGAGGAACATGAAGAAACTGGTGAAGTTCTACCCCGTTATTCTGAATCCAAACACTGCAGGTCCTGAACTCATCCTGTCTGAAGATCTGAGCTCAGTGAAGAGAGGAGAGAGACAGAAGCTTCCACTGAATCCAGAGAGAAGTAAATATCACAGTGTAGATGGATCTGAAGTGTTTAGATCAGGGACTCACAGCTGGGACGTGGAGGTCGGGGACAATAAAGAATGGGTTGTAGGTGTGGTTGGATCTGTTCAGAGACGGGAAAAGACTGAGGATGTAGGTTGGTGGATACGTTTCACTGATGGTGAATACTCAGCCTTTTCTTACCCAGACACAGTCAAACGACTCTCTGTGAGGAGGAGTCTGCAGAGACTCAGAGTGAAGCTGGACTTTGACACAGGAACACTGACCTTTAGTGACCCCGACACAAACACTGTCCTGAGCACATTCACAGAGACTTTTACTGAGGGACTGACTCCAGTTTTACTCACAGAAGACGACAACATCCCCCTGAAGATTTTACCAAAGGACGTCACTGTAAACGTGTAAATACTGAAACTTAAAGAGGGGGGATTATGCAAAACGACTTTCAGGAGTTTCTACCATGTTATAATGTTGTTTCCTCATCAGAAACACGACTGAAGAGGTTTTATGTGTCATCCATGCATGTTTGAGTAATTTAGCGATCTCTCTGGGGCTGAATTCACACCGACTATAATGTGGTAGTGCTCTGAAGGGGGAGTGACTTAGTGACAGGAGCAAATGGAGGGGAGACTCAGAGCAGCAAAAACTGAAGTCAAATTTATTAAACACGTGAATGTGTTATTTTTGGTGAATGTGTGATTTTCCAAACAGTCAAAGGAAACATGGTGATCTAAATGTGTCATGAGTTACAGTGAATCGCCCATAGAAGTGGAATAATACTCCCTCTTTAAGGACTCCATTTTCTCTCACAGGTTTTGTCTGGTTTGAAACAGGGAAAAGGGAGGTCACAGTGTCAGATTTTAGTGTCATTACGACTGTTTTAAATCTATGATTTCCATTGTTCTTTTAAAATCACTCACACAAATATTATGCAAATGAATCACCATTAAAAACTAGAATAATATTATGTAAAGATGCACTGTGTACATTTTCAGGTGGAGGGTTCATCACCTGCTTGTCTCCATGGAGATGTTATTGCTTTGCCTGTAAAGTTCCACATTGTGGCATTAAACTCCTTTATCTTGCATATTCAACTACATTTGTTAATCTTGTTCAAAAACACTCTGTAAACTTAATAAAGCCTCGAGCTGATATAAGAAAGTTCTAATATGTAATGTTGAAAATCACATTCTGTCGTCTAAATCAGGGGCAGTAACTCTCCAAACTCTTCCAAGCCGCTCAGCAAGAGATTTCTGAACTATCTGCATTGTGCTGAATAACAATATTTGGGTGAATAAAATGGCTATTACCTTTGCAAATGTGTCATTTTGATCCTCACTTTGTGCAGTAATAAATGTTTAAGTTTTATAAGAGTCTAACTGTTCCCATCTGAGGCTGTGGCTCTTTTATTTACTCAGTTTCTGCGAGCGCTAAAATGAGGAGCTCTCTGGTGTTTTTGTTTTGTAAAGGAGCTCATTGCTCAAAATAAAGAGTCTTTTATCATCATCGTGGGATCAGAATCGGTATCGAGTATCGAGTCTATTCCTTAGTATCAAAATCAAGTTTGAAATGTTTGTATCGTGACAACGCGACCGTGAACACATCACAGTTTAATCTGTGCCTGTGTCCAGGCCCGGCCCTAACCATTTTGACACCCTAGGCAAGATTTCAGGGGCCTGTTCCAGAAAGCGGGTTATGTGAAAACTCTGAGTAAGTTAACCCTGAGTTGAGGGAAAGTCTGGGTTTTCTGTTCCAGAAAGCGAGGTAACTGAAACACTGAGTCAGTCACCGCGGTAACAGACTCTGTGAACATAACCTGCTCGGGGGCAGGTTTACTTGAAATAACCCTGAGTTTTTCCGCTCCTCGCATGAAAATCGCTTTGACACAACATGGCTTGTCCATTCCTCCCAAACCCAATAGACATGGAAGCACAAATTATTCGAAACGCTTTGCGCCGCGAGAGAATCTTTCGGCCCAGGCTGGATATTCTGTCATTTCCAGATGAATATCTGTTTGAGCGCTACCGCTTTTCATCAAACGGGATCATTTATCTTGAAAGTCTCCTCCGGCCTCATATTACAAACTTCACCCACCGCGGACGTGCGCTCACTTCCCTTCAAATCCTGTGCATCGCGCTACGTTTTTATGCAAACGGGAGTTTTCTGTACAATATTGGTGACGCGGAGCACTATGGCAAGGCCACAGTGTGCAGAGCGGTGAGGAAAGTGACCCTGGCACTGAAACGCCTGTTGCCGGTGATGGTGGTGTTCCCCGGACACAAACCCACCCGCAACATCAAGGAGGAATTCCACAGGATTGCAGGTAACTGATGTAGAAATAATATAGGCCTATTCATTTAATTAATTTTTTTGGTTATTTTTTTACATTCTGCTGCTACCTCAGTCAGTCAGATTAGTTAACTTAATTAAATGTAATTTTGCAGGGCTTCCTAATATAATAGGTGCATAGATGGGACCCACATTCCCATCACTGCACCTACAGAGAATGAGGCGGATTATGTTAACAGAAAATCTTTTCACAGCATCAATGTACAGGTATATGATAATCTTAAAAAATATGTAGGCTGTATGAAAATGTAGACTACAGTACAATACAACTAACTCATGTCATTCTCTGCACTGTGAAGATCATATCCGATGCAACCTACATTACAAATGTAGAAGCCAAGTGGCCTGGCTCTGTCCATGATTCTCGGATCTACAGGGAGTCTAGTCTGAGCAACAGACTTGCACGTGGTAAATGTTCTTTGTCTCTTTTTAAATGCACTCAAATGTGTCCTCTATAATTACAGGGGAGTTTAATGGCGACCTATTAGGGGATCGAGGCTACCCATGCCAGCCCACTCTGTTGACCCCTTACCCTGACCCTGAGCCGGGGCCCCAACAGCGTTTTAATGTGGCCCACTGCAGGACTAGAGCCCGGGTTGAGATGACCATTGGCCTACTCAAATCCCGGTTCCAGTGCCTGCACAAGCTCAGGGTCACTCCAGAGAGGGCATGTGACATCACTGTGGCCTGTGTTGTTCTCCATAATATTGCAGTTATTAGGGGAGAGCAACACCCTGCTGTACAAATCAATGACCCAGAGGATGACCACCCCATCCACCCTGAAGATGTCCGGGATGGAAGAGCTGTGAGAGACCTCATTTGTAGGAACTACTTTTGAAAATAAAACACATATTCAAATGTGATTTGGTTCATCTTTATTCCCTACAGTACAAAAGCAACAGTTAGGATTTATAATAGTTCCAATTATTAACATATTCCTCCATTTCACCAATGCACCACCTCAACTGTTCCAGTAACTGAATTTCCAGATCTGCCTTCCTTATCTGCAGATCTAGATAGGTCATTTCCTTTTCTGTTTTTTTTTTATTTTCTTTATCAGGTGCACCCTGTACAACTCTTTGGCTGGTAACTGTGAAACATATGCACAACATTTAAGTGCTGCAGTTCTACATACAGATTTAGCAGGAAAATCTCACTGTATGAAGCTGTGCGGCTGAACTTGATGGAGCTGCTCATGATGCCCAGCCATGTCCTGATGGAGCTGCTCATGATGCCCAGCCATGTCCTGTTGATGGAGCTGCTCATGATGCCCAGCCATGTCCTGTTGAAACATCAAAATGTACTTAGTCTTTTGTCCACTCATCACTTCAGTGCACATGAAACTATATTTAAGTCAACAGTGTAAAGAAATGTGAATGGGCTTCATGGCTCTGCAGTAACTTCACATCATATTAACACATACTTCAGTTGGCCCCTCTGGATCTATCCCTGAGGCAGCAGTCAGCGTCTCCTCCTCCTCCTCCTCATCAGCAGCAGCAGCCTCCTCCTCCTGTGATAGAGAGAGAGAGATACTGTCTCAGAATACTTTCAACTACCACCTGAGGCAGGATCTGAGTATGGAATAGTTACAGCTGCAGGGTGTTGTATTGGGTGGGGAGGCTGCACCAGGCAGAGGACACCATCCTCAACTGTTGGGTGAATAAAATAGGATATATCTATTTGTCTTATTTTATTTGATTAAATGCAGACAGAAGTGTATACTTGCATCTGATGTAGGCACTTGTGTCCATGGGGGTGCTGTGCTCAGAAGAGCTTCCCCCAGGGCCCTCAGCCACTGGCCGGGGAGCGTTTTGGCTGAGGGCCATCACCTCAGCCTCGGTCAAACTGGGTGGAGGGGCCTCTGCCTTCTTTCTGTTGGCTGAGCAGAACTCAGGTGATTTTTTTGTCATGTGCACAGTCACATTTCAAATACAGCCTATTAAACTATAAATGTATAGGCTAAACAAATAAAGTTTTCATTTACTTTAAGTGGGAGGGCATGTTTAAACAGCATTTTGTTAATAATTAGCATTACTATTTGAAGTAGCCACTGAATTAACATTTACTTTAACAACCTAAGGCATTTAAAAAAAACATGCCTTGCCGCTTTGTACGATATTTTTATATTTCATTTTTAGCTGCTTCCACGTCCTTTTCTCCCCTGTTGCACCTAAACGAAAATCAGATTTTATTCCTATTTAACTCAGCAAAGAAGCGATGATCTTACAGTTGAATGTTAACTTAATTAAACAATTCAAACTCACGCATTGACTCGGGCCGTAATTTCCCCCACGCGCCTCTCTCTCCTTTGCCGCTGCAGCGGTGTTTGATTTACGCCGGAAAATATGTTCTTTCTCCACGTATGCCTCCATGAGGACCTCGAGCTCAAGCGGGCTGAAGTAGGTGGATCGCTTTTTCGTAGTTGTCATGGTGACGCTCATGGTTTCGGGGATCCATTGACTATGGCTTTTTGTAGTAGTCGTGCACGCGCGTAACTCGAGGTAAACCTACTCAGAGTTGATTAACCTCATTCATATCACCTGTTCTGGAACCGAAAACTCAGGGTTTCCCGTCTCAGGGTAAGTCAACCCAGAGCTCATGGATAAACTCAGAGTATGTTTGAACCCGCTTTCTGGAACAGGCCCCAGGTGGCGCCCCTTGGATTGCAAAGAAAGAAAAAAAATACTGCCAGAGTACAGATACTCACAAGAAATCAAACAGCTTTGTTTTGCTCAAGTTATTGCTTTATTGAACACAAATTGTGTGTGCACAAAACTTGAAAAAAAGGTGAAACTTCAAAAAAAGGTGATTTTTACCAGGATCCCTGGTGGTGGTGACTACTGAACAGCTGCGCCACCACATCCATAGTCTCACATCACATCCTACAGCCTTACTCTTCGGGCCTTTTTGGCAGCAAAGTCGTCAATAATGGCATCATATGACAGCTGATTTGAGAGCACATGGTTGATACTGATAATGGCAAGCCCACTTAGACGTTCCTGCTGCATTGTTGATCTCAAGTATGTTTTTATTAATTTGAGCTTTGAGAAGCTTCTCTCAGCAGCAGCCACTGTGACAGGGAGAGTGGCTAAGATTCGCAAAGCAATCCACATGTTTGGGTAAATTTCTGTGAGCTTGTTTGCATGCATAAAGGCCAAGATTTCCATGCCCGTCATGTTGTTTGATGGCAATGGTGGGAAATTTTCCATTTCCTTGGCAAGTGCAGTGCCATCAATGTCTGGTTGACTGTCATGGGTGAGAGCAGCACTTAGAGTTTGGCACTTCTCTAGCAGGTCCTCTGCTCCTAAGTTGGGGAATTCAAGGAGCACAGCAAATGTGTTATTCACATCTGCAAGGCTCTGAAATCTCTCATCTAGTGAAGAGATTGCAGTATCCACAACCACATTAAAAAATGTGGTTTCCATTTTACGCAGTGCATCTTGTATAGGCTCATCCAGATATTCATAGCCAAACTGCCTTTTGGTGGTTCTCAAACGCTTCTGCTTCAGTTCAGCCTCCACATTCATCTCCTCACACATTTGCCTTGCAGTTACCTGTGCAGCAGCAAACCCAGTGCTTCTGTAACTAGTGAGGGAATCTCTGGTTTTCATCAGCAAGTCAACAGCCACACCAAGCTGCATGGAGGGTGACTGCATCAGTTTACTGACATAGTGGATCTTGCTGAGAACATCATGCCACACAGCTGTACAAATGCAAAAACGATAGGATCCAATCTCCTCAGCCAAAGTCTGAGCTTCAACTATAACCACAGGATCTGCAGCTGTTTCCCTCACCTCCAGAAGAGCCTCCCTGACCTGCCCAGCCTGATACCTTACTGCCTCAATGCTTTTTATCCTGCTTTCCCATCTGGTCTCTGCCCATGATTTCAGAGTGATTCTCACATGTTTCAGGAGGACGTCCCACCTTTGGGTAGAAGCTGAGAAGAGCTTGAATAACTTTGTCAAATGCCCAAAGTAGTTAAGGGCATCTGATGAGCTTTTTGCGGCATCAGCTACTACCAGATTTAAAGTGTGGGACCCACATGGCACGAAAAAAGCTCTCGAGTTCAGCTGAAGCAACTTTGCCTGAACACCTTTTTTCCTGCCCTTCATATTGGCCCCGTTGTCATAGGACTGGCCTCTGCAATCTTTAAATGGGATGTGAAGCTCATCTAGCCTTTTCAGGATTAGAGTGGACAGATGTTCTCCTGTTGACTGCTCTGCAACAATAAAGCCCAAGAAATGCTCCTTAACTTGGGGTAGGCCTATGGCTTCTTCTGACACTATCCGGACTATGAAGGAGAGTTGTTCTTTGTGACTGAGGTCAGGGGTGCAATCCAAAATGATTGAGAAATATTTGGACAGTTTGACCTCGTACACAATCTGTTCAATTATTTTAGAACTGATGGACTCTATCAGTTCATTTTGGATTCTATTGGCCGAGGTAATGTACATGACTGCCAGCTCCGCTTTCCACCCTTCTGACATGCCACCTCATCACGGGATCGAATTTTGCCATAAGCTCCACCTCCTTTAAAAAATTCCCATTGTCTGGTTTATTCAATGTATCTGTCGAACCCCTGAAGGCCATGTTTCTGGCCGCTAATGACTGAATTATTGCCACCAATCGATGTAAAACATCACGCCACCTTCTTCTCTCTGCCTCAGCAAGTCCCATCTCTGTTTTATCGATTGTGAGCTCTTTTGCAAGACGGACCTCCAAGTCCTTCCAGGTTGTCATGTTTGCACTATGCTCCTGGCTCTCCTCATGGACCTTCAGCACGTGAATTGCATTTTTCCAGTCCTTAAGCCCTTCCCTATTCAGTTTGTAATCTCTTTTAGAAAAAAGTTTACAGCAGAAGCAGTATAAGCTATCTTCTTTTTTAGAGTATACAAGCCAACTTCTTCTCACTTTTTCACCATTGACTAAGACTCTGTTGAAATAGTCATGTTGACACCTTCGCCCATCGTGTTTAGGGAATGTAAAGCTGTTTCCTATTTGAAATGGACCACTGTGAACTAACTCTGTTCGTACCTTATCAGTCAGAGGCGATGGCCAGTCAGCCGGATCAATTGGAGCAGCGGAAGGTCCACTTGATGCTGCTCTGTCACTGCTAGGCCGAGTTGTAGTGGCTGAGGTGGCGGGGTGGAGGTTACAGGTGCACTTGGTGCTGCTGCATCACTATCACTGGTAGGTTCTGTTGTATAGGTGGAGGCAACAGGTGCACTTGATGCTGCTGCATTAAAGCTATCACTAGTAGGTTCTGTTGCCGAAGTGGAAGCAAGAGGAGGATTTTCAAGGGTGGGACTGAGGAATCTCAGCAAAGCATCTGAAAAGAGAAGAGAAACATTAGTCAAAAAATGATGTGAGACATTACATAAAAGGAGAGTGCAAAAAATGGATATATGATATAAATAAAAAAAGCTAAAACCCTGTACATCAATGGTGTTACCTACAGCATGAACATAATTCACAATAGATGTTTCTGAAAAGCTCGTTATATTATTAATTAATATACTGTATATACTTGTAAGGGAGCGACCACTAGGTGGTGCACTTGTACTTTTTTTTTTATGAGACCGCTGTTACAGTTCGCGTTTTTGGCCTGTCATGTCCAAGTGCGGCTACCGTAGCGGATGCGCGAAGGACCTGCGCAGTACGCCACCTGGCCTCTTTTCTCCGCCCTTACTCCGTAAGGTCCTGTGAGCCAAGTGTCACCCTTTTTAACTGAGTAGTAAAAGAATCAAAATCTGTATCAATCTGGTTTCACTAAACCTATCCAAAATTTTCTAATTATACACAATTAAGGGTTCAATTAACTTAGGTTCGTAAGGAGATTGGTAATGGCGCCTCCCTCTGGAGAATAGAAGAAAACCTCCAACCACAATAAGAGACACTGACAAATGCTTCAGTGGGAAAAGAATGTGTATTTCAGGGTTGTTGTTTTTTTCCTGTTTTTTCCTCAACAACTATGTATTTGAGAAGTGTCATTAATAACGATGACCCATAAGGCTCAACATTAACAAGAGTAAAAAAAAACTGTTTTTTTGTTTAAGTATACTCATTTACACTGTCCATTTCAGTTGAATGCGCTCAGTATCCTCTATTATGGCTCAGTTTCTCAATAGATTTTGATGCATCAGATTGTATGGTATCAGGCCTGACCCAAAAAAAAATGTGTCTGAGATCTCAGATAAGCAAAAAAAATAATAATTAAAAAAAAATCCTTGACGAAAGTTGTCCTACCACCCTCCTGGGAAGTAGGTGACCATCAAATCCAGAACATCCAAAGGTGGCATCCAGCCCGCGGATAGCAGTCTGGGGATGGCGGTCCCTGGGAGACTCTACCAACAAAAAAAACCAGCCTGCACGAAAGCGTGCAGTGCAACTATTCAGTTAGCAAGAAATGAAATTATAATTACATCTGCATTGCTGCATCTACACTTTCAAGAAAATAAAACATCAATATCAACCTATTGTCTTGTTCATTCACATTTGCCAATAACAATACATACATATATATGTCCACAATAAATTGCCAGCGAAGAAATAATTTTACATATTGAACTCATACCGGGTCCACAGTGTCACCCCACACATGCGTGTCTAACCTTAACTCACAGGGAAAACACATGCGGGTGCGCTAGCTTACTTTTCACAGGCTAACACAGCTAATGTCTTATTAGCAGCTTTTAATAGTTACATTTTCCACAATTTCCACAAAATAGCATATCCTGACTGGTTTATAATTCAAAAGGTGCAATAGTCCGAACCATTGTTCATACGTTGGAAAAACATAACATTGCTAAATGCATAAATCACACTCACCAGGATATTTCTTCAAAAAAAAATTCACTTTCTTGACTCAACACATCACAGGATTCGACCACATCACTTTCTAGCTGACATAGATCGTTTCCAGAGCTCAAAACTGCACTTTTTAGAGCTATCTTTCCTCATCTGATTCTCAGAGGAGCAAAAGAAAGGTTCTCCCGCTCTCTGACCGGGAGGTGCCGTGCGCAGCGCGGCGGTGCGTTCACTATACACAGGAAAAAATAAAACTCAGCGAAAAACATCACATTTACTCAAAAATTCAAAATAAAATACCGCTCCTAGCAATAAAATAACCCTGGGTTACACAAGCAACTTAAAAACACCTGTCATCTTTATTGGAACTCATCAAATAAATGTACTGGCTGCCGCTCATCCCACAATCAAAAAGAACTACCATGTCTGCTGTGATCCTTCTCTCCGCACCACACCTAGCCACTCTTAGATCACCAAACACAACGCAGGGTCCAGAAACTGGGTGTGCTGGGACAACTGGGACCACATATAGACAGACTCCATGCACAAGGGTTACATACTGTATTAGTAGGCTTATTATATCATTACAGTGGAACTGAAATAATCAATACGGATCCTAGAGTAAAGAGAAAGACTTAAGTATTGTTAGTATATCCATATAGTAAGCTTATTGCATGAGTACACTGATAGAAAGTTTAACACAACAAAAACACACAGTAATGTTTAGCTAACCAGGTGTCAAATACAGAACAACATAACAAGTGGCACCTGGTGAATAATCTCGATCTACAGTATTGCTATAGACCTTTTTACCTGAGGAAGCTAAGGAGGACGCAATTACATTATTCGTTTCCGTTATAGCTTTGCCATTCTATCAAAGTCAGTCTGATACTGCTATAAAAAAGTCTCTGCTTTTATAAACTGATGCACTTAACGTTAGCTATTTATTGACTGGCTTATATGACATGCTAATAGTCAATGACTCTCAAATTTAATATTCTTTCTGCAACAGGAAAACAATCATGGCATCATCTTTACTGGAACATTACCTCTGTCTTTGTTGCGTTTTTCCTCCTCATCTTTCCTTTTTTTCCTACCCTGAGCACCAGACAGTTTGGGACGTTTTGACATTGTCCAACAAGTGACGTTGTTTCAGCTCGCTCCTCGCTCTAGCTACAGCTTTTTTTGTCTTTTTTTTTTTTAACCTTTATTTACCCAGGAAAGTCCCATTGAGATTACTAATCTCTTTTTCAAGGGAGTCCTGCCATGCACACATCACTTTCACACTAGGCAATGTGGGTGAAGTGTCTTGCCTAAGGACACAACACCAGTTTTTTGTGACTGGCGCCCCCTGTGGCACCTGGAATTCCCTGGTCTCCCATCTAAGTACTAAGTTAGTACTTGGACTACCAAATCTTGGCACCATTACGCACAGTAGCTGTGCCCTGATCTGACCTCAGATCTGACTGTCCGCCCTCTTTTTGGAAAGCTTTACTGATTGGCTACAAGATTTTGTGATTGACAACCTGATTCTCCAATGATGCATTAAGTTTTGCCGTCTTTGCGCACGGAGACTCAGTGTAAACAATGTTGCAAAATGGAGGCGCTGGCTTCACCCACATGGGTCTAACTCCGGTACACTTTCATGGAAAACTCTGCGGAATGTCTTGTTTTGAAGCTAAGACTTGGGGGGAAAACAAACATACCCTAAGTGAGCTGCCAAAATGGAAGCTATGTTTACAAAGCCATGCGCAAAAATGGATTTATTGTTGTATTAGCTACGTTCCAAAGAAGAAAATGAGATTTCGGCTGGATAGCAACTACACGGAGCGTCTTATGAAAAAAAAACAAGTGGATATTTTTATTCTGTGGACTACGAGGAACAGAAAGAGCACAAACACTTCTGGATTGAATGTGATTTGAAGCTGGAGTAGCAGTCAAAAGGTAAGAAATGCGAGATTTCTGATTTGCTTATGGTACAGTTTGATTGCGGTCAAAGTTTTTGGAATGTGTTTTGGAAAGAAATGAACATAATGTGCATTTTGTGGTGTATGTAAGCTTTCAAATAATATATAGGAAGCTCATATTGACTAAAGGGATATTGAATGAATTAAGTTAGAAAGAAAAAGGACCGAAACCGTCCCTGATCAGGGACGGTGGGCCTCAACAGGTACTGGTAAATTGGCTTGATTCAAACTACAGTAACATTGCTATTGTGGGCGACTTTAATGACGACATATTGAAATCTTCCAGTATTTGCTCTTTCATGCAAAAAAACTGATTTTTTCAATATGTCACCTCTCCCACTACAGAACGAGGCACTTTAATTGATCATATGTACTTAAAGTCCTCACAATGTGAAGTTGACACATGTATTGTACCAACTTATTTCAGTGACCATGAAGGGGTAGCATGCTGTTTCAGGTACAAAAACGTACTGGACAATTAGTCCATTTTTCAGTGTCTTCAATAGTTGTTTTGCCTTACAACCGTGTCCTCTATGCAGCTTTCTTTTTATACGCCCGTGATAAAACGGGACGTATTATGGTATGGCGCTGTCCGTCCGTCCGTCTGTCCATCCATCTGTGGACACTTCAAAGCTTTGTAGTGTCTTTAAGTTCTGTTGCTGCAATCTGATTGGTGGAATTCCGATTCTAGAATGTGATGATGTCATACTCATACTCCTACTGCAAGAGCCAGATTTCCCTATTGATTATCCGTCCGTCTGTCTGTCTGTCTGTCTGTCTGTCTGTGGACAATTTCTTGTCCGCGCTCTAACTCGACAACCGTCTCACCTAGGAATGTCAAACTTCCAAACTGCACCAACAATTCATCTTTAACTAGGTTTGACAAATTCTAACTTAATTCTATATACAATAATTCAAAGTACGGGCGTATTTTGCCCCGCTGGAGGAGCTCTTGTTCACTAGTGTTTGATAAAGGCTTGATATAATCTAGGTGTTTGTCTGCTGTTGATGCTTCCTTGGTTTGCCTTTGACTACTATAGCAGCTAATTGTTTGAATTCCACTTAGGCCTATACAACATGGTTCTATTGTAACGTTTTTCTAGTAATGTGGACTATTCTCCTGTTTTAATGTGTATGGGTAGTTTGAATATACAATGATGGCTGTTAATACTGCGGATTTTTGTGAAACTGTAAAAATGTGTACACGTTTTAACCAATCATTTTTAACCTGTTACTTGTTTATAATGTGTTTGTGAACCACTGGAGCTCCACCGCAGTTACTAAATATTTGCATTGACACTGTTCCTGTAGTTCACATAAACGGAACACAGGTCAAGTGAATATTTGTAAATATTTAAATCTGCCCTGGACTCTGGGGAAGGCCTTTTGTGTGTACTGCTTACACTTTTATCTAATGTGCCAAAAACTTAATAAACATTCAGTCTTAAAAATAATACCACTTGTTTGTATTTCTTAGACTAATAAGTTCACAATAATTTCATTTGTGCTTTTTATTTTTTTTGTTAATACTCATTTTTGAACTGCCATTTTGCAGTCAATGCTTGTAACAATAAATAGTTTACAAGGCAGTTTGCTGGCTCAGTGTCATGTATGGAAGATCATTTTTTCCATTAGATTTTGCATTTTAAATACTACTGTATTTATAACTTTGATTTATTTTTTTAAGATGGTTGACTATTTTTATTCAGATATTTACTTGCTAAAATTGGAAGTATTCTTTTTTTCAATATGTTTCAAATTCTAAATAAAAATGTCACCTTATTTTTACCTGATAATTTCAAGCCCTCAAATTCAGCAGTCAAAATTCAAAGTGTAAAATTTGCATAGAAAATGTTCACGTCAAATATCTAAAATGCCAAGGTAGAGGAGGACAGTACGCTGGCGTATTGCTATCACTCCCCTTGGCTCAGTTTCACGTAATTACGTGAAAACTTTCACGTTTTAACATGATATTTATATCACGTTATATAATATTTGAAATTATCACATTACAACGTGAAATTATCACATTATTTCATGATGTGGTATTTTCATGTTATAACGTGAAATTATCACGTTATTACATGATATGAAATTATCACGTTATTTCGTGATAGGCATTTATCACGTTATTTCATGATATATTCACGTTATAACATGAAAACGTAAAGTATGGTTTTACGTGATTTCATTGGCCTGTATGATCAGCCACAGCCAAGTCACGCTCCAGCTTGGATGCATTTCAAATGCATGAATCTGTAGCCATACAACATGCTGTATTGGTTTAGTTGCTCATACAAGAAGAGAGCAACTTCCAGCAAGTCAGACTGGGCTTCCCTACGAGCACAGGGATCTGCAGCGGATTCAGTCTCTGTCCACCAAGTCCACCCCACAGTCAGTCCGCTCGGCAGATCCGCTGCGTATTTGTCCCGTATTCGCTTTATGACTGTCAACTAATCCTAATCGTTGGGCAGCCTGCTGTCATACAGAGGAACCACAGCTAGATCAGTTTAAATACGCACAGTGAACTCGCATTTAATACTGCAGTTGGTATATGTGTAGTATTAATGAGCGGATCCGCGGCTAACCCACTTCAGATCCGCTGCGCGTACGCGCCTTTGACTTTATATCGACGTTATCAGTGTAGTGAAAAGAATCACCCACTTTATGTCCGTGGATTTAATTGCAAGTAAATGGTTAAACCGTTCACTGTATTTGCCATTATTAAAATTAATTGATGTTCTGCTAATTGCCTATTGCTGACAAGCGACATAGTAAGACCGCAACAGAGACGCCGCTGATCCACTGCGTCTCCGCACGGCGGACCGCAACTATGTCCCCCACGATGCCGGGGGACTCTGATGCCGGTCCGTTCGGCGGATCCGCAGCGAATCTCAGCAAACCTCCGCCGCAAATACTTTTTGCTATTTAATTTCTGCCTGAACAACCCCAGCAATTTCAGTCGCCTCCGTAGCGTTGCCATAGGCAACATACTTATTTGAATCCCATCCGTCCTATAAGAGAGGTTAATATTTCCCAGTGCCTCAAGCCAAGAAGGAAATAAACCGTATACAGCAGAGACGTCCATCATTCCCTGAGCTAAGTGTGACTGGCTTGGCTGTGGCTAATCTTATAATGAACCATACTTGACGTTTTCATGTTATAACGTGAATATATCATGAAATAACGTGATAAATGCCTATCACGAAATAACGTGATAATTTCACATCACGTTAAAACATAAAAGTTTTCACATAATTACTTGATACTGAGCCAAAAAATATTTTGGGGAGTGATAGCAATACGCCACCGTACTTAGTCTGACAGTGCTTCTGATCAGAAAAGTCACATGACGTGTAACCTATTTTCTGTCATTGCGCTCTAGATCAGAGATACTCAATTCGCAGGCTCCAATCAAGATCCGGACCCAAACGCAATGACATCCAGACCGAGACAAAAATCTCTCTCTAGCTTTTTTTTCATAGCGTGGTAACTGGGTAACAGTTATTGTTCAGCCAACATTAAATAGGCCTCAGTAATGTTTGACATTTGACATTTGGATAGGCCAATAATGGGCCATGAACTTTCCTAAAATGAGCCTATTTAGGCTTGAGTCTCCGTTGTTCACTGTTGAGGGCTTCAGTGTCTCTCCTCCAGTCTGACCACAGACGCTGAGGCCCTCAGATGCTGCGCTGGAGCCTGGAGCATAGCGCGTGCCGTGGACTGTATATTTTACTTATATAGTCCTACTTACTTTTTATCTTACTTTCATTTGACTGAATTTAGTTTGCAGGACTGCTGTTTATCATCCTGCCCACCCGCTCACCCGTGCGGTCGCGCTCCCGCCCGCGCCCACAATGAGCTTTCAGAATGTGTCCCGCGCCGCACTGTTTTGTGTTGGTATGCAGCTCTATTACAGCTGCCATTCCCACACACCAACACTCTGACATCCACGGCTAATTATCGGACCTGGTTTAGTCCTGGTTTTAGTCCTGTTATAGACCTGGTTTAGTCCTGGTTTAAATCTGATTTAGACCTGGTTTAGTCCTGGTTTAGACCTGGTTTACTCCTGGTCTTAATCAGGACTAAACCAGGTCTAAACCAGGACTAAAATTAGGTCTAAAACCAGTCACAGTTCTTATTGTCTGTGTTGTTTTGACGTGTAGTTAGTAAATTTGAAAGGTGCACGCAGACAACAATAATAAAATCTTATTTTACACCCATGGGTGCAGAGCAGTCAACACAGTTTTGACCATAAATAGGCCTTAACTTGGCCTTTAGCTTTTCACACTGATTCAGACACAACACAAAATACTTAGTGCATAATTCAAATGTTCCATGTGGATTTAGTAAATTTTTTATTAGAAGTTTTCAGACCCTGGAAACTCTGTGAATTTAATAAGTAAACCTTTTGAGTTTGTAACTGAGTACCCCTGCTCTAGACCATTCCCATTTTCAATTATTATTAAAATATGTATTATTATGTAATTTTTCTGCTGGACCAGCAGTTGACCTCAGAAGCTGTCGGGAAGAGACAGTGGTGTGCTGGAGCACACGAGTCCTCGGCGGTCGCCTGGGAAGGGCGTGTACGCCGGGGCGAGGGCCATCATTGCCACGAGTGGCTTTAATTGGCCCTCGCCTAACGAAGTGGCGAGGGCTATTGTTCTTGCTCGGTTTCTTTTTATTATTCTTATTATTTTCTTCCGCTAAAATGATCGCATTTTTGACCCTGTTACAACCCAGCTCTGCTAGGGACCGCGGAAGTAACAAAATAACCAATATGTAAAATGGAATAAATAAGGTAATTTAATTAAAAGGAATGTACAAGGTAAATTAAACAAAACAGGCTAAAATATGTACATATAAGAACCTAAACTAAGAAACACAAGGACGGGACTGAAATACGAGTTTTGTGCCAAAACGGGTCACGTAGGTCTATACAAAAACACAAGTGACGGACTAAGAGACACATAACAAAATCACAAAAGTCCCTAAACAAAAGTCACATAAACCTACAAACAGAATCGAGTGACAAATAAAAAGACACAAAACAGAACTAAACTAAACTAAACTAGTGTCTCACACACAAAGTTAGACTCACACACTAAAGAGACACAAACAGAAAATGGCAAACTGGCCACAAAGGCCACAGCCCCGAACAGGTGAGAGGAATCTTCTTAAATAGGGGGAGGAGGCTGGAGGTGAGGTGGGAGTGGCCGAGGGATGAAGTTCCCACCAATCAGGGACCAGGGCTCAACCAGCAGGAATCCAAATGACAAAACAATTAAAGCACACAACACAAATCAAAAGAACTGGAGGCCTGGGGCCGTAACAGACCCCCCGAACATCGACGAAAAGTCTCACATGGGGGTATCAGATCGACCGGCCCAGCAAAAAATTTGATAAAACGGGCATCCCAAAGTGCCTCCACTCGACAGCGCCCCCTGGAAAAGGCAAAAATTGAAAGTCTATGGGGAGCTGAAAAGCATATTTTGGCGTAGGCCGACAAAATTCGGGACAGTGATAGAAAACAAGGAGACAAGCAGAAAATGTCATTGTCACACCGCCCTATGACCAACAGGAAGTCGGCCATATTGGATCAAAAATTCACCGCCGTTTTGACTGCGTGTATGCCAAAGTCTTCAAGTGTCTTGGTTTTGGTCCAAACGAGCTCAGATTTGACACGTCACATCTACAGATGTGGCTCCACAAACGCATCATTTTTCTCAGCGCACTTTTTCACGGTTTGTCCGTAGCACGCCGGCGAATAACACCTTCGTTTCCTGTTTCTTTGATGCCCTCTCACGGCCACAGGCTTTGGCCTACAGAGCTCAAAGTCACATCACTATTGTGTGATCCCGGCCTGAATGTGATGAAATATGAAATATAATAAAAGTGAACTCTGTAGCGCCACCTAGTGTATACGTGAAACGTCAACATTATCGGATTTGGACCAAATTTGGGGATTAAATTCTCTGTATCAAAGCAAACAAAAAAATATATTATGGATATGGGGTGTTTCCCACGGTTGGCCAGCAGAGGCGCAAAGTCTCCCTAAAAAAGTTAAAAAATGCCTACACACACAGTCTTTGTCTGATTGTGCTGAAATTTGAATCACTAAAGCTTGAACATGGACTGAATATAATAAACTATAAAGTATATGAAAACTTACACTATAGCGCCACCTACTCTATACGTGAAACTTCAACATTATCCAATTTGTACCAAATTTGGGGATTGAATTCTATGCATTATTACAAGCATTATATATATATATATATATATATATATATATATATATATATATATATATATATGGCCAGCAGAGGCGTGAAGACTCCTCCATTAAATAGTTTAAAAATGACTCCACACACAGACTTTGTCTGATTGTGCTGAAATTTGAATCACTAAAGCTTGAACATGGACTGAATATAATAAACTATAAAGTATATGAAAAGTTACTCTATAGCGCCCCCTACCAAAGACATGAAACGTCACCATGATCGGATTTGTACCAGATTTGGGGATGAAATTCTATGCGTGTCTACGACCAAAAAAATACATTATGGATATGGGGTATTTTCAATGGTTGGCCACAAAGGGTGGAAAACCTCCCCCCAAAATATGTTTAAAGGTGCACTATGTAACTTTTTTGGTGGAGGGTCTGTTTTTATGCACAGTCTTAGTCTGACAGTGCTCTTGATTATAAAAGTCATGTGACCTGTGTCCTAGTTTCTATAATTTGGCTCGAGATCGTTCCCATTTTCAAATATTAAAGGTCCATCCATCCATCTTCTTCCGCTTATCCGGGGCCGGGTCGCGGGGGCAGCAGTCTAAGCAGGGGCTCCCAAGCTTCCTTCTCCCCAGCCACTTCCTCCAGCTCCTCCGGACGGACCCCGAGGCGTTCCCAGGCCAGCTGAGAGACATAGTCCCTCCAGCGTGTCCTGGGTCTTCCCCGGGGCCTCCTACCGGTGGGACATGCCTGGAACACCTCCCGAGGGAGGCGTCCAGGAGGCATCCGGCCCAGATGCCCGAACCACCTCAGCTGGCTCCTCTCGACGTGGAGGAGCAGCGACTCTACTCCGAGCTCCTCCCGTGTGACCGAGCTCCTCACCCTATCTCTAAGGGAGCGCCCGGCCACTCTGCGAAGGAAACTCATTTCGGCCGCTTTTATCCGCGATCTTGTCCTTTCGGTCATTACCCAGAGCTCATGACCATAGGTGAGGGTAGGAACGTAGATTGACCGGTAAATCGAGAGCTTCGCCTTTCGGCTCAGCTCCCTCTTCACCACAACGGTCTGATACAGTGACCTCATCACTGCCGACGCCGCACCGATCCGCCTGTCAATCTCACGCTCCATCCTCCCCTCACTCGTGAACAACACCCCGAGATACTTGAACTCCTCCACTTGAGGCAGAGACTCCCCACCCACCCGGAGAGGGCAATCCACCTTTTTCCGGTCGAGAACCATGGCCTCGGATTTGGAACAGCTGATTCTCATCCCGGCCGCTTCACACTCGGCTGCAAACCGCCCCAGTGCTGCAGGTCCTGGTTCGATGGAGCCAACAGGACAACATCATCCGCAAAAAGCAGCGATGAAATCCTGTGGTCCCCGAACTGGACCCCCTCCGGCCCCTGGCTGCGCCTAGAAATTCTGTCCATAAATACAATGAACAGAATATTAAAGGTGCCCTATGTAATTTTTCTGGTGGACGAGCTGTCGGGAAGAGAGAGTGTCATGGCTGGGGGGTTCCGAGTCCTCAACGGTCCCGTGGGAGGGGGGTGCGTGCCGGGGCGAGGGCCATCATTGTCGCGAGCGGCTTTAATTATTATTTTTCTTTCCAAACGATCGCGATTTTGAGGGCCTGAACGTCGACGAAAAGTCTCACATGGGGGTATCAGATCGACCGGTCCGGTGAAAAATTTGATAAAACAGGCATCGTGACCATGCCCAAAGTGCCCCCCCACTCGACAGGACCCCGCTCAGATTTGACACATCACATCTACAGACGTGGCTCCACACATGCATAATTTTTTAAGTGCACTTCCTCACGGTTTGTCCATCACACGCCGGCGAATAACGGCTTCATTTCCTGTTTCTTTGATGACCTCTCAAAAATTATTACACGGACAGAGTTTGCTGATTGTGCTGAAATTCTATGCATGACTACGAGCAAAAAAAAATTATAGACATGGGGAATTTTTCACTGTTAGCCAGGAGGTGGTGCAAAGACTCCTCAAAAATCATTTAAAGGTGCACTATGTAATTTGTCTGATGGAGGATGTGTTGGCCTGGGAAATTTGAATCACTAATGCTTGATCTCAGTCTGAATATAATAAACTATAAAGCATATGAAAAGTATGGTTGGGTTTTACGGTTATTAGGGTTAAGTGTGGGGCATGGCGTTGCTGGGAGCAGCATTTGCATGGCATGGGTTAGGGTGCATGGCGTGATGTGTAAGGCATGTCATTTGCAGGTTACGGCGTTTGTGCGGTATGGCGTAGGCGCACGCGAGGGCCGATCCTCGCCACTTGCGGCTATATTTATTATGATTATGATTATTCATTTATGTTATAATTTGGTTCACGAGAACCAATCAGAAAGCAAACTGAACCTTACATGAGATCGGTGCATCACTACCAGGTTCATTGCTGAAATCCAGTTGGTTTAAACCTAAAATGCCTCTCTCTGATCTGAACGGTCAACACCTAAACCCCAGCACCTACAGCCAATCATGAGTCAGTGCTAGTGCAGCCTCTGCAGCTCAGGGAGGGAATTCTGGATGTTCTGAGCTTTACATTAGGCACGGCCTGTCCATATACTGAGAATTAGACAACACTGTAAAAATGACAACTTGAATTTGTTCAGTTTACTAGGAGTTTTGCATCCACAAACAATAAAATTACCAATTGCATCTTACACTGTCTCAAGTGAGTCATTTCAACTCACTTTTGGAAGTTTCTGATAAAAAGTTGACCTTAATTAAGATTTTGAGTTGGCATAATATACAAATCACAGTAGACGCTTATTTAGGACCAGGTTAACTAATCTGCGCATGCTCACTTGAAATCTCGTAGCAATCTGCTGCAACGGGGTCGCATGAGGAGTTTCTCAGGGGTTTTCCTTGGAAAAGACGGTGGCTGAGTGGCAACACTCAGGCCTCACAGCAAGAAGGTTGCAGGTTCGATCCCCGGGTCACCCGGGCCTTTCTGTGTGGAGTTTGCATGTTCCTCCCCGTGTCTGGATGGGTTTCCTCCGGGTACTCCGGTTTCCCCCATCAACCTAAAACATTCCCGCACCCCTATGAACTAACATCAAGGACCATGTTGTCCACCCTCCTGTGGGCTCACCACCTGCAGAGGGGTTCATAGGGGGGGTCAGGTGCTATGAGTATTGGGCAGCAAACTGCCCCCGCGACCCAGCCGGATTAAGCGGGAGAAGATGGATGGATGGATGGAGTTCAAAAGCTGTACCAATGTAGTTGAAAGTAAAAAATAAAAAAATAAATATTTATTGTGGGTGTAGTAATTTCAACTCAATATAGTAAGTTTTCACAGGGGATAATATGAACTACAAATAAGTTGATAAAATAGAAACAAACTTAAAATGCTTAGTTGGCATAACTTCAAAAGCTTAGTTGACCCAACTTAATAATAGCAGTACTTCAAAACTTAAAAGTTTAAGTTGATACGTACAACTTAAAAACTCTGTGCAGTAAGTTGCCTTGAAAATTTGAGTTGAACTAACTTTTTCTTTTTTACAGTGAAACATGGATGTGTCTCTGATGACACAGGCTCAGTTGTCACTGTAGTACCTTTTTAAACCTGTAAGAACAGGATACACACCGTTTCCTTTAATGACACTGATGTTATAATTTTGTTCAGAAATTGTATTGGAGTATTTTCTATTAAAATACTGGTCTTTTCATGCACCTTTCCTTCACTTTAGGCTCTACCTTTTCAACTTAAACCACTTTCCTACAGTCAAAATGAAATCAGACTCAGCTCAGACAAAGAAGAGCACTAACCTTTGAGCTAAACAGAAGCTAAGTCTATCTTAACTTTGGCATGCTAATGATGCTAACGATACTAACAGCAGAGAGAACAGTCAGAGATAGATTAGCATTAACGTGGACTTCAGGAACTGCTCAGATCATCGAAAACAAAAGGGATGCTAATCTTTGAGTGTGATTGGAGGAGAGTCCAGGCATGGGCATTACTTAGTTACATTTACTTGATGTTTTTACTGAAGTATAATTGAATTGACATTATTGCTATCATGTATTGTGCTGCTTGAAATGATAATAAAATATTTCTAATATAATCGATAGATAGATAGATAGATAGATAGATAGATAGATAGATAGATAGATAGATAGATAGATAGATAGATAGATAGATAGATAGATAGATAGATAGATAGATAGATAGATAGATAGATAGATAGATAGATAGTATTTCTAATCTAATAGATTACCAGTCCGAGCCTGGTACAAGTGACAATATGAAATTGTCAATGACATTTGAGCTTTTCTCAGCAGTCCTTGAAATATGATTTAGTAAGTTTGCATTTTGTCTGTATACCTACCGTTTTAGTAAGAATTCCATATAAACTTCTAGAATAGATTTGTTCTTTGGAGATCTGAGAAAAAACCCTTTTTTTGAGATAAAGGACATTTCATTTTCATTTCATTTTCAAATTTGGATGACAGTAGAATGTAAAGCAACGTAAAGCAGAATGAATACCTTTGGACACGTTTAGTTTAGCTCAACATTATAAAGAGCAACTTGTGAATGAAAACAGCACACACATCTCACATCTGTAATAGAGTCATTTAATATCTGTATCTCTGCATAAAAATTGCCTTTGGAAAATCAAACTGAGCAATGGACAGTGGGACAGAACTGAAATTAGATGGTTCATATTTAAATTGTTTCTAATCGCTGTTACCCTTAAAATCACTTAGAGTTTAGACAAAAGTTATTCATATTTTTGGAGGAGCAGCACAAATGAAATTAAAACGTATCAGTCAGCTAAAACATTATGACCAGGACTAAACCAGGAATAAACCAGGTCTAAACCAGGTCTAAACCAGGTCTAAACCAGGACTAAACCAGTTCGAAACCAGGATTAAACCAGGTCAAAACTAGGATTAAACCAGGATTAAACCAGGAATAAACCATGACTAAAGAAGGCATAAACCAGGTTTAACTTTAGTTTACAGAAATAAACCTTATTCTGATTCTGAAATGTTGAATCTTAAAGATGCTATGTGCAACTTTCCTGGTGGATGTCCAGTCACCTGTCTCCATAGAGATGCCATTGCATTGTCTGGAATATTCCACTGTATGAAGATGCCAGAAGGGCTACAGCCCAAGTTACCAGTCAGATCTGTGGAAAGGCAAACACACTCCATTGTGCACATATGCAAAAATTAATGTTTTAGGATGTGTTTTAGAAATTAAACAACTGTGATTTAATAAATGAAAAATACATTACTTTAATGTCATTCTCTGGAGCAAAGCAGTGGCATCTCCATGGAGGCAAGTAGGAAAGTTACATAATGGACCTTTAAACCATCACTCTGCTCCTATGGTAACAGAGGGACATATGGATGGTTCTAATGTTTTGGCTGACTGCTTTATCAAATACATAGCTCCATCTCAGTATAAAATCATTTAAACCATGTCTCATGTCTCATTTTGTCTGGTCTTCTCTCCTCCCCTGCTTTTCCTCTCCTCCTTCTCTCCTCCTTCTCTCCTCACCTGCTCTTCCTCTATGCCAAACATCTCTCCCTGATTCAGAGTCGAATGAAACTAAAGGAAGACACACATGTGAACAGGGCCTGCACACTTATGTCAGATTTTTACTTTTTCTTGAGTAACATTTTGATTACCTCAGGGCAGCTGTGGCTGAATGAATGAACAATGCACAGAATTGAAAAGCCACAGTTGGTTAGGTCTGACTATTAATTTCACTTAGTTGACTTAATTATATTTAAGATTTGACTATTTGAAGAATCTTGCCTAGTTGTTTCTAGGTTTTTGTTTCATAATTTTACTTTCTGATTGGACACAGACACAGATATGACATACGTAGAGACATTCCATAATCCAAATAATTCCAGCAATCATAATGTACACATGGGCCAAACTTGTCTATATTACCTAGTTATAATAGTGGATAATGATTAGACTAGTAAAAATAATGACAAGACCTTTATTTTGTTAAATGAAGTTTAAATCAGAACTCAGAACTAAATCAGAACTTAAATCAGAAAAAATGTCTCTGCATTTTGAATGGAGTTTTCTGTGTTGATGATATAGGCAGAGTTTTTCAACTCAGCACTACATCATGTATATTTTTTTTTACCTTTCTTCTGAACTCTTTTCCACAAACTGCCACTTAACTGATATAAAACATATGATAAATATTGACAAAAAATCCCACCAATCCAAGTCAGAATTAGAAAAAAAACATGAAAACCTGTCATATGCACTGTAAATCCAAGCGTGTTTGCCTTTAGAAGAAATCCATTTCCAAGCTTTATGCTAACACCAATATTTCTGCAAATATTATTTGTTACTGTGCTTTTAGCTTTGTGCCGCTGTACCAGATTTGTGTCTATCGTCCATCTGCCTTTTTCCAGTACAGAATATTGTATAAGCAGTTCTTGAGGTCAAAACATTGTCAGAGAACCAGGAAGTTCTTATTAGCATGCTAGTGGCTGTTAGCTTTACTCTCTGAGAGTTGTGAAAAGTGCTCATAAATTCATTACTAGGAAAAAATAGGATGTTCAGAATACATATGGTAAGCCGGGAGTAATTTTGGATCACTGTAATCCATTTAAAATGAACTAGTTCTGTTTTTTAAATTTTGAAGACAGTAAAAATCAGGTACAGCGCCTTTAAGAATCATTTTATTGTTTTATTTATTGAAGTACTGTTGCTTTAAAGCTTGTGTGGCGTGCAGGCCCTGTTGGGTTCAGTCTCAGAGTGGTGCAGTGTGCGAAGCTACAAAATGGCCACCGCTCTGGGACGAAGAGGAAGTGTCTGTCTCACAAATGTTTGACATTAAAACAGTCTTTAAGGACTCTAAAAGTTATACTCACAAAACTTATTATTATTATTTAAGATATACACTGCAAAAAGGGAGATATACATGAGTTAAAATGACTTAATTCAGAATGTTGACGCATTCACACATGACATTTCAAGTCTCCAAATATTTCTGAGGTGTGCCAATCGTTTATTTTATGCTATATTGTTAAAGCGCACATTTATTTGTTTTCTTTTGAAGATGCTATAGTCACAGAAAACATGCCAACACGTTTTATATGTTTCAGTTTTGTTTTCAACACTCAGTTCCCCCTGCCTTTGCAATCCGCTCAAAGTACTACTGCAAATCGCAACAAGTTTGTGAAGTTGTAGTGCATTGTCTTGTATCATGCTTTTGTACATTAATGGAAGATTTCCGTGCAAGCATGGGTGACGCAGACTTGTGGGCAGTCTTGTACAGGATCATACTGCTAAGGAGGGTTCGAATAGGATGAAGATGACATCTAAAACCTCTTTAGCAATTTAGCTCAGTGTTAACATGGTAGAAAGCACCAAAACATTTTGATAATTTTACGTGATACCAATTTAAAAAAATAAAATAATAAAATAAATCGAAATTACACTACAAAACTATTTTAAAAATTCCAATATTCACTGGTGCAAGAACAGACTTTGCAGATGCATACCACCAGCCACTAGGGGGAGCCTCAAAGCTGAAGATCCATACTGAGCCCTCCTTATAAAGCAGATATACAGTAGGTCTTCAATAGATTTATCATTAATGCTTTGTCAACAAATACATTAAGGCAAAATAAATATCTTATATGGCTATGCAATGCTAACCTAGCTCATGCCAGATTGAAATATGTGTCACTCTGAATTGAGGTTTACACATTATCAATCTGGGATGGCTCTAGCTGAAAATGATTGGAAAACATGGAGCATCATGACAACTATTTGAATCTGATTGGTTAAAGTGGCATAACAGCAGAAGTTAAATCCAGTTGAGAAAAGAACACATATGTTCTCTGTCCACAAATGCACAAGGTGCTTAACTTCTGCAAGTTTTTCACAAACTAAATAGTCTGTAATTGGCACTAAAATAGACTGAAGTACATCTGCCAGCGTCGCCATGTTTGCTTGGGTTCATTTGGGTGCTTTACCTTTGGCTTCCACACAAATCTAAATGCTGCTCTGTGATTGGTTGACCTGCCCAACTAACTGTAGCGCACTTCAAGATGGTTCTCAGTCTCAGTCACAAATATCGCGAGAATCCGTCTCACTGTGCATGGTTAATGCAATGCTGCCAAAGGAGTTTGATTTTCAATTAAAAGCTGAGCGTGATTAATTAAAAACTGTTGGCTAATGCTAGCTAGATTGTGACTGTAATGTTGTTTGAGAGGGACTTGTTTAACAGCACAGCTCAGTTCACCTGTTGTAGTTCCAGCTAAGTCAGTTCTTTCTGGTCAGACTATGTTAAAATAAAGGTTAGATTCAAGTCTAACAAAACAGAGCGGTGCCTACAGTTAGCATCACACCCCCAGGGACGGTTGATGACATCAGCTGCAAAGCATCAATAGTCATGTAGAGACTTGGTACGACAAGTACAGTTGAGAGTTACAGTTGGACCTAGTAGTTGTAATCAAAATTCTGAATTCCCGTCATTTAATCTCATGTATTCAGTATATTTGCAGTGAAACTTTGGCAGCATCCGACCAGGAATTTCTGCATCAAAAGTCTTTCATTTATTTAAAACTTTAGCATGTATTAAAATGTCTCTTTTATTCCAACCAGTTCATTTCTGAGCCTCAAACATCCAAAATATATGCATCTGTTTCTCCATGTCGCTATTTAGACTAAGAAAGAGTTTAAGAAATGTGCCACAGCCCACAGTCCAAGTCCAGTTTTAGTCCAGGATTAGGGTCCATTTAGCCTGGTCAAGATCCTGGTCGAGATCCTGGTCTAGGTCCGGTTTAGAGCCGAGTTTGGGCCTCAGGGACGTACATTTCCAGGCTGTCCGCGCTCTCTGTTGCTGAGTTTTGCCGAAAAGATGTGGAGTTTTTGGCGGCGACGAGGCGTTTGTGAGCTTCCTGTCTGGAGCTGGAGGGGGGGTCTACGCTCTGCTCTCGATCCAAACACGAGCGACCTTTAACAAGCTTCTTCAACGTTGCTGCTGGTCTCTCCTGGAGGTCCTGGGGATGAGGAGAGAGTGAGTACAGAGGAGACACAGAGAAGGAGTGGGACAAAGTTTTGCAGACAGAAAACATTAGACACAGAGAGCATTTGGCAACAGAAATCAAGTTTAACATTGAGAAATTTCAGGTGCATTTAAGATGAGCTGCACTTTTTTTAATCCTAGAAAAGAGCTCATGTGGGACAGACAGATTTTAACAAATTAATTTGTTTATTTCATAGGGACAGATACAACAAGCATGTAATTTAATGCTGTGTTTATAACTTTTGACTAATACAAGTTGTGTATCATAATATGCATTAAAGTAAGGGTGGGCAATATGCTACCCCAAATAAATCCTGATTTTCAGATCATGATCTCAAATTGATCACAGTTCATATAGACTTAGCATGTGTATATTACATGCATAAGATCACGATGTGCATCAAAACTGCATAACACACGGCTCCTCATTGATTAATGCTCATGTCACTCACTCAGAGCATCACAGAGGCTGAATGACAGGACGAGTGGATGAGGGAAAAGTCTTTGTTGGAGCATAGACCTATTAAATAGATTGAATAGTTATTGAATTACTGAATATTAATTGAATATTGACAAAATATCATCAAATGGAATAGATCACGATTTGCTATATTGCCCCGCATCATGCATCATTCTTGACTTTTCTGTAACTACTAAGCCTTGGCCCTTCACGTTTTACTACTTAAAGGTGCACTTTCTAACTTTTTGAGGGAGCCCACCGCAAGTGACAAAGTGCATCTTTAAAATATTGCAGTTCTCTGGACTGGATTTCAAAGAATACTTGGTTTGCAGCAATATTCTGCCCTGCAATGCATCCAAACCATAGACTGTTTAAATTTCTATAGGGTCTATGGGTCTAATGAATATACTGAACCATCAATGATCTCAAGCAAAGATATTTGAGCCCTCATGTCAAATGCACCTGATTGTGTTAAATGTCAAATGTTTGGACTGAAATGAGACGATGAGTTAAACTGAGAAAAGCAGGAGACGAGCAGCTGAAACACTGGCTCTTCAGACAGCCAGTGTTTCAGCTGCCATAAACCATACACTAACTCAGACTATCATGAAGCTGGATATATCAAGGCCACATCACCATGAGAAAGCTCAATCCTTAATTAATCAATTAATTAACTCACTCAGTGGTGATAAGCTACTATTGTAGCCACAGCTGCCCTGGGGCAGACTGACAGAAGCGAGGCTGCCAATCTGCACCATCGACCCCTCTGACCACCACCAACACACACACACACACACACACACCAACACACACACACACACCAACACACACACACACACACACACACACCAATACACACACACACACCAACACACACACACACACACACACCACTTTCATACTAGGCAATGTGGGTGAAGTGTCTTGCCGAAGGCCACAACACAGTTTTTGCCACTGGCGCCCCCCTGTGGCACCTGGAATTCCCAATGGTCTCCCATCCAAGTACTGACCAGGCCCTGCTGAGATCTGACAGGATCAGGCTTTGACAAGCCGGTCTGGCTTGTCCTGTGTAAGATCTGGAGCTAAGCAGGAAAGACACCCAAATTGCCTAGTATGAATGGTGTGTGTGAATGTTGGTGGTGGAAGGTCTGATGGTGCAGACTGGCATCCTCATTTCAGTCTGTCCCAGGGCCCCTTTGACTACTTAAAGTGAATGAATAATGCATGAAATTGTACAGCAATGTACATGTACATACTGCTCAAAGCACCATATAAGTGTAGTACATTATTACTGGCCCTTGCCAGTAACGAAGTTAATGGTACATTCATGTGAAGACAGAAAAAAAATATTATGATGGCCACGCCCCCTGTCAAACCAGAAGGATTGAAATTTTAAAAATGCGGAGTCAGCATTTTCGCTCATGTCGCATTTGAACGAACTCCTCTGAAGGTGCTTCACCCACAGGGGTGAAAATCGCCGTACATCAACTGGAAAAGTTGGGCATCAAAAGTTACCTGAATTTTTTTGAAAACTCTCACGGGTAACGTGCAGCAAAGCCGCAAAATTTGTTCAGATTTTTTGCCATTTCCCAATGTCAAAATTTGCTCCCGTTCAGCCATACAAAGTCCGATTGGGCTCAAATTTGAATCACTTGTAAAATTTTATTGCCAAAGCCTATTAACTGTGACATGAGCAAAAATGGTGTGATAGCGCCCCCTGCAGGACACAACTAAATTTTGCATGGAGGGCCAAATTTTTGTTTTTCTAAAATGTACCAAATTTGGCCCAAAATTACTTTGGGTCATCTCAATCAAAAATGTCAATGTAAACCATATGGTATGTTTAACCGTGTTGCCATGTTGATGCATGGAAGCTCCAATGTTATCCTAATGGGAAAGATCAGATAAATTCCCATTCATGAAAAATATTTTACTTTCACAGAATATTCTCAAATTTGGCACAATGACTCTTCATATCATCCTGATCAAAAAAGTCAATGACAACCATATGGTATATTTCACTGGGTTGCCATGGCGACGCGCCAAAGCCTCCATGTCCGAATGGAGGCAAATTTCAAACAATTCCAAATTTCAACAATTTCTTACATTTCAAAGTGATTACGACTTATTCGTTTCATTGAAGAATGTGAAATTTGGCACAGTGATTCTTAAGGTCACCCCGATCAAAAAAGTCCAGGGGCAAAAGTTGTATTTAGCACGGTGTTAAAATGGCGATGTCCCAAAGTGCCCATGTTTGTCTATGTTGCACATCAGGATCTCCAGTGTGTGTGGACTTCATATGTTTAGTGACAAGTTCAGCCCAAAGCCACAAACACACAGAGACAAGAGGCTCATCAGCGCCACCCGGGGGAGCGTCAGCGCCACCCGGGGGAGCGTCAGCGCCACCCGGGGGAGCGTCAGCGCCACCCGGGGGAGCGTCAGCGCCACCCGGGGGAGCGTCGGGTCGGCCGAGTGCGAAGCGCGGCCCATGAGGGCCGTTTGATGCCGATTGCGGCTTTAATTGGCTGCCAGCAAAGTTAGTGGTGAGGGGTATTGTTCTTCCTCGGTTTCTTTTTAATTGGCCCTTGCTAGTAACGAAGTTAGTGGCGAGGGGTATTGTTCTTCGTTGGTTTCTTAAGGTCTATTATTATTTTTCTTTGCAAACGCGATCGCGATTTTGAGGGCCTGAACATCAACGAAAAGTCTCACATGGGGGTATCAGATCGACCAGTCCGGGGAAAAATTTGATAAAACGGTTGTAACAGTGACAGTCGACTATGACACACGCCTAAAGTTGAATTGGAACATTCCCCCATGACCAACAGGAAGTCGGCCATATTGGATCAAAAATTCACCACCGTTTTGACTGCGTGACCACAAAAGTCATCAAGTCTCTGGTTTTTGGTCCAAATGAGCTTAGATTTGACACGTCACATCTACAGACGTGGCTCCACACACACATTATTTTTTTAAACGCACTTCCTCACGGTTTGTCTGTAGCACACCGGCGATTAACGCCTTCATTTCCTGTTTCTTTGATGCCCTCTCACAGCCACAGGCTTTGGCCTACAGAGCTCAAACTGACATCACTATTGTGTGATCCCGGCCTGAATGTGATGAAATATGAAATATAATAAAAGTGAACTCTATAGCGCCACCTAGTGTATACGTGAAATGTCAACATAGTGGATTTATACCAAATTTGGGGATTAAATTCAATGCATGATTAAAAGCAAAAATATATATTGTGGACATGGTGCATTTCTTACCATTGGCCAGCAGGGGTGCAAAGACTCCCCCAATAAATACTTCAAAAATTATTACACGCACAGACTTTGTCTGATTGTACTGAAATTTGAATCACTAATGCCTGAACATGTCCTCAAAATAATAAACTATAAAGTTTCATTGCTATTCACATGTTGTCCCCTGTCCCACTCCCCCTGTGGAGTGTAACTCTTTCAGACTCCTCATGACAGCTGGAGCCCTCTCCTCTTCCTCGCCTGACTCTCCTCCTCACCTGGCCCTCCTCCTCCTCGCCTGGCCCTCCTCCTCCTCGCCTGGCCCTCCTCCTCCTCGCCCGGCTTCTTCCTCCTCGCCCGGCTCCTCCTCCTCGCCCAGCTTCCTCCTTCTCGCCCAGCTTCCTCCTACTCGCCAGGCTCCTCCCCAGCTCCTTCCCCACCTGGGTAGCTGTGGCCATACCGAACTGGCCCACGGGCCTGGACATCTATAGCCTGTCCGTCCATGGGAGTGGATCTCTCCTTCACTGTAGTTCTCCCCGAGGTTTCTTTTTTTTCCCAGGACCCTGGGTTTTTTGGAGTTTTTCCTTGCTGAGAAGGAGGGTCTAAGGACAGGGGATGACTGGACAATGTTTCATTTGCTGCTTTACATGAATGTTGTTTATTCCTGTTTTGATATGTCTGTGTGGATGTTTTACTCATCAAAATCTTGGAAAGCCCTTAGAGGCAACTGTTGTTGTGATTTTGTTGTAACCCCAACCTCTAGCACTTAACCCCACCCTAACTCTAATCCTAACACCTCACCTTAACCTTAAACCTACCATTTTTCTCCATTTTTGTGTTGATTTTTTTTTTGTCCAAGATGGCGGACTGGCAGTTTGGGAGGGGGCGTGGTCACAATAGACTTTTTTTGTTCCTATTCCCATGATGCATCTGTGTACCAAACTTGGTTTGGCTTCGTCAAACTTTTTCTCAGGACGTCACATTGGCAATGGCAGATATTTGGCCTGTTACCATGGCAACATGATGAGAAATGGCCTGGGGGCGTCATTGACTTTTTTCATCAAGATCCTGTCACGAATGTGTGTACCAAATTTTATATGTATACGACAAAGTAAAATTTTATTGTTCCATACAAATTCCCTAGGGGGCGCAATAGTGCCCATTTGAGATTTTCTTATAAAAATCTGTGCAAGGTCGGGGTGTCCACCAACGATTAAAGTTTGAGTGAAATCGTCCAAAGTTTGTGCAAATTATCACTTGTCAAAATTTGACAACGATCTGCGAAAACGAACCAGAAATTTGGACTGTTGTCACGGCAACACCGTTTGATCTTTTAAAAACCTTTTACCAACTTTTAATTGTTCCAGTTGTCGAGATGAGACAGAATGATTCTGGTGAGGTTATGTTAAAAACCCTAGGACGAGTTCGCTACGCTCCGCGCACTCAGCGCAGCAGTGCTTCGCACTGCTGAACAATCACAATAGGCCCTACGCCGCCGAGGCGCTCGGGCCTAATAAGAAGAAGAAAAAACCAGAACAATAACAATATAGCGCCTGGAGTGGGGGCACATATACATATCATTGGAAAGCACTCGCGTCCAGTAACGCACCCGTGGGGTCAATTGTCAATGACGAGCGCGTTGCGTTTTCGCGGGCGCACATGACCTCATGCACGAAGTGCATGATGTCATCAGTCAATGACATGGTCAATGACATGCACCAGTCAATGACATGGTGATGCCAGTGTGCTTGGAAAGGGGAGAGCGCTTCGCTCGCACTACGCTCCGCGCACGCAGCGCGGCAGTGCTTCGCACTGCTGAACAATCACAATAGGCCCTACGCCGCCGAGGCGCTCGGGCCTAATAATAATAATAATTGTTTTGGGACATCACTTATGACTCCACCCAAACCAACAACACTGTTTTGTGATTGGTCTTAACCACTGGTGACTGCATCCTATCACAACAGAGGGAGTTGGGCCAAGTAAACCCCGAGTTTGTGTTGAAGATTTATGGGCCCCGGAAACAAAATCTGCAGGCTTCCACAGATGCCTCACAAGATAAACACAATAGAATGACTCAGACCAGCAACAGCTTATAAAATTTACAGCTGCTAAAGATTTACTAAATAATCTATCTCAGCCTAAACTTTTCCAAACCAGATAAATATTCTGTTCCTGTTTGAGATTGAGGATATCCATTTTGCAGTGGTGCAGAGGACGAGGGGTATGTGGTGGAGGGAGGAGAGGGGCCGATGCGGCGGCTTTCCTACCCCAGCCAGCAGGGGGCAGTACCTTCCTCTCGAGGGGCTGCCACTCGTTGGATTTGAGGTGGTAGAGCTCGTCAAACTTGAGGCTGAGGTCTTCGATGGAGACCTGAAGCAAGTCCCAGAACCTGGCCAGGTCCTGAGGGGAGGGGCGAGGTGAGAAGAGGGGGTCCTGTGGAGAAGAGGAACACGGAACAATCAACCAGAAAATGACATTTAAACACGCTTCATGGGCATTGTAGACCTGCTACAAGTGCTGAAACATGCCCAGTCAAGTCTGATTGTCTTTCCTACTGAGATACACAGAGCCCATGCCGTACTTATACATCCTGCTGGAGCTGCTGGTGTGGCCGTCTTTGCGTTGTTGCACAGCACACGTGTCAGTGTGTGGCCAAGCCGTTTTACAATTACAGCAACATGGTATTGAGTGTTTTTGTAAAAATAAACCTTATGAAACTTTCTTTGTTGACTTTATTTGCTTTAAACGAATAACAAGCTAAGATTTCAACTAACAGAAAACATTTTAACCATTTGTGGCGAATAAAATAATGAGAATAAAGTCAAGCTATCGACTACCATGATTGACTCGGTCGGCATTCTGTCATGAGTTTGTACTCACTCATTTTAGATCAGCAGCGATGACAAACTACAGTCCCTCCACTGCAGACCTGCTTGTGTAGTTTCATTGTTTTGGCTTAGTGAACATGAAAATGCTTTGAACTAGACAATAAAGGCACTTGGATCAGAGGATATAATATATGAATGGGCTGCAAAAAGAAGATTGGATCAACAGCTTAATATCAGCCACACTTCTGCCTCTGTCTGAGCAGGTAAGTCTCCTTTATCTCTGCTCTGGTAGGGGTCATTACACTCATTTACCACAGGCGAAAGAAAAGACCACTGCGTGTAGCATCAGTGAAGTTGTCTCATGTGTGCATATTGCAAGTACACAACAGTGAAGTAAACTGACTGACTGTGCCACTGGGGTGGCTTCATAGAGCCGTAACGTGTGAAAACATGGCAAAAGTTGAAATTCAATTTGTCAACTGGACAAAAGTTTTTTTGGTCGAATACATTTCACAGCTCATCCAAGCTGCTTCTTCAGTTCTGGTCAGAATGCTGGAGGACACTGCCTTATTTCTGCCTGAAAAGAGGAGCCAACTACTATGAAATTACTCTGAAACTACACCCACTTGTTTACAGTTTCTGTTTGGCTGTGCCTATTGAACATGCCCTGACTGTGGGGTCATATTTAGTATAACCATTTAGGGCCATAATGGGGTGCTGTCACACTTCTGTGTCTGCCCTGGCCCCTATTGTTTTTTTTAGTTTGTTTTAATTTATGTTTGAGGACGGAGTTAGGAGACAGATGGTGTCTGAGCCCTCCATTTCTGTTTAAAGGATTCTCTTTTTTGTTTTAGACAAAAGTAGCATCTTTATTTATTTATTTAAGTTTATTAAGGAAAAGCCCCTTGAGGTGAGTCACCTCGTTTTCGAGGGGGATCTTTAACTCCCCTCTTTTCTCTGGCTCAGATCTGGACCTCACTATCCTCAAAGGAGTGTCTCGTGGCTTTTAGGTGGCAATATATTTTAAACTGAGGTCCACTGTGGCTCTCTCTTCTCCCTATTGGTACATCCTCTTGCGCAGTGGCTGTTTCCTCAATGTAGCACTCACTGCAGTTTTCACTCCACTGAATAGAGTAGACCACATTGCTTTGTGACTCTGTGTTTTGTCCTTTGGTTGGGCCAGTTTCTGTCTTAAAGTATTAGTGGGATCTATATAGACTGGGATTTCATGTCTGAAAATAGTCTTTAGTTTTTCAGAAACACCAGTCAGGTAAAGAATAGTTACATCCTTTCTCCTGGGTTCTGATCCTGTTTGTCTTGTTTTTTAGCTCTCTTTGTTTTATCAAAAGCCCATTTTTGATAGCCACAAACAGAGGGCTTTTTGCACGTTGTTATTCATTCTCCTTTCCCTCTGTGCTTGTAGAAACCACTTAGACTCTTTGTTGTAATGTAATACGAGTAATAACTAATTCAGTAATAACTCAAAAAGTTTGTGCTGCGGCGGGTGGTGTGAATCAAAGAGCAGGTATTGACCGTGTCTATGGGCTTTGTGAAGACCTCTACCTGGAGTCGCCGGAGTTCTCCTATTGTTAGTGCACAATCTAAGAAAGGCAATGTGTTCTCCTTGGCATCTTCACGGGTGAATTTATGTTTGGATCTACCAAATTAATATGTGCAGTAAAAGGTTCCAAATCTTGAATTTTGAAAATTTATCATCAACATCCCTTCCATCCATCCATCTTCTCCCGCTTAATCCGGCTGGGTCGCGGGGGCAGCGTGCTGCCCAATACTCATAGCACCTGACCCCCCCTATGAACCCCTCTGCAGGTGGTGAGCCCACAGGAGGGTGGACATTATGGTCCTTGATGTTAGTTCATAGGGGTGCGGGCATGTTTTGGGTTGATGGGGGAAACCGGAGTACCCGGAGGAAACCCATCCAGACACGGGGAGGAACATGCAAACTCCACACAGAAAGGCCCGGGCGACCCGGGGATCAAACCCGCAACCTTCTTGCTGTGCCGCCTTATCATATACATAAGAATACCAAACAAATTTTGCAGTAGTTGGCAGATTTATACAGGTGAAAGTTTGGTTCACCTGACCAAATCTGCCAACTGCTGGGTATTGTTTAAACACCAATCATTTCCAGTTCAGTGGAAACTTCTACAGGTAAATCTATGGCTGTGCTATGGGCTCGCCGGTATCTCCTATCAATGCTAACTTATATATGGAACAATTTGAACAGAGTGCCTTGGCCACGTATCCAGGCACCCCACCCACTCACTGGTATCGTTATGTTGCTTGAATGAGCTGCAAAACGTATTGGATCAAAATAAAACTTTTGTCCAGTTAACAAACTGAATTTCTCCTTTGGCTATGGATTCTACCTGGATCTGACACACCTGCGTAAAAACAGCCTTAAATTATATTTTCAAACTGTGTTGTTCAGTATTTTCTGCTGTGTGCAGTATAAATATAAAACTCACCAGGTTTTGTTCACAGAGTGCCTGAAACTGTAAGAACTTCTGAGCCATGAGGAGCTGAGCACTGCTCACTGCACTGTGCACTTTTCCCAAAGCTGTACAGGAAAAAAAATATTTTAAATAAATAGTACACGTTCTAAAAGAAAATAAGATTTCCCAGTGCTGTACTGTACAGAACTATACAATTAAAAGTAAAACTAAAGTGGAGCGCCAGTCATTGTGTCCTTAGGCAAGACACTTCACCCACATTACCCAGTATGACAGTGGTGTGCGTGTGAGTATTGGTGGTGGTCGGAGGGGCTGATGGCGCATTGGCAGCTTAGTTTCCATCAGTCTGCCCCAGCGCAGCTGTGGCTACAATAGTAGCTTACCACCACTGAGTGTGGAGTGAATAAATAAAAGCACTTTGGGTGTCTTGAAAGGTGTTATATAAATGCAATGGTTAATGAATTAATTAACTATTCTATAAAACTCAAAACAACAACAAAAGACACACGAGTTGCCTGTATCACTGTTTGAAAGTCCAGTGTTCAGAGTGCACTCTCTCCCTGGACAGTGCACATGATTAAACCTATGTGAGTGTCGAACCTTCATCTGACAGCTGATGGTGCTGTGTTTCCTGCTCCATCTGCTCACACCAACCCTCCATGCGCCCTCTCTCGGCCTCCAGGAGCTTCAGGAACCACTGCCCATCACGTCGGCACAGGTTTCCCCCAGAGAAACTCACTCCTCCCTGGGTAAGAGCTGCTCCGCCTCCCCCCGACACCCCACTCTCCAGCCATGGGTCTGGAGGGGGCAGGCAGGATGGGTCCAAGGCCGGGTCTAGACCAGAGTCCAGATTGGGCTCTAGAGCAGAATCTAGAGCAGGATCTAAGCTCTCTGAAAAGGAGTCCGAGCTGCTCCGGGTGGTAGACCTGTGCAGCAAAGAGCATGCTAAGATTACAATTTCTTTCATATTGCTCAATGATTCACCATAAGTCATTCCTTGGACTTATCCAAGCAAACAAGTCACCATTAGATTGATCTATGTTCTGTAATTGGTATTATTCTTCGTGGGTTTCTTATGCTCTATTATTGCGTGTTTGCAAAACTCATCTAGTCCCTGGTTTTTGGTCCAAACGAGCTCAGATTTGACAAGTCACATCTACAGACGTGCCTCCACACAAGCATTTTTTTTAGGGATCCTCCTCACGGTTTGTCCGTAGCACGCCGGCGAATAACGCCTTCATTTCCTGTTTCTTTGATGACCTCTCACGGCCACAGGCTTTGGCCTACAGAGCTCAAACTCACATCACTATTGTGTGATCCCGGCCTGAATGTGATGAAATATGAAATATAATAAAAGTGAACTCTGTAGCCCATATGCGAAATGTCAGCATTATCGGATTTGTAGCAAATTTGGGGATTAACTTCTCAACATGATTACAAGCAAACAAATATATTATGGACATGGTGCATTTTTCACCGTTGGCCAGCAGAAGCGCAAGGACTCCCCCAATAAATAGTTTAAAAATTATTACACGCACAAATTTTGTCTGATGCCGCTGAAATTTTAATCACTAAAGCCTGATCATGGCCTGAATATAATAAATTATAAAGTACATGAAAAGCTACACGATAGCGCCACCTAGCCTATATGCGAAATGTGAACATTATCAGATTTGTACCAAATTTGGTGATTAAATTTTATGGCTGACAACAAGCAAAAAAAAGAAGAAAAAAAAATGGATATGGAGTATTGGCCAATATGTTTTGAGACTCCCTCAAAAAATATTTCAAAACGTATTACATGGACATGCTTATTTCAATTGTGCTGAAATTTCTATCACTTTTACACTGCATGGCCCTGATTCCATTGATATGTCAAACACAATAATCAGTGCTACAGCGCCACCTACGGGAATGCACAAAGTTTACTATGAGGAGAAAAAACATTACTTTTATGTTAATTCATGAAAGCTGTATTTCTGCGCTGCTGTCGGGAGGAGAGAGTGGTGTCAGGGCGGTTGCGAGTCCGCAGCGGTCGCATGTGAGGGGCGTGCACGGCCATCATCGCCGCGAGCGGCTTTAATTGGCCCTCGCCTAACGAAGTGGCGAGGAGTATTGTTCTTCGTTGGTTTCTTTTTTTTCATTATTATTATTATTTTCTTCCGCCAAAATGATCGCATTTTTGACCCCCTGAACATCGACGAAAAGTCTCACATGGGGGTATCAGATCGACCGGTCCGGCGAAAAATTTGATAAAACGGGCATCGCGACAATGCCCAAAGTGCCCCTACTCGACAGCGCCCCCTGGAAAAGGCAAAAATTGAAAGTCTATGGGGAGCTGAAAAGCATATTTTGGCGTAGGCCGACAAAATTCGGGACAGTGATAGAAAACAACTAGACAAGCAGAAAATGTCATTGTCACACCGCCCTATGACCAACAGGAAGTCGGCCATATTGGATCAAAAATTCACCGCCGTTTTGACTGCGTGTACGCCAAAGTCTTCAAGTGTCTTGGTTTTGGTCCAAACGAGCTCAGATTTGACACGTCACATCTACAGACGTGGCTCCACACACGCATTATTTTTTTAAATGCACTTCCTCACGGTTTGTCCGTAGCACACCGGCGATTAACGCCTTCATTTCCTGTTTCTTTGATGCCCTCTCACGGCCACAGGCTTTGGCCTACAGAGCTCAAACTCACATCACTATTGTGTGATCCCGGCCTGAATGTGATGAAATATGAAATATAATAAAAGTGAACTCTGTAGCGCCACCTAGTGTATACGTGAAACGTCAACATTATCGGATTTGGACCAAATTTGGAGATTAAATTCTAAGCATGATTACAAGAAAAAACAATATTTTGGACATGATGCATATTTCACCATTGGCCAGGAGGGGCGCAAAGACTCCCCCAATAAATAGTTCCAAAATTACTACACGCACAGACTTTGTCTGATTGTGCTGAAATTTGAATCATTAATGCCTGATCATGAATATAATACACTGTAAAGTATATAGAAAAGTGAACTCTATAGCGCCCCCTACCTCAGACATGAAACGTCAACGTGATCAGATTTGTACCAGATTTGGGGAATACATTTTATGCATGTCTACGACCAAAAAAATACATTATCGATATGGAGTATTTTCCACCGTTGGCCAGCAGGAGTGCAAAGACTCATAAGAAACATTTAAAGGCTCACTATGTAACTTTTCTGGTGGGCGAGCTGTTGGCCCTCGCCAATAACAAGGTTAATGGTGAGGGGTATTGTTCTTCCTCGGTTTCTTTTTATTATTATTATTATTATAATTATTATTATTCCGCCAAAACGATCGCATTTTTGACCTCCTGAACATTGTCGAAAAGTCTCACATGGGGGTATAGAATCGACCGGCCCGGTGAAAAATTTGATAAAACGGGCATCAGGACAATGTCCAAAGTGACCCCACTCGACAGCGCCCCCTGGAAAATTCAAAATTCTCAAATGAATTCGAGGCCGAAAGGCATATTTTTCCGTAGGTCAACGAAATTTGGGGCAGTGATAGAACTCAAGGAGACAAGCAAAAAAGCCAATTGTTGTGCATCCTTATGACCAACAGAAAGTCGGCCATATTGGATCAAAAAACTTGCCTCGTCAACATTATCGGAGTTGTTCCAAATTTGGGGATTAAATTCAATGCATGATTACAAGCAAAAAAAAAATATTATGGACATGGTGCATTTTTTACTGTTGGCCAGCAGGGGCGCAAAGACTCCCCCAATAAATAGTTAAAAAATTACTACAATCACAAACTTTGTCTAATTATGCTGAAATTTTAATCACTGAAGCCTGAACATGGCCTGAATATAATAAACTATAAAGTATATGAAAAGTTACACAATAGTGCCACCTAGCCTATACGAGAAATGTCAACATTATCAGATTTGTACCAAATTTGGGGATTACATTCTAAGCCTGACTACAAGCAAAAAATATATCTTATGGATGTGGGGTTCACGGTTGGCAGGGGCGCAAAGACTACCTAAATTTTTTTTTTCAAATGTATTACATGGACATGCTTACTTCAATCGTGCTGAAATTTCTATCACTTATACACTGCACGGCCCTGATTGCATTGATATGTCAAACACAATAAACAGTGCTACAGCGCCACCTACAGGAATGCACAAAGTTTACTATGAGGAGAAAAAACATTACTTTTCATTAATTCATGAAAGCTGTATTCCTGCGCAGCTGTCGGGAGGAGAGTGTGGTGTTGTAGCGGACGTGTTGTACCTGGGCGGTCGCCTGGGAGGGGCGTGCACGCCGGGGCGAGGGCCATCATTGCAGCGAGCGGCTTTAACCCTATAACGCCAAACGTATCATATTTGATATATGAGTTTTTCAGCCCTCCACATGAGCAGTGTGACATTTTTTCCCTGAAAAACCTGATGTATACAATCAGATACATGCAGTGCACAGATAATCCAACAGTGGGTGTGATTCACTGATTAGAGGGTGCTCCAGTGACAATACAAGATTGCCATAAATAATAATATATGGAAAATTATATTTGAATTTTTTTTGTTTGTTTGTTTAGAGGGACCAATAAAGGCTCCAAGTTCAAAGAATTGGAATTTTCTGCCAATTATTTAATGGTGTGGGCTTTACAGGGTTAATTGGCCCTCGCCAGTAATGAAGCCCTACGCCCTGTAGGTGCTCGGGCCTAAATATTCTGATACAAGAACAATCTTCCGCTTTTTTTTGGCTGACAAACTATACATTTTCAGAAACCTCTGGCGCATTGCTATATCATGGCGAGGGTCCCTGGTCACTACGGGCGAGTCACATCGTGTCATTTTAGTTCCTGCCCCCTATGAGCATCGCTATGCGATACTAATAGGCCCTTCGCCAGCCTCTGGCGCTCGGGCCTAAAAATATAAAAATAATATTTTTAGCAAAAACAATATATCCTTTAACATAGGAAATGCATAAATGCACTGCTGGGGCGCAAAGACTACCCCCAAAAATATTTTTAAAAATTATTACATGGACGTGCTTAGTTCAATCGTGGTCAAATTTCTTTTTCTTTTACACTGCACGACCCTGATTCCATTCATATGTCAAACACAATTATCAGTGCTACAGCGCCACCTATAGGAATGTACAAAGTTTACTAAGGGAAGAAAATATATTACTTTCATGTTAATGCACAGTCTTAGTCTGACAGTGCTCTTGAATTTAAATGTCATGTGACCTGTGGCCTAGTTTCTATAGTTTGGCTCTAGCTCATTCGTATTTTCAAATATTAAAGGTGCACTAAGTAAATTTTCTGGTGGACGAGCTGTCGGGAGGAGATTGTGATGTGTGCCGGGGCAGTCGTGAGTCCTCGGCGGTCACATGGGTAGGACGTGCTCGCCGGGGCGAGGGCCATCATTGCCGCGAGCAACTTTAATATGTACTTGAAATTTCCCTCATCATCATTGTACTTTGCATTTGAACTTTAACATGCAAAAAACAGCACCTGTTAAGGATCTGCCGTGTGATTGGCGGGGTCGAGGGGGTGGGCTCTTCCTGGTCCAGAGAGTCCTGCGCCACCGATTGGCTGCCACAGCTTACCATCACTTTCTTGTCCAAGGGTTTTGATTGGGGCTTATACAAAGGGAGTGGGACTTCCTGAGTGTCAGAGTCAGTGTCCTGTTTGGTCATGCTGCTGGACCGACTCCTGAAATGAAAGAAAAATGTATTTGCAGATAAGGGTTAGTCCTGTCCATAAGTGTTTGTGATATTGTGATATTATAGATCACAGTCTGTAGTACAGGAGAGGGTAGCTGGGGACACTGAGGTGACTTATGCATGAGCCTGTGCCATAGACTGTATAAAAAAGTGGACTAAGTAAGTGTGACGTCACCCATAGCGTTCAGTGCTTCTCAAATGAGGCCCGCAATGCGAAAGTTATAGGAGCGAATCTGAAGCCAGGCTCCATCTTATGAATTTTTTTTTTTTTGTACAATTTTTCAAAAAAAAAATCAGTATCATATAGAACATTTGAAGACCAAAATGATGACGCTCACTGCAGCAGTTACAGAGAAAGGGATGACAAGATCCCAGTGTAAGTCAATGAGAGCCAGGGCCAGAAGGAGCCAAAAGAGTCTCCTGGTGCACTTCCTATTTGGCACGCAGCCTGATCCTTAGGACTCTTCTTCTGTTCTTAGTGAGAAATCAGTGACTGTGGAATAAACTAGAATCTATAAAGATGATTTAAGCTTCTGGTCATTTTTAACATTCTTGGACAATCCGCCTCATATTCATGTGATGCTCTTGGTCGGTTGCATCTGTAACAAAGAAAATTTCCCCTCGGGGATGAATAAAAGTAATTCTGATTCTGATTCTGATTCTGAGATGCTGAAACATTTATAAAAAAAATTGCGTGTGTATCCAAGGACATGCATCCCTTAAAGAGGTGCTCGCAGCCCTGCCATGGTTGAGAATCACTGTGTGTGCATTTGGATTCATCTAAATTACATAGTACATGGAAGAAGTTATATTTTGCACATAAATTCCTTTGGGAGGACCCCCAGACACCTGTGCCTACATCAGACAGGCTGACTGGTTTATAGGCATCATTATTAAAGAATATGTCCAGGCCATGGAAGTATAAGAACCAAAGATGGCGTCATGTTGTTTCAGTGGCCTGTACACATTGGTGCATGATAAAAAATAGAAAATCTTTCCTCTGCCTTACGTATTTCCTTAATTAGCCTCCCAACCATGTGACAACAGAAGCATGCGCTGCATGACCAGTTCTGACCAATCAGAACAATGTGTTAAACCTTACAAAGTTAACGTTTAGACATTTTGAGAATTTAAAAATTCAAAAAAGTTTCGACCAGAGCATTGAGCTGCAGCATGTATTCTCCACACACAGACTTACTGCCAGCCGTCCTCCACTTGGACCCCGATGGACTGGAAGCGGCTCAGTGGGGGTGGGTCCTCTGGAGGGCTGGGGTCAGAGGACTCCTGGAGACAGTCCACCTGGAGGAGTGACATTTGATTAGGTACAACCCCAGCCAACAGGCTGAGAGGTCCTGGAGGTCCTCCCTCATCCTCCTCTCTCACACAGATGCCCTCCCCCTCACACAGATGCCCTCCCTCTCACACAGATGCCCTCCCCCTCACACAGATGCCCTCCCCCTCACACAGATGCCCTCCCTCTCACACAGATGCCCTCCCTCTCACACAGATGCCCTCCCCCTCACACAGATGCCCTCCCTCTCACATAGATGCCCTCCCCCTCACACAGATGCCCTCCCTCTCACATAGATGCCCTTCCTCTCACATAGATGCCCTCCCTCTCACATAGATGGCCTCCCTCTCACATAGATGGCCTCCCTCTCACACAGATGCTATCACCCTCACACAGATGCCCTCCCTCTCACATAGATGCCCTCCCCCTCACACAGATGCCCTCCCTCTCACATAGATGCCCTTCCTCTCACATAGATGGCCTCCCTCTCACATAGATGGCCTCCCTCTCACATAGATGGCCTCCCTCTCACACAGATGCTATCACCCTCACACAGATGCCCTCCCTCTCACACAGATGCAGTCCGTTCACATAGATGCCCTCCCTTTCACATAGATGCCCTCCCTCTCACCTAGATGCCCTCCCTCTCACATAGATGCCCTCCCCCTCACACAGATGCCCTCCCTCTCACATAGATGCCCTTCCTCTCACACAGATGCCCTCCCTCTCACATAGATGGCCTCCCTCTCACATAGATGGCCTCCCTCTCACATAGATGGCCTCCCTCTCACACAGATGCTATCACCCTCACACAGATGCCCTCCCTCTCACACAGATGCAGTCCGTTCACATAGATGCCCTCCCTTTCACATAGATGCCCTCCCTCTCACCTAGATGCCCTTCCTCTCACCTAGATGCCCTTCCTCTCACCTAGATGCCCTTCCTCTCACATAGATGCCCTCCCTCTCACCTAGATGCCCTTCCTCTCACCTAGATGCCCTTCCTCTTACCTAGATGCCCTTCCTCTCACATAGATGCTCTTCCTCTCACCTAGATGCCCTTCCTCTCACCTAGATGCCCTTCCTCTCACCTAGATGCTCTTCCTCTCACCTAGATGCCCTTCCTCTCACATAGATGCCCTCCCTCTCACCTAGATGCCCTTCCTCTCACCTAGATGCTCTTCCTCTCACCTAGATGCCCTTCCTCTCACATAGATGCCCTCCCTTTCACACAGATGCCCTCCCTCTCACCTAGATCCCCTTCCTCTCACATAGATGCCCTCCCTCTCACCTAGATGCCCTTCCTCTCACCTAGATGCTCTTCCTCTCACCTAGATGCCCTTCCTCTCACATAGATGCCCTCCCTTTCACACAGATGCCCTCCCTCTCACCTAGATGCCCTTCCTCTCACATAGATGCCCTCCCTCTCACCTAGATGCCCTTCCTCTCACCTAGATGCCCTTCCTCTCACCTAGATGCCCTTCCTCTCACATAGATGCCCTTCCTCTCACCTAGATGCTCTTCCTCTCACCTAGATGCCCTTCCTCTCACATAGATGCCCTCCCTCTCACCTAGATGCCCTTCCTCTCACCTAGATGCTCTTCCTCTCACCTAGATGCCCTTCCTCTCACATAGATGCCCTCCCTTTCACACAGATGCCCTCCCTCTCACCTAGATGCTCTTCCTCTCACATAGATGCCCTCCCTCTCACCTAGATGCCCTTCCTCTCACCTAGATGCTCTTCCTCTCACATAGATGCTCTTCCTCTCACCTAGATGCCCTTCCTCTCACCTAGATGCCCTCCCTCTCACCTAGATGCTCTTCCTCTCACATAGATGCCCTCCCTCTCACCTAGATGCCCTTCCTCTCACCTAGATGCTCTTCCTCTCACCTAGATGCCCTTCCTCTCACATAGATGCTCTTCCTCTCACCTAGATGCCCTTCCTCTCACATAGATGCTCTTCCTCTCACCTAGATGCCCTTCCTCTCACATAGATGCTCTTCCTCTCACCTAGATGCCCTTCCTCTCACCTAGATGCCCTTCCTCTCACCTAGATGCTCTTCCTCTCACCTAGATGCCCTTCCTCTCACATAGATGCCCTCCCTCTCACCTAGATGCCCTTCCTCTCACCTAGATGCTCTTCCTCTCACCTAGATGCCCTTCCTCTCACCTAGATGCCCTTCCTCTCACCTAGATGCTCTTCCTCTCACATAGATGCTCTTCCTCTCACCTAGATGCCCTTCCTCTCACATAGATGCCCTTCCTCTCACTCGGATGCCCTCCCTCTCACTAGGGCACCCCTCCCTCTCACCTGAATGCCTATGGAGGACAGCTTCCTCCTGGGGGCAGGTGCCTCCTGCGGGTCCTCTGGTGTTAGCGTGGTGCTAGCTTTAGCCGCTCCTGTTTGCGTCAGGCTGGCTTTCGCTCCTTTGGTGTCACAGTCGATGGTTTCCGTGGCAGTGTGGGATCTGTTTGGGACAATGGCTTCTCTTGTGTCTCTTTGGATTAAAGGTTCTCTGGCAGAGGGACAGAGGAGAGGAAGTGCATGTGTAGGTTTTCATGTTTTTCAAATTCTGACTTGGTTTGGTGGGGTAGTATCTGTGCTAAATGTTTATCTCCATTCATCCAAATTTTACATGCAAGCAACACATTCTGGCATTTTAAAGACTGACTTAACAAAAGAATGGTTTAACCCTATCATATGCATTTTTTTTTTTTTTTACTAATCATTACATAATTTCTATATTGGTGGTTTTGTGTGCAAGAGAAAGCTTTTTGTATTGACTACATTGTACTTTGTCATGAAATGTCAAAAAGTAAATCCACAAATGTTGAACCTGATCATTTCTCCTGCCAACTAGACCCACTCACTGTATTACGACATAAATCTACATTTGAACAATACTCATTTCAGCTGCTCCCATCTGTGTTAAATATGTTCGGCCTGTACAAAGAGTGCGGTCATCTGAAACACAGTGATTTGTTAAGAATTTCTGATGGCCCTGACTCCTCACCTGGTTTCCCTGGTGACAGCGGTGATCTGCGGAAGTCGTCTGATGCTGCGTGCAAGGCTGTTACCGTGTGTGCTATCCAGGCTATCGGAGGAGTTACTGTGGGCCTGGCTGGACTGGCTGGTGACCTCTGACCGCAGACCCTCCTCCCTGTAGGCCTGTCGTGATAATACATTTTAATGTGCAATATATTGCGAAGTGCTCACTGATTTAGGCCACTGACACAATGACCCAAAAGCAGAATTATCCCAACTGCACATCACATCAGATTTGTGAAGCTGTAGTGTCCATCCATCTTCTCCCGCTTAATCCAGCTGGGTCACGGGGGCATCTTGCCGCCCAATCCCCACAGCACCTGACCCCCCCTATGAACCCCTCTGCAGGTGGTGAGCCACAGGAGGGTGGACGTCATGGTCCTTGATGTTAGTTCAGGTGCTGCATGTTTTGGGTTGATGGGGGAAACCGGAGCACCCGGAGGAAACCCATCCAGACACGGGGAGGAACATGCAAACTCCACACAGAAAGGCCCGGGCGATCCGGGGATCGAACCCGCAACCTTCTTGCTGTGAGGCCTGAGTGTTGCCACTCAGCCACCGTGCCGCTGTAGTGTATTATTTTGTATCACGGTTTTGTATATTCATGGCATGACATGGGCTTGTAGGTGGAGCCTTGCACAGAACGTACTGCTAACCATAAGAAGGGTTTGAATCGAGCCCAGGAGAGATCACAAGATTATTCAAACATGCATGAATGAAACCTCTGAAACTTCTTCTGCCATGTTTTTGACCAGGAAACAACATGGTACAAATAATACTCCTATTTAAGTGAATGTTGTTATTATGGTAAACCTACCTCTCGCTCAGACCTTCGCCCCTCCTTCCTGTCAGACCGCTGCCCCTCCTCTCGCTCCAGGTATGTGTCCTGAGCCGACTCGGTGCTGCTCTGGACTGTGACGGAGATGTAAGGTTTGGAGGTGGTGCGGGGAGGCACGGGGGGAGGGGCGGTGCGCTTACAGGTGGAGACGCAGGTGGAGACTGAGGAGAAAGAGAGGGAGGGTGGAGAGAGAGAGAGAGAGAGAGAGAGGGAGAGAGAAAGTAAAGTTCCTCTAGGGCTAATCTAGTTTTAGGGCAGTATAAACTTTAACTTCTCAGTCCAGTACATTCATGCTATGTTCAACCCACAGCATAAAAATCACATCAAATGCCTTTAGTTGGAGACTTTGCATTTGAGGGCTGATGCTTGATACGATGCAAACACCTAAAACGCAAGTACAAGTACAAATACTATAAATGTTACTGCTCCTTAACGCCAACTTAACACATCAGATTTCGCCCATTTCTCCTCACATTTGCTCACTAAATCCTGTATGTTTTCTTTTGTCCCCTGTTACCTGTCCTGTTCTTGTTTCCAAGAGGGGCCCGATGGGGACAAGTAGGGGCCCGATCAAAGGCTTGGGGACGGTGCAGTTCAAGTCTCTGCAGTAACACGGCCAGCTGTTTCTCTCTAGGAGCTTTGTCCAAACCTGTGGCCCTCAGGTACAAGCCAAACTGATGCTTCCACTGAGTCCACTGAGCCGAGAGGTCATCTGGGGCGACAGGGGTGGCAAAGGTGACCGATGAAGGCCAACAGGTCAGGAGCACGGGCAACAGGTAAGGAGAGGCAGGTGATGCAGGTGAGAATCAACCAGTGAGGGGTAATTGTTTGGTCAAAAATCAATGTTTAAAATAAAGGAAAACATGGGATTAAAAGAAAACAAAAAAATGCATCAAAATAAATAACGTTGAAGCTTTAAAATGTAAAAGTGGGAGGTGTTGACTGAATATTGTATGTAGGAGCCAACTTGTTTGACTCCAGTTCACTGAGGGAGAAAGGTGTTCGCTCCAAATACATCAAACTGGCCTCTAAGCTCCTAGCTCCTTACACCAGAACCAGATGTGCGTCACCATCTTGCCATGATAAGGACTAGCACACTGATTTATTAAGGAATTAGGAAAAGGAGCCTGAGTTCGTCACAGCTCCTTTAGCAGAGGAACCACAAGGGCTTCCTAACCATACGTAAGGATCTATGAGGCATATCCTACAATCCAGTACGCATTTTCCGCAAAAGTTTCTGAACACAGCCAATCTCGACACGAAGAGTTGGTAATGCGTTAAATGTTTCATTGCCTCAGACATTATACAATACAAATACCTGGACATGGACATACCCACCTTTATTAAAGAATGAAAATCGAAGCTTTTAGGGCCATCACAGCTTCATGCACTTTATCTGTACACCACATAATGACATAAGGGGACATCTGCACACATTGTTTACATTTATAGAAATGAAATTTAAAGCCACATGGCTCATTTGCATAAATGCAGCTGAAGAAACCAGTGCTCTGCTCTATTCTCCAGCTCCTAAGTACTAAAGGACAGGATATGGTGGAATATTTGTTGGGACAGAGGACAAAGGAGGCTGCAGCTGATGATAAGTCTGGAGAATATATTTAATCTCTTCTGTGCATGGGCACATTGGTGGTTCATGTTTACAGGTCTTTCTTTCTTCCTTTTCTCTTCATCTTCTTCTTCTGAATAGAGCCTATAAGTCTAGTCTTATATTCAAAACAGTGCATGATGGTGTAGTCCCACCGGTACTGATATTGTAGGTCCTCACGCTGTAGCACAGTGCATTGTGGGTAGTGTAGTTACCTCACCAGTTGTATTTTGGGCAGTGCACTGTGGGTAGTGTAGTCCCCTTAAATGTTTATGGCTGTAGACTGTGGGTAGTGTAGTCTCACCTGTACTGGTACTGTACGTCCTCACACTGCTCTCCGTTGGTGGGGGGGACGTGGACTCCAGGGACAGCGAGTCTTCGTCCTGGGAGCAGCCGGCCTGGATTGCTCTCAGGTAACTGTGGCTGCGTGAGCGGAAGCACGAGGGGCGGGGCAGTTCGGGGGGCAAGTGTGGGCTGAGTTCAGAGGGCAGATCGGGGGGCGAGTCTTGAGACTGGGACCGCGAGTCTCTGAAGGTGAACTCAGAACTGTGGTCTTCATACGGTCCACTGCCCATGCCCCGGAGCTGTGCGAGAGGAGGACATGAATGACACCATGAGGGGAATCTAAACAGGATGTAGTGATCATGTGGACTTAAACGGTCTGAACCCAATTTTTGTCTATGTAGTAAAAATTTGTTTTGCCCCAGTACAGATATATTGTAATCGTAGATTGTATATTATGGATACAGCATTCACAGCTCCCCAGATGGCAGTTGTCATTGTAATCTTACTGCCGTGACTCTGAGGGGGGACTTGTTTGGCTGCTCCACGTTGATGCAAATATGATGAGGAGGGAATTTGATTTACGCAGATTTGCTACTTTAATATACACAGTCAGTGATTTTTTCGTCCGCAAATCAGGAAATCAGGACACTATTACTGTGAAGGCAAAACTCCCCTCTGACCCCTGAAAGTGGTGAAATGTGTCTAAATTCTTCACAGTGAATAATAAGAATGCTCAGAATAATGTGTGAATGTGTGAATAATATTGAATATGCTTGTGTAGTTGGTGGTCGGGTCATAGAATAGAACAGAACATACACAGTAGGCACAGAATTGCAGCCACATCGCCCCAGGGCAGCTGTGACTGAAAAGTGAAGATATAATAAACTTTGAAGAACTTAGAAAAGCCCGTTATAGATCTATTCTTTTACCATATCAATGTGAGTATAATGGCTAGTGTCAAATGGATGATTCAGTTCCGATGCAATCATAGAACACTCTGTAATGCACTAATGACTTGTTCTCCCTCCAAACGACACCAGAGGGAAGCACAACACAACAACAGCTAAATGTCTCCCTCTGCTAATGCTCCAAAAGTCCATTAAAGCAGAGAACGGCGGGTTTAAAAAACACTACACATTTTAGTGAGAGTCATGTGCCCCCAAGCCAAAAACAGCTCTCATCTGCTTCACTGAAAAGGAACCGATTAATATATTCAGAGTTATATTCATAGAGTTATCGAGCTTGTCCCTAAAAGCTAAAAGCCCCGTGAACAACATTGCATTCTTAAATGACACTGCAGAACCTTTGATTGCGGGGCTAAAACTGAATAATACATCATTCTTTCTGTGCACAGCAGGAAAGCTCATTGTGTGTCAAAGCAAAGGCTACCAATTTATTTGTGTCACTCCCCCTTCAGAGCATTATCACAACCCTACCCGTGTGCACCTGCTAATGGAAATATTGCACATCGTATCAGGTTTGTGAACTTGTAGTTTATAGTTTTCTATCATTTTGTATGTTTAGGAGAATTGTAGTGAGGAAGCATGGGTGATGGGTGTAGACTCGTGGGCAGAGTCTTGTACAGAATCTTACTTCTAAGGAGGGTTCAAATAGGGCCTGGGAGAGATCACTAAGATGCTTTATAGTGGGGTATTGTACATTCCAATACAAGCGTTCATGGTCCTGTTTATGTGTGTGAGACTTTTTATGTATTTTATGTATTTACATGTTTTTTTCTAGACAATTTTGCATAATACATTTTCTGGCATAAGTGTCTTGCCCAAGGAATGGACCATCAACCTTCTGTTTAAAGGTTCTATATTATACAAAAATGACTCTTATGAGCTTTAAGCCATGTTGGAGTGTAGCTGTAGCTGAAGTAACCTTTGGTTTATTAGTTTGTTTACATCTCCATCCATCCATCCATCTTCTTCCGCTTATCCGGGGCCGGGTCACGGGGGCAGCAGTCTAAGCAGGGGCTCCCAAGCTTCCTTCTCCCCAGCCACTTCCTCCCGCTCCTCCGGACGGACCCCGAGGCGTTCCCAGGCCAGCCGAGAGACATAGTCCCTCCAGCGTGTCCTGGGTCTTCCCCGGGGCCTCCTACCGGTGTCTACATCTCCAAAGCTCAAAATGCTCTTTTCCACCTTATCATGTCATGAAGCAGTAGTTTTCAAGTGAACAGCTCCGTTTATGTTCGCAGAAGGGCAATTCCAGGGCTGAAATGATCCCAATGATTCTAGTGAAAGCGTATAGAAACACAGCGGTGCATTCTTCTTACCACATCACAAGGTGGAACAAACAGAGTGTTTTCCAAGAGAAGAACTAAATATACAGGGTTTGTGTGTTAAACGTGTGTGAATAAAACAAAACACAACTCCAGGTATGTTTGTGATGAGGAAGCAACATTTTAAAAGAGATCAGAAAACAGCAATCGGGCCCTTTAAAGTTACCCGTGTGTTACGTAATGATACTAAACCCTTGTACCTGTCCCATGCGACTGTGAGCCAGTGAGCTCACAGCTTCTCTTAGATCATCATCGTCCCATCCAGAAGACACGGTCCCACCCAGTGAATCCAAACGCTCTCCACCCAAAGAGTGCATCTGGTCCAGGGGTGGGTTAGAGGACAGCTCCTGGAGGGATGGAAGACAGCTGTGGAGGAGACAGAGGAGGAGAGGGAAGGAAGAGGAATGTTTAAAGAATACATGTCTTTTTGTGAATTCTTTGTGAATGAGAGATTGTTACTAGAGGTGAGAAGGAGCAAATGTAATTTGAGTACAATTTTAGTTTATTTAAGTCCATTTTAAAACTCGTGTGTCAGCCTTTTGGAGCTTATTTAACTGGAGTAACATTATTTCTTTGACTTAAAGGGTCAGTACCAGATTTTGTCCCACATGTATTTGAGCAAAATGTCTTAAATCATTAAGTGTTCTATGGTCTGATAATCAGGATGGTGGTAGCATGGTAGTAGTTGTTAACTTTACTGTCATGGCTTATAAACTCATCATGGTGAATAATTAGGATGCTCAAAATGCTTAAGGAATAACCACTGAAACCTGTTTAAAATGAACTATTTCTGTTTTTTCATGTAGACTGTAAAAATCAGGTTCAGAGACTTTAAGTACTTGCATTGTTGCCTCTTTTTTTACTTAAGTACCACTTACCTTTTTCACCTATAACTTAAAATAAAACAAAACAGAAAAAAATTAAATAAAGATTAAAAACACCCCCATAAACCTTGATATTTCTACCTTTACAATACAGTACAAAACCTTACCATGCTTCTAGACTGATGAAAAATAATGCTTTAAAGGGTAAAATTCCTTATCAAAAACATTCACACATGTTTAACATGCAAATGCTGCAGATTTAGGCAGAGTTCTTCTCTCAAGCAGAAAGAACAAACTTTTCCACATTGTGACATAATGTGGTAAAACAGGAAGTGCTCTACTGTCTTTTTAAACTCCATACACTCCATACACCTTCACTAGAATAATTTGGCTTTAAGTCCTGAAATAACCCATCTCTACTGAACTAAACTCTAACAAACTAAAAGAAGCTTTTAACTTGAAAACTACCACTTTATAACATCACAAGGTGGAAAAGAGAATTTTAAGATATGGAGATATTGACAGATTATGCAGTGTTAGCAAAATTTGTGTTAATTAAAAAAAAACACACACAACTCCAGGTATGTTTTTAGATGAGGTAACAACATTAGAACATGACTTAAAGCTCACAAGAATCAATTTTATGTAATATAGCACCTTTAAATGACCTAAAGTTTTCTATTGGTGAACAGTGGATGCGTGAGATGATTTTACTAACTTAATCTACATGAACAATCTTATAATCTACATGAATTTTCTCACTATGTTCATTCTCTTAGAGGAGCTATGCATAGCCACAGACAGAAGCCTTTTTAAGTTGTGTCTTCTCCAATGCCCCTAACTGACAGACCTGCTCATGGACCTGCCCATCTGCTGCAGCAGGGGGATGCTGTGGTGAACCGGGGACCAGAGCACATCCAGAGAGTGTCCATGAAGAAAGCCCCAGTCAACCGTCCTGCTGTGCGTCACCACCAGGGGGCAGAGTGTTAGTGACAACACTACTATGACCACGAGGGGACACACCATTGAGGGTGGTAAGTCTTATGCTATAAAAGCCATTCTGCTGATTTGCTTAGAAATTTGAATTTCACACTCAATTTCGATATTAAGGAAGAGACTCGATACTCAGTTCCGATAATAACAAAAACATTCTTTCTTTAGACTAGAGAATGTGACTGTCGACATTAAATGACAAACAACAAACTTTCTTTTCTATTCCCTTGTGGCCTTATACATGTGTAATCCCTCAGTGGTGCAGGTAGGTTCCATAGTGCTACATTGGCGTCTACTAGTCTATGTGCTCTTATACTTATTCTGGTACAGCTCAAGATCATTCTAAAGCTATTCAGGAAAGGTTCATTTCTGTCCTGTGAATGTGACTCTTTTAATATCAATACCGGCACAAATGAGTATCTACTTTTGATACAAGTTTTAATATTGATTAGTATCTGATTTTAGTACCTTAGAGGGGTCTGGAGCGCTTTAGTTAGGGAAGAGCTAATCACCAGAGATGATAAGAGTGTACAATAAATATGTTTCTATGCAGTGTTTCTTTGCATGTTTCTAACAGTAGTATGTTATATATGGTCACTTGCTGCTGATTGTGGTACTGTAGGCAGTAGCAGAAGTAGCAGTAGTAGTAGGACTAGCGCCAGCAGTAGTAATAGTACTTACTTCCTTGGGGGCAGCTGGTCGCTCAGACTCTGTTGCGTTGCCCTTAGGTAACTCTGTCTCCGGGCGGCGCTCTTGGGCGAGGGTTTGGGGCTGAGGTCGGAGTCGTCACTGTCAGCTGTGTCGCCCATGGCCTTTACATAGCTCCCGCTCCTCATTCGCCGACAAGGGATCTCCATGGCAATGCCCCGCCCCATGGCCCCGCCTCTGCCGAGGCTGCTGCTCCAGTCATGCTGAGAGGAGAATTAGAAAAAGGTTAAAAAAAAAATAAGTCAGTCTGTTATGGAGTTTGATTTTCTAACTTTATGTTGGTAAATTCGACTGTTTTTTGGTAGGTTCATTAGGCCCAAGCCCCTACAGGGCGTAGGGCCTATTGCATTCGCAATGATTCACTGTTGTCAACTGTCTTACGATCTCCCCCTGTCCCTCAATCGCCCCCTGCGTGAACAGCAGTATCCTAGCAACCCATGCCGAAGGCATGAGACATGCATATTTGTTCTTGCTAACAAGAATGGGCGAAGCTCCTGTCCCCCAAACAAATAAATATTTATAGCTGCTAAAATGAATGGAAATCAATGGGGGTCAATGGGCCAACGAGATGGTGAATGATGGTGAATGATGGTGAATGATGGTGAATGACAAGCGCGTAAGCCAATGACCCCACGGTGACATGGGGAATCTCGAAAGCTTTCAAAAAATGTATAATATGCTTTTCCTATGTTAAAGGATATATTGTTTTTGCTAAAAGTATTATTATTTTTATTAGGCCCGAGCCCCTACAGGGCGTAGGGCCTATGCCTGGGCGAAGCGCTGAACTTCGTCCCTCGATCGCTCTCTGCGTGAACAGCAGTATCCTAGCAACCCATGCCGAAGGCATGAGACATGCATATTTGTTCTTGCTAACAAGTCATCGTCAACATATCGCGAAGCTACGTAAAGTTTGTCCTACAGTCACGAAATTCGGTACAGACATTCCTCATGTGAAGACAGATTTTTTTTTTTATTATGGCCACACCCCCTGACAAACCAGAAGGCGGCCATCTTGGATTGAAATTTTAAAAATGCTGAGTCAGCATTTTCGCTCACGTCGCATTTGAACAAACTCCTCTGAAGGCGCTTCACCCACAGGGGTGAAAATCGTCATACATCAACTAGAGAAGTGGGGCATCAAACGATAGCTGAATTTTTTTGATAACTGTCACGGTTTATGTGCGGCGAAGCTGCAAAATTTGTTCCGATTTTTTGCAATTTTCCAATGCCTACATTTGCTCCTGTTCGGCCATACAAAGTCCGATTGGGCTCAAATTTGAATCACTTGTAAAACTTTCGTGCCAAAGCCGACTAATTGTGACACAAGCAAAAATGGTGTGATAGCGCCTCCTGCAGGACACTACTAAATTTTGCATGGATGGTCAAAATTTTAGTTTTTCTAAAATGTACCAAATTTTGTACAAAATTACTTTGGGCCATCTCAATTAAAAAAGCCAAAGTAAACCATATGGTATTTTTAACCGTGTTGCCATGGTGATGCGCGAAATCTCCAATGTTATCCTAAAGGGAGAGATCTGATGAATTCCCATCCATCCATCCATCTTCTCCCGCTTAATCCAGCTGGGTCGCGGGGGCAGCTTACTGCCCAATACTCATAGCACCTGACCCCCCCTATGAACCCCTCTGCAGGTGGTAAGCCCACAGGAGGGTGGACAACATGGTCCTTGATGTTAGTTCATAGGGGTGCAGGCATGTTTTGGGTTGATGGGGGAAACCGGAGTACCCGGAGGAAACCCATCCAGACACGGTGAAATATTTTACTTTCACAGAATATTCTCAAATTTGGCACAATGACTCTAGATGTCATCCCGATCAAAAAAGTCATTGACAACCATATTGTATATTACACTGGGTTGCCGTGGCGATGTGCCAAAGCCTCCATGTTATCTTAATGGGAAAATTTCTACAATTTCTTACATTTCAAAGTGATATAACGGCTTAATAGTTTTATTGAAGAACGTGAAATTTGGCACAGTGATTCTTCAAGTCAGCCTGAACAAAAAAGTCTGGGGGCCAAAGTTGTATTTTGCACGGTGTTGCCATGGTGATGTCCCAAATTGCCCATATTCGTCAATGTTAACACATCAGTATCTCCAGTGTGTGTGGACTTTATGTGTTTAGTGACAAGTTCAGCCCAAATCCACAAACACACAGAGACAAGAGGCTCACCAGCGCCACCCGGGGGAGCGTCAGCACCCCCCGGGGGAGCGCCGGGTCGGCCCAGTGCGAAGCGCGGCCCGCGAGGGCCGTTCGATGCCGCTTGCGGCTTTATTTTTCTTCTTCTGCTCTTTGAGGTCTAATGTAACCCCCTGAACACCCTCAAAAACTCACCAACTTTTGCCCAAAATTCAGAAGTGGCGAATAATTTGAGAAAATATATATTGCATGTACGGGTATAAAAAACTGGCGCGACAGCGCCACCTGCAAAAGTCAAAATACATTGCGCCTATGGGAGACGTCCCGATGTAAAGTTTGTCGTACAGTCACGAAATTCGGTACAGACATTCCTCATGTCAAGACAGAAAAAAAAAAATATTATGGCCACACCCTCTGAGAAACCAGAAGGCGGCCATCTTGGATTGAAATAAAAAAGTTACTGAGTCAGCATTTCAACGAACTCCTCTGAAGGCGCTTCGCCCACAGGGGTGAAATTCGCCATACATCAACTAGAGAAGTGGGGCATCAAACGATAGCTGAATTTTTTTCATAACTGTCACGGTTTACATGCGGCGAAGCCGCAAAATTTGTTCACATTTTTTACAATTTTCCAATGTCAAAATTTCCTCCCGTTCGCCCATACAAAGTCCGATTGGGCTCAAATTTGAATCACTTCTAAAACGTTCATGCCAAAGCCGACTAATTGTGACACGAGCGAAAATGGTGTGATAGCGCCCCCTATAGGACACAATACAATTTTGCATGGACAGTCAAAATTTTAGTTTTTCTAAAATGTACCCAATTTTGTACAAAATTACTTTGAGTCATCTAAATCAAAAAAGCCAATGTATTGGCTTTTTTTTTTTATTGTGTTGCCATGGTATTTTTTATTTTTTATTGTGTTGCTATGGTGATGCAGGAAAGCTCCAATGTTATCCTAATGGGAGAGATCAGATAAATTCCCATTCATGAAAAATATTTTACTTTCACAAAATATTCTCAAATTTGGCACAATGACTCTTCATGTCATCCTGATCAAAAAAGTCAATGACAATCATATAGTATTTTTAACTGTGCCATGGTGATGCATGAAAGCTCCAATGTTATCCTAATGGAAAATGTTCCTAAATTTCTTACATTTCAAAGTGATATAATGGGTTACTAGTTTCATTGAAGAACATAAAATTTGGCAAAGTGATTTTTCAGGTCACCGCGAACAAAAAACTCCAGTGGCCAAAGTTGTAGTTTGCACAATGTTGCCATGGCGATTTCCCAAAGTGCCCATGTTTGTCTATGTTAGCACATCAGTATCTCCAGTGTGTGTGGACTGTATGTGTTTTGTAACAAGTTCAGCCCAAAGCCGCAATCACACAGAGACAAGAGGCTCATCAGCGCCATCCGGGGGAGCGCCGGGTCAGCCGAGCGCGAAGCGTGGCCCGCGAGGGCTGTTTGATGCCGCTTGCGGCTTTAATTAGGTCTTCATTTTTTAATACCCTGCGAGGAGACTGCTGCTGTGATTTTAGGACAAAAAATATTCACTGAAACATAAGGTTTAAATTAACTGAGCTATCGCTGAAGGGAACTGTTGATCCAGACACAAAGAAAAGCTCTTAGGTTTTGACATGCTGTTAGCCACATGATTTACTTTTTCAAGATTTTCAGGAAAATACAAAAATAAACTGCCAGTGTCAATAGACAATAGACAATAGAATGTGATTTTCAACATTAGAATGCAGTACTTTCCTGTATATGAACATGTGGCCTTATCTGTGTACTCTCATACTACTGATACAGCTCAAAATCATTCTAAAGTCATTCATGAACAACACCTTTTAGTATCGATACCTGTTCAATTGTTTTGATACTAATTTGAGTAGATTTGTATCAAAACAGTATCAGATTTTCAATACTTTTGAAAACCCTACTCCTCACTCACCCTCCTCCCGACCTGCAGGTAGTTGGTGCTGAGATCTTGTTGGCAGGATTTGGACTTGAGCATGGAGCGATCCAGTGTGTGCGCCCCCTGCTGGAGGAGCTGACGCGGTGGCTGGCCCATGGTGAGAGCGGACCAGGACCCTCCTTTGATGTAGTCCTGGTCAGAGACGCTCAGAGACCCCAGTCCCCCCACACCCCCTAGTCCCTCCCCTCTTGCGATGGTGGAGAACTTCATGTCTCCACTGCTTTTGGATGAGCTGATGGTGTTGTAACCACTGTGGATGTACCTCTGCTGAGGACTGGAAGAGGAGAAGGCAATAAACAATACATTGTGCTCACCTTCTAAAATTTGCTGAATTTGTGACTAGACCCAAGGACTTACTGTATTTCAACAAAAAAACAACATTTTTACAAGATTTAGCATACACTAGTTGCTAACACTAGCGGGGAAGAAGTGCCTGATTTATTTGTTATTAAAGGGGAACTCTGGCACATTTGAAGCTAAAGTCCATTGCTAGAGGTGGTCGAATACTGTCAGAAGCCAAAAAATGGCACAGATCAGTGTTGTCACAGAGTTTTAAAAAATATATAATTCACTTGTGAATGGGGTTAGAAACGACATCGGCAATCGAGTCTTTTGGGCTTTTGCGATGTGCAGTGGGAAATCAACAAAGGAAAGGCTAAGGCTGCTTATAAAGTTGTTTTATAACATTTCCAGACACTAATGAGTGAACCAGGCAGAGCGTTTTGTTTGTTAGACTCGTGGCTGTTGTAAGGTGGGTTAGAAAGTGGTGGTAAGTTTCTTCAGTGTGAAGCAAATTGGCATTTTACATGGAAGTTAAGAACTTCCCCCCATCACTACGCTAGTTTGTTGCCTTGACAGGTTCACTACCACAGCGAGATCTCCACCGAGGCAACACTGATCTGTGCCGTTTTTTGGCTTCTGACAGTATTTGACTGCCTCTAGTAATGGACTTTAGCTTCAAATCCCTTTAATGTTCACATCTTGATTTAGGGACAAAATAAAAAACAGTGTCATGTAGAGCAGGTTAATATGAAGCAAATATGGCAAGCCTGACTGTACCAGTGTAAGTTACAGAGAGAGGGGGTACAGTTTTTCACTACAAAATGAATTGGAGTTGGCGGAGCCAGAAGAGCACTCATGCTCACTTCCTTTTTGGAATGTGGCAGCTAGCGGGTTAGTTATGTCTATATACAGTCTATCCTCTCACCTGTGCATCCCGTCGTGTATGCCCAGAGCACCCAGTGTGTGGTGGTAGCTGCTCACGTCGCTGCTGTCCAGGTCATCTGAACTCCAGTATCCTGACATGTTTGACCTGGGGCGCCTCTTGGGTTCTTTGGTCGCTCGGTCTTTGCTCTTTGCTCTCCGGCTCTGCTTCCCTCCATCCTCTGCACTAGAAGAACCACCTCCACTCCCTGATGACCTCCCATTCGCATTTTTCACCTGATGCCCTTCCATGGACTGTGTTTTGTTGAATAGTTTTTGGACTGAATTCAGCATGTAGCGGATCTTCCCTGGACTATCCGTGCGCTGTTTGGAATTTGCTAATGCCGTCGTCCTATGGAATTGCAATGTGCTAAAACCATCCCTAGCTCCTGGAAGATTTTTGTCGAATTCTAGCAAAGTTTGTGGGATTTGACTTTTGCTAATGTGGTGTGAAATTGTCGCAGATCCGCTCGTAATCATTGGAGTCCGTAAACTGGATATGCCCATTCCTGGTTGCAATCCCAAAGACATGGAAGTCCCTAAACTCGCCATTCCTCCAAGGCTTTCTGGAGGGGAGAAGTCTTGGGGGTCATAGTGGTTGTAGTGTAGCCCAGGGAAGGTGCTGCTATTGGGCAGCTGGTTGTTGAGCATGCAGTCTGGAGTGTTGGTGGGGTAGAGATGAGGGTCCAAGGTCCCGTAGCGGTCCATAGAAGCGGGCGTGAGGAGACAAGGAGAGCGTGGGAGTGTGCTACTGCTGCTCATGGCATTTTTGGGAGGGTAGAGCGCCTCCCGGTGGTGAGAGGAGGAGGGGTCGCAAGAGTCGGACAGTAGGCGGTTGCGGTTGACCCCAAGCCCCTTCATGATGGCGAAGCAGGCCCGTTTTTAGAGGAGAAGACAATTGACGAGTGTCCTGGAGCAGAAAGAAAGATTAAAGTGCTTATGCTAGATTTTCTAGTTCTTCTAATTCTGACTTGGTTTGGTGGGATAGTACATGGGGTAAATCTTTATCATAGCTTTACATCAGTTAAGTGGCAGTCTGTGAGGGAAAAGAATTAAGAAGAGTACAAAAATACAAAATACAGGAAGTGGCGATAAGTTGTAAAATGGAATCCCTTCCTGGTGCTTATGTCATCAACACAGAAAACTCCATCCAAAATTTACAATTTATGCACAAGCATGTCATTTTTAGACAAATTTAATTTAACTAAATAAAGGTGTTGATTTTATTAGTCTGATCATAACAATAGACCATTTCACAAAGACAGGAAATGCCGCAATGTAGTGTTATGCAATTTCTGGTTAATGTTTTTCTATGGAAAAATATCTGTGGAAATGTGTTGTATATTTTCCATTAACTTCATACATCTGCCTACCCCATCACCAAAACTTCATCCAACAAGGTCGACAAAGGACATATTCTGTCCATGAAGGATCAAGATAAGAAAGATGAAAACATAAAAATGAACAACAACTAGCATTATTGAACTACTCCTGAGCAAAACTAATGTTATGGTAATGAAAAAGACATAATAAACAATACGTATACTATGCTGTGGAACATTTCAAAGCAAAAACAACTTGCTCAACTTCTGTCAAACAGCTCTCAGAGCCTATTCATATACATACATAATCCGATGATCCAAAATGGAAATTGATTTGAATACACATTCATACCAATATACATTTTTACCCACTTCCAGCTCTGTTACTGTCAGACTGTGTGGTTGGCCTGAGGTCACATCACACCACACTGGCCCCACTCCAGACAGAGAGAGAAGCAGCACTGAGACCTCCTGTTTAAAGCACTCTCAGAGCTGAAAATCAGAATATGTCTGTCATGTTCACACTGTCCAAACACAGCTCTCAGAAGGAAATGCTGTTTTACGTCCACTGAACTAGTTACAGTGTGAAAACCACCTGAGACAGAGACCAGGCTCTGCTCTGATGAAACGGTAGAGAGGAGATGAGGATGACATGATGTAATGGAGAGACAGAAGAACAATGGGGGACATTCAAAGGACTTCAGGATTGAACCAGGACTGAACCAAAACCAAACCAATGACTAAACCAAGCCGAAACAGTACAGAACCAAGACTAAACTAGATTTAAAACAAGACTAAGCCAGGACTATACTAGATCTAAGCCATGACAGAACAAGGACCGGGACTCTAAATCTTTAAATGTGTAATAAGAGAATAATGGTTCATTTCCAAACTGACAAAATTTTAAATGGCATGACAACAATTAGTTTCGGCCTCAATTAACTTAATTAATCATTTTACCTTCTACAATCTCTCTCTCCTCTGGTCTTTCTCTCCAGTCTGTCGCTTTCTCTCTTTCCTCTTCGTCTCTCTCTCTCTCCCTCTCCCTTCTGTACATATGGTCCACAGAATGTAGTAAATTGCAGTAGGAGGTGGATGGGGCCAGAGCCAGACTTTTCTCCAAGCCATGATTCAATCTGAAACCTACTGACCAGAGTGATGGCAAGTGTGCTGAAAGAACTAAGAAGCAGGAGGATGGGAGGGCATCTGACACACAGGGATGTATGAAGGAGGGCATCTGAGATACAGAGGCACAGTAGGATGGGAGGGTATCTGACATGCAAAGATACAGGAGGACTAAAGCAGGTCTGAGTCTGGTCCCACCGCTGAGCCTCCATCTGTTGCTCCACAGAGCTCATAACCTAACAGCCAAAGACTAAACCAGGACTTACCCAAGACTGAACCAGGACTGAACCAGGACTGTACCAGGACTGAACCAGGACTGTACCAGGACTGAACCAGGACTGAACCAGGACTGTACCAGGACTGAACCAGGACTGTACCAGGACTGAACCAGGACTGAACCAGGACTGTACCAGGACTGTACCAGGACTGAACCAGGACTGTACCAGGACTGAACCAGGACTGAACCAGGACTGTACCAGGACTGTACCAGGACTGAACCAGGACTGTACCAGGACTGAACCAGGACTGAACCAGGACTGTACCAGGACTGAACCAGGACTGTACCAGGACTTACCCAAGACTGAACCAGGACTGAACCAGGACTGTACCAGGACTGAACCAGGACTGTACCAGGACTGAACCAGGACTTACCCAAGACTGAACCAGGACTGAACCAGGACTGTACCAGGACTGAACCAGGACTGAACCAGGACTGAACCAGGACTGAACCAGGACTGAATGAGGCCTAAATAAAATCTGTTCAGTATTAATACATCAGGAACACTTCACAGACAGACCATGAGGGTGCACTGCTCTCCAAACAAACAGATCTGCAGCTGCTGACTCATGTGGCAGAGCAGAGGAACTGTTTACTTCACATTGAACAAATATAAGAAATATTATAGATAAAAAACAACTCTATTATCCTTTTATTGTGAAGGGGCAGACCCACATCACCTGCCAGAAAATAGATCATTATAAATACAACTCGAATCTTCCATTTCTCTCAAAGATTCTGTAACGAGTTGTGGTGAAACAGCTTTGTCACCATCTGCAGGACAATAATTTATTTGAAAAATTTCAGTCTGGTTTCAGAGCTCACCACAGCACAGAAACTGCTCTGCTTAAAGTGACAAATGATTTGCTACTAGCTGCTGATAACGGGCTGGCTTCAGTCCTGGTCCTACTGGACCTCAGTGCAGCGTTTGACACCATTGATCACAACATTCTACTGCAGAGGTTAGAATGTGACATAGGTGTCAGAGGGACCGCCCTCAAATGGTTTAAATCCTATCTATCAGATAGGTACCAGTTTGTTAGTGTAAACCAGTGCACCTCTCCCTGCTCTAAAGTAGCTTGTGGTGTTCCACAAGGATCTGTGCTTGGTCCAATCCTGTTTACTCTGTATATGTTGCCATTAGGTAACATTATCAGAAAACATGGCATTAATTTCCACTGCTATGCTGATGACACTCAGCTGTACTTATCAATGAAACCTAATCAGACCGATCAAATCGATAAGCTCAGTGCCTGTGTGAAGGACATCAAAACCTGGATGACCCTGAATTACCTGCTCTTAAACCCTGAAAAAACAGAGGTCATTGTTGTCGGTCCTAAAGGTCAGAGAGATTCTCTGTCAGACCAGATAATCTCACTTGACAATGTGAGTATAGCCTCTCGCTCTACTGTAAAAAACCTTGGAGTCGTATTTGACCAAAATCTCTCATTCACAGCTCATATAAACCAAGCTTGTAAAACTGCATATTTTCACCTGCGAAACATAACTAAAATCAGAAATATTTTGCCTAAAAATGATGCTGAAAAACTTATCCATGCATTTGTTACATCCAGACTAGATTACTGTAATTCTCTGCTCACCGTCTGCGCTAAAGGTACTTTAAGAAGCTTCCAGTTGGTCCAAAATGCAGCGGCCAGAGTCCTAACAGGAACTAAAAGACGTGATCACATCAGTCCTGTGTTAAAATCACTGCACTGGCTTCCTGTCGAGTTCAGAATTAAATTCAAAGTTCTCCTCCTGACATACAAAGCCTTAAACAATATGGCCCCATCATATCTTCAGGATGCCATTGTCCCCTATCAGCCAAATAGAGCACTTCACTCTCAGAATGCAGGATTATTAGTGGTTCCTAGAGTGTCTAAAAGTACAGTGGGGGGGGAGAGCCTTCAGTTACCAAGCTCCTGTGTTATGGAATCAACTCCCTGTTGATGTTAAACAGGCTCCACAGTCTCTTTATTTAACCCTCTTACGCCAAACGTATCATATTTGATACATGCCCTCCACATGAGCAGTGTGACATTTTTTTCCCTGAAAAACCTGATGTATACAATCAGATACATGCAGTGCACAGATAATCCAACAGTGGGTGTGATTCACTGATTAGAGGGTGCTCCAGTGACAATACAAGATTGCCATAAATAATAATATATGGAAAATTATATTTGAATTTTTTTGTTTGTTTGTTTAGAGGGACCAATAAAGGCTCCAAGTTCAAAGAATTGGAATTTTCTGCCAATTATTTAATGGTGTGGGCTTTACAGGGTTAAGACCAGGCTTAAAACCTTCCTCTTCTGAATAGCTTATGACCAGGTTACTTAGTTGATGTCACTAAGATAAGCTGCTGCAGGAGATAACAAGCTGGGGGAAGTGTGGCAACCTGAGCACTGTCCTCTGTTTCCTCCTATTTTCTCACCAGCATCACTCACTATGTTCTCATCTGTAGCTCGTTCATTGCTATTCACATGTTGTCCCCTGTCACACTCCCCCTGTGGAGTGGAACTCTTTCAGACTCCTGATGACAGCTGGACCCCTCTCCTCTTCCTTGCCTGACTCTCCTCCTCGCCTGGCCCTCCTCCACCCGCTGCCCGGCCCTCCTCCTTCTCACCCGGCTTCCTCCTCCCTGCCTGGCTCCTCCTCCTTCTCGCCTGGCTCCTCCTCCTCCCCGGCTCCTTCCCCACCCGGGTAGCTGTGGTCATACTGAACTGGCCGACGGGCCTGGACATCTATAGCCTGTCCGTCCATGGGAGTGGATCCCTCCTTCACTGTAGTTCTCCCCGAGGTTTCTTCTTTTTCCCAGGACCCTGGGTTTTTTGGAGTTTTTCCTTGCTGAGAAGGAGGGTCTAAGGACAGGGGATGACTGGACCATGTTTCATTTGCTGCTTTACATGAATGTTGTTTATTCCTGTTTTGATATGTCTGTGTGTATGTTTTACTCATCCATATCTTGGAACGCCCTTAGAGGCAACTGTTGTGATTTTGGGCGCTACAAAAATAAATTAAATTGAACAACTGTGATCCCTCCATACTACTCCTGCTCATACTACTCATTTGATTGATTGATTAATTTGTTTATTTCGGTCACATGTATATTCATTCTGACATTATTCCAGTCACTTTTAACATAAAGAGGCCGAATGGTGTAGGCTGAAGTTGGTCTACCTTTTATTCCTCTGTCATAACACCATTCTTATTCATAAAGATAGCAAAAGTAAACAAACAATGCTGTAATGGGACAGCAAAGTACCAGAGCGCAAACTAAGTATCATCATTCATGTATCTGTCTAGAGTGAAAAATTTTAACTTTTTTTGTGGAAGAGTGTACTACACATTTTAAGTTCTTTTGTACAGTTATCCCAAAAGGTCCACCCCTTTAACAGATATACAAAATCTCATAATATTTGTTCAGATTTTCTTTTTGTAAACAAGGCAGTACCTCTGAGCTCATATCACAAACTGTATATATAAAAGAAGCTGCTGCCATGTTCCAAATTTTAGTGGAGACTCTTCCTGTCATAATCCTCATGAATTCTCCCCCTCCCTCCTGTGTTTACTCACCTGGGAGGAGCCATATACTTCACGCCTGCAGTCTATTCACTCACCTGTGTTCCATCTACAATCAACTCTGCTATAAGAACCGGTTCATTCCAACACTCCCTGCCAGTTCATCAGTTAACACTCAGGGTAACTCGTCTCCTGGCTCACTCACCTTTTTGAATAATCTTCTCTGCTTGCTCCATTGGTTTTTTTGAACTTCATTGAATTTTTTCCTGTTCCCAGATAAACCCCGGGTCTTTCCTGCTTCTGTTTCTGCTCCTCATCTTGGAACCATTTCACCACTCCGCTCCTCCTGGCCCCCCAGCCCGTGACCTACCTGCTCCTTCTGGCTCCCCTGTCCAATATTTACCAGCTCGTTCTCTGTAAATAAATAATTTCAACTTTTCTTGGAGTTTCTGCTTTTGGGCCCAACTAGCCCCCCCGTGACACTTCCGGCTTCTTCTGACCCTGGCTCCCACTTACATTGGAATAGTGTGGCCCCTCTCTCTCTGCTGTGAGCCTCGTCATTTTGGTCTTAAAATGTTTGTATTAACCCAATCTGCGCCATCGGCCCCTTCGATCACCACCATCACTCGCACACACACTCCACTTTCATACTAGGCAATGTGAGTAAAGTGCCTTGTGACACAACAAAGTGCCTAATGACACAACAAGTCTTTGTGACTGTGGCACTTGGTAATCCCTGCAGTCTCCCATCCAAGTACTAACCAGGCCTGGCCTTGCTTAGCTGGGTTTGCCTTTCCACAGATCTGACTGCTAACTTGGGCTGTAGCCCTTCTGGCATCTTCATACTGTGGAATATTCCAGATAATGCAATGGCATCTCTATGGAGACAGGTGACAGCTGGTATGGCCACTATTATGTTGCCCAGTTGGGCATTACTGGGGCCCCACTCAGCCAGGCCTGCATGTTCAACATCAAGTGTCTGGTGACTGGGCCTTCCCTCACGGATCCTCAAAAGAGTGATGTAGGACTGTCCTCCCACTTAAGACTGGGACCTTGACGACATACAAACTGGCTCTGAGGACATGGAATGTCACCTCGCTGGTGGGAGAAGCCTGATCTTGTACGAGAGGTTGAGCGTTATCGACTAGATAATGTCGGCCCCACCTCCACACACTGCTTGGGTTCTGGAACCCAACTTCTTGAGAGGGGTTGAGAAGTGGAGACTTCTCTGGCATTGTCTCAATTGAGTGGTGGCTGGCTGGTCTGGGTTTGCTCATTTCCCCAAAGTTCTGCCCCCACATGTTGGAGTTTACCCCGGTGAAGGAGAGGGTTGTGTCCCCACGCCTTCGGGTTACCTGACAGTACCAGACAATGCACCGACTGGAGACTCCATTGTTCTACTGGGAGACTTCAATGCCCACATGGGCAACAACAGAGAGGGGTGATTGGGAAAAATGGCCCAGCGTGTCTTGGACACTCAGTTGAAGAGAGGAACAGCTCTGCTTAAACTGCTGCCGCTGCATTCCTGCCCTAGATAAGTACAAGAAAATTAATGGATGGATAGCTTTTTCACTTTTGAAGTGAACTATTTGAAGGGTTATCATTATATTTCTTATATTTCAATTGGTTCTTCTACTACTGCCCTTAATACTACTATGGCTCCTACTACTACTACTACTACTACTACTACTACTACTACTACTACTGGGCAGTTAGGGATGTTGCCATAGTGACTAACAATTAAAAAAAAACCTTTTGAATTAAGAAAAGTTGGAGAAAAAGATGGCGGAAGGGGTGGAGAGAGATGCAGAAGAAAAGAGAGAGAGAGAGAGAGAGAGAGAGACAGAGAGAGAGTGGGGGTAGCAAAAAAGACAGTGATGGAGGGAAAAGGGAGAGAGGGAGAAAAAAAGATGGATAGAGGGTTAGAGGGGGGGAGAGAGAGAAACAAGCAGGAAGAAAGAGGAGAGAAAGGGAACAGGGTAAAGGTGTGAAAGAGGTGTAATCTCTGGCTGTAGTGAAAATGAAAGTAATCTACAACTGTAAAAGCAATCAGTCAAGTGTGAAGAGGAGAGAGTCAGATGTCATCCCATTCTCTTGAATCCCTGTTTGTCAGATGCCCTCCAATACACCTGTGTCCCTGTGTATCAGATGCCCTCCCATGCCCCTGTGTCTCTGTGTGTCAGATGCCCTCCCCTCTCCTGTACCCCTGCATGTCAAATGTCCTCCCTGTGTGTCAGATGCCCTCCCCTCTCCTGTAACCCTGCATGTCAGATGTCCTCCCTGTGTGTCAGATGCCCTCCCCTCTCCTGTAACCCTGCATGTCAGATGTCCTCCCTGTGTGTCAGATGCCCTCCCCTCTCCTGTACCCCTGCATGTCAGATGTCCTCCCTGTGTGTCAGATGCCCTCCCCTCTCCTGTACCCCTGCATGTCAGATGTCCTCCTGTCCTAACTGTACCCTTGTATATCAGATGCTCTCATCTCTCATGAGTATAATTACCTGTCCCTCACGTGTTATCCTGCCCCTTCTATTTCCTTGATGCATATGCAGGAGCAGAGTCCAGGGCCATTTCCCAAAACAATCCTCCTCCCTCTCCCTCGCCCCTCACACTACACCTGCTGTGAAGTCCCCTTTGGAGGTGGTCACTGCATACAGCACTCTTTCAGACACACTTCACTCACTCTAACTTCTTCTGGAATTTAACGTGGGCGGCATATTCAGTGGTGTGTTGTAATGGCACCTTCTGTGTTTTTTTTAGTATTTGTGCTGTGTAAATATTATGAGCGTGAAAATATTCTGCTTTACACCTAACTATGTCTTAATCTTGTTTAATCTCAGCAGCATATCATTTTGAATTGATAAATGATGACCTTACTAATGACAAATGACTAATTACAAATTATGCCATTTAAATTTCTACATAAATCTAAACAAATTTGGCACTAAACTTGTGCGGTGCATGTTTCCGTGGGGTTGCTCTCTGGCGTTAAACCTGTTTACAGGCTTTTGAACTGGATCATTTCGGACAGCATTCCTTCACAGTGTTAGAGCGAAGAGAAGCGAGGAGGAGCCATCTCAAAAAGGCCCCAGACCTTGGCTTGGATTGCATTGTGTGACTTTTCTGGTGAAGGGTCACCTGCTCGTCTCCATGGAGATGTTATTGCTTTGCCTGGAATGTTCCATGATATGACATTAAACACATCTATCTAGCTTTTATTCATTGTGTGTAGTTCTAGTGCTCAACGATATAATAATTCTCTCTGTGAATAGGCTTGCCTCTCCACAGATTTGACCTGTAATGTAGCCTATAGTTGTCTCCCTTGAGATAGATAGATTTAATCCATACTGTGGAACAGGGTCTCCAACCTTTTTCCTCCAGTGAGCTACCTTTACAAAACAAAAATGCCAAAGAGATACTCATTTTAGCAGTCGCAAAGAGTATACATAAGAGCCATGGAGACCCTTAGATGAGGAGTATTTAGGTGGTTATAAACCACAAACCATCTTTTCTTAGTGCAGTTAGGCATGAAAATGATACATTTACAATTAATCAGATTTTACTTATTTAGCACAATACACAGAATTCGGAAATCCCTTGGTGAGCTACTTGCTACTGAGGGGGTGCTACTGGTACACTGGAAAAAACAATATCTAGGTAAGTTAAAATGACTTAAATTAAGAACATTTTACTTTATTTGAGTCAATTCAACTTGACAAGTGCAAAAGGTTGTTTTCTTATTTTAGTGTAGCAAGGGGAAGATTTCTTCCGGTGATCGACGTCATTTCCGGTGAGTGAGTTCTGTTTTGTGAGCGGTATAGCTAGCGTCTCTCTACTGAATCTGTTAATCCACGAATCCAACATCTAAACTAGTGCCTGAATACTTCGTCAAACCACCGAAGTTTATTCAGCGTCCAATGTTCCGTAATTCATGGACTAAGCCTCTCTCTCTGTACTTTCAGCCTGATCTAGCCTAGCTGACTAGCATCATGGCTGAACCTCGGGCCCCCCTTTCCTGCCCTAGTTGCCACATGTGGAGTGAGAACCCTGGCTTATTTGATAGTGACAGGGATAGTTGCACTAAGTGCAGCGTAGTGGCCATCCTCGAGGCCAGGGTTAAAGAGTTAGAAACACGGATCCGCTCATTGGAGGCGCTGAAGCCGAGTTATAGTCAGGCAGTAGCAGGGACCGCGGACCACATTAGCATTAGCACAGCTAGCGAGAGCAGCCCCCCGGCGCATCCCGTGCAGCCGGGACCAGAACAGGACAGGTTTGTGACAGTTAGAAGCAGGCGCAGGGCTGAGAGTAGGACTGCAGATCAGGGACACAGGGCTGAGTGTAGGACTGCAGGAGACCAGGGACACAGGGCTGAGAGTAGGACTGCAGGAGACCAGGGACATAGGGCTGAGAGTAGGACTGCATGAGACCAGGGACATAGGGCTGAGAGTAGGACTGTAGGAGACCAGGGACATAGGGCTGAGTGTAGGGAGCTTCCCGTCCAGAACAGGTTCGCCCCCCTGAGCTGGACGCGGGACACTCTAGTCATAGGGAGCTCCATAGTCAGGGACGTGGAACTGCCTGCAGCTTCCACACGGTGTTACCCTGGAGCCAGACTGGGCGACATCGAGGGGAATCTGAGGCTTTTAAAGAGAAGTAAGAACAGGTACCGCCGGATCGTTATACACGCGGGGTAACGATACTCGGCGCGGTCAGTCAGAGGTGCTGAAGTTGCAGATAGCGGCAGTCTGTGAATTGGCTAAGTCGATGTCGGAGTCCGTGTACTTCTCTGGCCCCCTTCCAAATTATGCCAATTGTGAAATGTTCAGCCGCTTTTCAGCTGTCAACCAGTGGTTGACCAATTGGTGCCCGCAGAATGGTGTCGTCTTCATAGATAACTGGAGGGCATTTGAGGGGAAGCCCAGGCTTATACGTAGTGATGGCATCCATCCCACAGCGGCTGGCTCCTCCCTCTTAGCTCAGAATATGATTGCTAGCCTTAGATGACCATCAGGTAAGACGAGCACACAGAATAGCTCACGGAGTGTCAGTGACGCTAGGGAGCAGAGTAGACTAGTGAGGCACTGCTCTGTTAGCGAGAACAGCTCCAAACAGGCTGAGACTGTGTGTGCCCCACGTACAGGGGCCTCCTCTGAGCCACCCTGCATGAACAATTCTCCCAGACTGGCTGAGGCTGTGTATGTCCCACGCACAAAAAGCACAAATAAAACACAGCTAAACTCTGACAAGAAAGGCGTTAAACCTCATAACTTAATAAAAATAAATACATGTGTCGCAAATAAACAAAATGATAAGTGTGTAAAATGTGGACTGCTAAACATCAGGTCCCTCTCCTCCAAATCTATTTTAATAAATGAATTAATTGACGACTTTAATATTGATCTTCTAGCTTTAACTGAAACATGGATCCAGGAAAATGATTATGTTAGACTAAACAAATCTACACCTCCAAGTCACGTGAACTTTCAAAGTGCCAGGAGCACAGGTGGAGGTGGCGGTGTGGCCGTCATTTCTCACTCCAGCCTAATTCTCAGCCTCAAATCTAATTATACATTCCGCTCCTTTGAAAGCCTCGCACTATCTATTACGTGCACCAACTGGAAAAACCAAAAAGCTGTTATATTCATAACAATCTACCGACCTCCTGGTCCATATGCCGAGTTTCTGACAGAGTTTTCTGACTTTATTTCAAGTTTAGTTTTGGAATGGGAAAGGATTGTTATAGTTGGAGATTTCAACATTCATGTTGATAACAGCAGTGAGCCTCAGCAGTGCTTTTGGTGCTCTCCTGGATGGGGTCGGTTTTACCCAGAGTGTGAACAAGCTGACTCACTGTCACAATCACACTCTTGATCTCGTCCTAACTTATGGTATTGAGATTAATGATTTAATTGTTCTTCCTCAAAACCCTATACTCTCTGACCATTTTTTAATAACCTTTCAATTCGTACTAAAAGACTATCCAGCTCTGCAGGAGAAAACTATAATGAAAAGAACAATATCAGAAAAATCGGTAGCCGAGTTCAAAGAAATAATCGAGCCAGTATTAAATGATATGCCATGTGACAATGAGAAAAACTTTAATCCAATTATCATGGATCAGTTTGTTGATAGGACAATGCTCACCTTAAAATCTGCTCTCGATGTTGCAGCTCCGCTAAAACAGAAAAGCATTAAACCAAGACCTCCGGCTCCTTGGTTTACTCCAGAACTGCGATCACTCAAACAACACGTGAGACGCACAGAGAAGCTCTGGCGCCGCTCGCGCTCCGAGCAGTCTCTGAAGGCATGGAAGCTCTGCCTGCTCTCTTATAAGGCCGCTCTGCGAAAAGCACAAACCAGATACTATTCAAACCTAATAGAAGTAAACAAAAGCAACCCCAGATTTCTGTTCAGCACTGTAGCCAGGCTGACAAACTCGCTCACTGCCCCTGAGTCTCTTCTCCCCTCAAAGTTCAGTTGTGATGATTTTCTTCAATTCTTCGATTACAAAATTACAACCATTAGAGACAAGATCAACGAAGCCACTCCAAAAATCAGCACCGAGCAAATTCAGCAAATCCAGTCTGTAACACCAATATCCCACATAAATCCTCTAACAGCATTAGACAAATTTACTCCTGTCGATGAGGCGGAGATTACCTCAGTCATCATGTCGTCCAAACCATCAACTTGTTTGCTCGACCCTATTCCAGTCAGACTCCTCAAAGAAGCTCTCCACCTAATAATAGGTTCCATCCATAACATAATAAATATGTCATTAGAAAATGGCTTTGTTCCTCAGTCCTTTAAATATGCTGTAATTAAACCACTTTTGAAAAAGACCTAGCTTAAATCCTGATGAACTAGCCAACTACAGACCTATTTCGAATCTTCCATTTCTCTCAAAGATTCTGGAGAGAAAGATTTGGGAGATAATTTTACTTGTCAAGTGAAATTTACTCAAATCATGGTAAAACGTTTTTAATCCAAGTCATTTTAGCTTGACAAGATTTAGTTTTTTGCAGTGTAGCTCCCAAGCTACAGGTTGGAGACAACGTAGTAACATCTCCGTGAAGATAAGCAGATGACAGCTCTCCACTAGAAAACATTACGCAGTGCACCTTTAAAAATGTGGTATGACCAGCTCAAAAAATAGAACAAAAAAGAGAAAGGAAAAAAAAGGAGGCGGAGACACAAAATGGGGGATGATAGGCTTGCACAAAAGACACATCAGCGTTTCACAATACATAACTAAGGCTTTGTATATTTGTCCTGGTTTGGTATTAAACCCACTTTAATTTGGACTTGGTTTGGTCCTGGTCTAGTCCAGGTTTGGTCCTAGTTTAATTCAGCTTTAGCTCTGCAGTTTAGCTGTAGCTGTAGGAGTATCGGGGGCAATTGCAACAGTAAGGCAACTGTGGCTCAGTGGTTAGAGCCAACTTCCTCTTGCTTGTCTTGTTCATCTGTTATAATATTGGTTCTGTCAAATAATGTTCTTACAACGGAGAATATGCGGACTGTGGGATGTTGCGATGTCCATAAGGGGTATTGGTCAGTGCGGGTTGTTTTTTCATGTATTTTTATTTTGATGTTGTCATCTTCCCTGTGTTTAATGTTCATGTCCAGAAAATGTGTTTGCTTCTTCTTCATGTGTGAATCTGGTGTCTCCAGTGCGGTCAGTTGTGTTTGGATGTTCTGTTAACCCCTATGCTTGTCCCTTTCTGGTCTTTTTCAGTATGTCATCCATGTACCTTTTTTACATAGTGAGTCCACATTTTGTCGATGCTGTGCTTATGGCCTTCTCCTCCAGATCCTCCATGAGGAACCCACTTACAATGGCTGATGGGGTCCCCCATAGCGAAGCCCTCTTTCTGCCTTTATGTTCTTTATGTATTTGAAATATGTGGATGAGTTTTTGTGAACAGGGATACCGCATAGTGGGATATTACTATTTCATCAGTTTCTACTTTGATGGTCTGCAGTTTCTGGGCGAGTTGTTTTGAATTCTTGCAGTGTTGTTGGACAAGGTCTAATAATGGTTTTATAACATCTACTGATGCTTTTCATAAATTATAGGTTACTGAGCCAATGCCGTCTTCAATGGGACTAAGTAGAGTGTCCTTTTTGTGTATTTTGGGGGTGCTCCTAGTGTGACATTTGCAGTTGCTATTATATACTGTAGTTGTAAGTTTCCATGTCTGTTTTTTCAGTTCATATGCATTTGTGTCCTTTAGCATGTTTTCCATCTGTTGTTCATATTTTTTCTGTTTCCATAATCACTGTAGCTCTTCCTTTATCCATGGGTACTATTGTGATTGTCCTTTGCTAATGCGTGTCATCACTTTTCTTTCGTCTTTATTTACGTTGCCTGATGGCAATTTGGCTGTTTTGAGAATCAGAGCTATTTCATTCCTAAGTTCCACTTTCTCTCCCTGGTCTTTTATTGACTGGCAAGTCAGCTCAGTAGCGAGTATGTATTCTTTGTATGGTATTTTATCTGGTGTTACTGCATAGTTTAATCCATGGGATAATACATTTAGTTCTGTCTGTGAAAGGGGGTGCATTGATCAACTTTTCACCTATTTATTTGTTATTGGTCTATGTATGGTCGCATTATTTTTATTCTTCCACGTCACTAGCGAGACTCATTTTTTAACGTGTCTAGTTTTGTTTTTGTGTGTCCGTAATAGTGGTTGTTTTGTTAATTTTAGCGTTTCTTCATCCAGTTGGAACTTGCTTGCATAGTTAGCCCTGTTGGTTCTACGTTTATTGTTTATGGCCTTGTTTATGTGGTCATCTTCATAGTGTAAGAGCCCCGACCCCCATCCTCCGGACATTCTACAGAGGCACCATTGAGAGCATCTTATCCAGCTGCATCACGGTGTGGTACGGCTCTTGCACCGCGTCCTGCAAAAAGACTGCAGCGCATCGTCAGAGCAGCTGAGAGGATCATCGGTGTCCCTCTCCCTCCTCTACAGGACATTTATCACTCCCGCCTCACCCGCAAAGCCATCAGGATTGCAGGTGACCCCACCCACCCATCTCACAGCCTCTTCAGCCCGCTGCCATCAGGGAGGAGACTGCGGAGCCTCCAGGCTAGAACCAGCAGACTCCGGGACAGTTTCTTCCACCAGGCTGTCAGAGGACTTAACTCTCTCCCTGCCCTACCCCCACTTTTCCCCTCTGCCCCCCCTCGGCCCCCTGTCACCTACTAAGAACACTGCAAACTCTAATGCACTACCTCACTTTTTTACATTATATGGACAATCAGTGACTGTTATTCATACATTTTTGCACTACTTCACTTTTTATCTGTAAATATTGTTTTGTCTTTTGTCTATTGTGTCTGTTTACTTTGAGTGTTTGCACATTTTTGGCTTGTTTGCGCACTTCTGTCTGTTTGCACATTTTGTTGTTTGCACATTTGTTTTATACTTGAATTTTTTTATTGGAATGTTTTTAATGTTTGCACTGAGGTGGGAGAGGACAGCAATTTCATCTGTGCTATATATATTTTGTATGTATATGCACATGTGACAATAAAGGAAAATTGAATTGAATTGAATTGAATTGAATTGTATAGTATTCGTGCATTTTATCCTCTTTTTCAGCAGTGCAAGGCCTTTTACACTTTTCTCCATATTCTCATTTGGGGTGGGTTTCTTTATTTCCAGGCTGGGTGGTATAATTCCCTCGTACCAGCAATGCAGATTGAATCGGAGATGTTTACAGAAATGTACCCTTTTCTATTCCAGTTGCTTTAGTGTAATAGTTGAATGAGGTTTATTTGGTCTCCCAATAATTTATGTTAAAGATAGGGTTGTAAAATTCTGGAAATTGGAAACTTTCCATGGGATTTTTTTTTTTTTAATTAACTGGAATTTCCAGGAATTAAAGGGAATAATTTGGGAAATATCAAAGTTGAAGGTTAGGGGCATCAGTAAAGTTGGTAGCACAATCTTGGCTGCAACAGATAGATTTCTGTGAATAAAGTTGATTATAGCTGCTGTTCCTCACTCATATGGACACAGACACTATTTTCTGAAGAGCCAATGAAGCCACACCCCCTACATGCATTTTGTGTCCCTCTATCACATGCACAACAACTTCTAAAATTTGGAAGAGACAGAACTGCTTTTCTGAGCAACAACAACAAATACAGACTAGTGAGACCACACATTACAACCAAAGGCAGTCAAGTAGTTTGGAGGATATATGAGGTGGAAGATATTTGATCTATGATATTAAAGTGGAAATTAAAAAGTAAAGTAGAATAAAATAAATTTAGTGCTAAAGTACTTGCAAATTAGGCTTGCACCATGTCAATGCCAACTACTGGCTTATGATGCTAGTTACTGGAAAAATGTTCTAGTGCTAGCTTAATGGGATAGCAGGTATGCTAAATGTAGCTTTCTATGGACTGGAAAGAATGGAGAACAAGCAAAAGTAAGGCTTGAGAAACTAGAAATAACTAGAAATAAGGCTTCGAGTTTTTGAGACCGGCGTTTTTTTTTTTTTTTAAGTGGGAGCTGTAAGCAACCTTTTAGCAAACATTCACGTTTTGTTGTTCAATAAAAGAAATAAGCATAAGTTCTTCTGACAAATAAATCAGTCAGTCTCCCTTTTGCAATAATGCCTGCTAATAACAAAATGTTTATATTTTTGTTACAAAAATTCCCATAAATCCCTGTGGACCAATGTGAAAATTCCCAAAATTCCCATACCAAAGTTTCTGTGGGAATTTTTCTGAAATTTTTTCGGAAATTAATGGGCAAAAGCAACGTAATGACGTCAAATTGTCTGAATGTTTCAGCCTGCTCCATAGACCTCCATTGGGGCGCAGAGACTGTGCGCACTCAAATGAAACATGTGACTCAAATACAGCGATATGAGTACATGTCACATAATAAAAATATGTCTATGCAAATACACGTTCAATTTTAAATGAAATATTAAACATATAGCCTAATATAACATAACTTTATAATTGATTTATTTATTTTCTTTAATCGAGGTTAAGTTAGGCAGTGCGGCGCACTTGCGCCCTCTATTCACCAGCCTCCACTGGTTACAATAATTCCCCTAAATTCCTGTGTACCAATTTGAAAATTCTGAAAATTCCCAAAATCCTGTAGCAAAGTTTCCATGGAATTTTTTTACACCCCTTTGCAATCCTAGTTAACCTCTTGAGACCCTGTGGCCCCATACGAGGACATTACATTTTTGCCTCTTAGCACCATGATTTTCAGTTATTTTAAACTTTCACCTGTAATCAACTAAAAACCTCTACAGCAGCTCCCGAAAGTAAAAAAGAAACGGCATGGTAAAGTTTAGATGCAAAATTTATGAATAAAACCAATGTATTTATGTACAATAATGTCTCTTCATGTATCTTAATGTATCTTCATTTGGCATTAAAATTTGACACATTTTATTGACCACAGCAGACGAGAGCATCAGGAAATGTCATGTCCTCGTTTGAAGACATTGGGACTGTGTTATATTATTGATTGTACATGTTGTTAGGTAAACTTGGGAATATTTAGATGAGTTTACAGTTATAAATTGCTGGACGTTTCTGCTGCTATAGGGAAACTGCTGCCTGTCTCCACTTTTTGCACCTCTACTTTTTTTTGTAACGATTGAAAACCAGAAAAAATTTAAACTGTGGACCACATTTTCAGGCCTTTTTGTGTGTTTTTAACCTCACTCACTGAACCCCAACCCGCTCACGGTCGACCTACGTCACATTTGGCAGGTTTAGGGTTTGAAATAAACAGCTAATTGCTGTTTGTTTGTTTTTTGTAATTTATTTATACATTTTAATGTTTTTACATTTTTTAACCAATGGTGTCATACAGAAGACTTACTTAGTAGGTCCTACTTATCCCAAATAGCAAGAAGAAATGAAAAATGCACATCAGACAAAAGCTCGGGTCTCAGGAGGTTAAAGAACTTTCAAAAAAATTACCTAATAATATAAATTGTCAGAAAAACAAATTAAACTCATTGGACAACAACAGATAACAACTGACCTAAATATGTTGTGTCAGTTGTTAATACCCCATAGAAGTAAAATATCAGTTATTTGATAATTGTAAATATTCAGGTCACAATATATTTAAATGCTAAAAAATAATTCTCTTAACAATTGAAGTTTTGGATAATTTGTGGTGCACTGACGTATGTGACAGTAGATGGATGAGACTGCATGAGCTTCAGTACTGTTGCAAAGTGTGACCTCGGCCCCTCTCCTAAAGGCCAGGTCTCAGTGGGGTCTCTCAGTGGGTCTCACTCTGATATAGACCCTGGGACTGCTCCAGGGTCCTGCTGTTACACATCTGCTGCCACGGCAACCTCTCCCCCCTGTCACCGCAGAGATGGAGCATCACTGTCCACAACACTCACATCACCCCAGGGTCCCAGGGCACAGCGAGGACACACTAAAGCCTGTGTCTGATATCAGAGAAGGAGGGGCTGGGTTTAAACCTGCCTTAGACCGAGGAAAGTTCTGGTCCAGTCCTGGTTTAGGCCTGGTTCACTCCTAATTTGGATCTCATACAGTTAAGTCCTAGTTCAGACCTGTTTGAGACTTGGTTTAGTAGTTCAGACCTATTTTACCTCAGACTAACTGCCTTTGTCCTGATTTATTTTGGTCCTTTGGTCCTACTTGGTTTGATGCTTGATTAGGCCAGTCTTAGTCCTTCTTTAATCTAGGGTAAGTCCTGTTTTTTTTTAAATAAATAGTACTACAACCGCTACTGCTACTAATACTACTACTGCTACTACCGCTAGTGCTAGTGCTACTACTTCTGCTTCTTTCTGGCTGTTAGATTTAATAACAATAAGGTTTAGTTTGGCTCCAGGAAACAAGATAAAAAGGCTCCATAGTATCACAGTAATCTGGTTTTGTCCTTTTTTTTTTACCGTAATCTGATTTCTGTTCAGTGCTTCTGGAACATATTTGATTGATGTACTTATTTTACTCACGTCCTATGACTTATCTGCAAATTTACAAACAAGTTCTTATTGTGTATTTAATTTTAAAGTCTCTGTACCTGAAATATTCAATTTTAAATGGTTTGCAGTGGTCCAAAGTTGCCCCTCACTTACCTTATGGATTCTGAGCATCCTAATTATATTATTATTATTTGTCATGATGAGTTTATAAGCACTATACTATAAGCACAACTCTCAGACAGCACACAGCAAACTTATTTTGACCTCAAGAGTTGCTAAAGAATATATTTTACTGGGGCAAGGCCATTATAAGACCAAAATGACAAGTCTGAGAGCAGCAGTTATAGAGAGAGGGGCCACAGTTTTTCAAAAGAAACATGCTCACTTCTTATTCGAACTTTGCTCAAATGCAGGGTAATACTCATGTACTGTGTCTTTAACACCGTCTCTGCAGATTTAAAGATGGTCATGTTATTTTTATTTCCTTTTAACAGGTTTGATTCTGAACGCCCACCTCTTCACACCTGGTGCCAAACCCGGACAGACAGCTGCAGACCAAACCACCGCAAAACAAACAAGAGAAATTTTCGTCAACAAAAATAACGTTACTACAAAATTACTGATGCAGGACTCAAATCTATCAATTATGTCAAAATATGTACAATGTCACCTTCTTTTGAGGGTTGGTAATTGGTAGTTCTATTCCAAATTCAATCTAGCCTGGGTGATGTGGTCATCCTCGTCATCTTCCTAACAAATCTGCTATTTTGGTCTAATTGCCACATGTGATTCATTATTTCTCTATTTAAGATAACTGCTCAAAGACACTATTTTATGTATGTATGTATGTATGTATGTATGTATGTATGTATGTATGTATGTATGTATGTATGTATGTGTGTATGTATGTGTGTATGTATGTATGTATGTATGTATGTATGTATGTATGTATGTATGTATGTATGTGTGTATGTATGTGTGTATGTATGTATGTATGTATGTATGTATGTGTGTATGTATGTATGTATGTATGTGTGTATGTATGTATGTATGTAGAAGGGACAGTGCATATTAATGAACACATGAAACATATGTAAATATGCCAGATTTTAGCCACAGGCTAGTTTCCATCTGGACAGGATGTTCGTACCTTTAAGGCCACACGTAACATAACATAAAGTACAATAAAGAACAAACAAAATACAAATAAATACACACAGAGCAAAACAGAAGCCAAGTCAAAAACATCAACTCAGAGGGTTTCAACAATATTATAGGAGATTTTATATAAAGTGCAATGAATAAAAGGCACATATTGATACATTTTACTACTACTACTACTTCTACTACTACTACTAGTACTCCACCACCACTACTACTATTACTACTACTACTACTACTACTACTGTTATTAGGCTCGAGCCCCTACAGGGCGTAGGGCCTATTGCTTTCGCAACGATGAATGCATTGTTGTCAACTTTGTCCCTCGATCGCCCCCTGCGTGAACAGCAGTGACGATGAAAACGTCTGAACGCATTATGGTTGGTTTCTTAAAGAGGGACGTGAAATTTAGACCATTACCAATTTGCATATAATGACAACAGAAGCACTGACGACGCTCTTATTACAACTTCACGCTTAGTTCTAAAGCTTTTAGAAGACCCCTCCTCATATGCTAGAATATTATTTATGGACTTCAGTTCAGCGTTCAATACTATTTTACCGAATGTTTTAATTACCAAACTGTTGCAGATGGGTGTTAACCACTATATTGCTAACTGGTATCTTGCTTTTCTCACAGATAGACAACAACAAGTTAAAATCACTTCTACACTATCTGACATCCAGGTTATAAGCACAGGAGCTCCCCAAGGTTGTGTGAGTTCGCCTCTCCTCTTCACACTTTACACAAATGACTGCAAAAGCAGCAATCAAACAATTATATACTAAAATTTTCTGATGACACAGCTTTTCTTAGAACATAATCTTGTCTTAAATGTTGACAAAACAAAAGAAATTATTTTTGATCCAAGATCTGTTGGTGATCACAGTTTTGTTGCAGTTAAGGGTCAGAATATAGAGCAAGTGACTTGTTACAAGTATTTGGGAGTTTATTTTGATTCTCAACTTACTGGAGCAAGCACGTAGAATTTGTTTGCTCACAAATCAGTCAGCGCCTGTACTTTTTAAGAAGTACAGAAAAAGTACATGTGAAGACAGAAAAAAAAAAATTATGGCCACGCCCTCTGACAAAGCAGAAGGCGGCCATCTTGGATTGAAATTCAAAAAATGCTGAGTCAGCATTTTCGCTCATGTCGCATTTGAACCAACTCCTCTGAAGGCGCTTCACCCACGGGGGTGAAAATCGCCATACATCAACTACAGAAGTGCGGCATCAAACGATACCTGAATTTTTTTGATGACTGTCACGGTTGACGTGGCTGAAACCACAAATTTGGTTCAGATTTTAAAAAACTTTCCAATGTCTAAATTTGCTCCCGTTCGGCCATACAAAGTCCGATTGCCCTCAAGTTTGAATCACTTGTAAAACTTTCATGCCAAAGCCGACTAATTGTAACACGAGCAAAAATGGTGTGATAGCGCCCCCTGCAGGACACAATAAAATTTTGCATGGAGGGTCTAAATTTTAGTTTTTCTAAAATGTACCACATTCTGTAGAAAATTACTTTGGGCCATCTCAATCAAAAAAGTCAATGTAAACCATATGGTATTTTTAACCGTGTTGCCATGGTGATGCACAAAAGCTCCAATGTTATCCTAATGGGAGAGATCAGATAAATTCCAATTCATTAAAAATATTTTACTTTCACTGAATATTCTCAAATTTGGCACAATTACTCTTCATGTCATCCCAATCAAAAAAGTCAGTGACAACCATATGGTATATTTCACTGGGTTGCCATGGCGATGCGCCAAAATGTTCATGTTATCCTTATGGAAAAAGTTCTACAATTTCTTACATTTCAAAGTGATATAACGTCTTAGTAGTAGTAGTTTCATTGAAGAATGTGAAATTTGGCACAGTGATTCTTCAGGTCAGTTTGATCAAAAAAGGCCGGGGGCCAAATTTGTTGCCAAAATGTCCATGTTTGTCTATGTTGGCACATCAGCATCTCCAGTGTGTGTGGACTTTATGAGTTTAGTGACAAGTTCAGCCCAAAGCCACAAACACACAGAGACAAGAGGCTCATCAGCGCCACCCGGGGGAGCGTCAGCACCACCCGGGGGAGCGTCGGGTTGGCCGAATGCGATGCGCGGCCCGCGAGGGCCGTTCGATGCCGCTTGCGGCTTTAATTATTAATTATTATTATTTTATTAACAATAACACTGTTACAGCTACTACTATTTTTACTGTAACAACAACAACAACAACTACTACTACTACTACTACTACTACTATTACTACTACTACTACTACTACTACTATTACTACTACTACTACTACTACTGTTATTAGGCAGCACTTATGCCTCACAGCAAGAAGGTTGCGGGTTCGATCCCCAGGTCGCCCAGGCCTTTCTGTGTGGAGTTTGCATGTTCTCCCCATGTCTGGATGGGTTTCCTCCGGGTGCTCCGGTTTCCCCCATCAACCCAAAACATGCACTGTTTTACAACAGTAGTTTACCACCACCGTATGGTATGGAGTGAATGTAAAATAATCTGTAAAGCATCTTTGTGACATCTGTCTGTGAAAAGCGCTATATATAAACACTTATTTAAATAAATAAACACTTACTTACTACTACTACTACTACTACTACTACTACTACCATAAATACACGATATATAACTTGTACTGAATATATGATTTTGAGACAGCAACAGCAGATGTATTTTCTGAGCTCAAATAAAGTTCTCTAAACCTTTCCCTCTCAGAGTTTTCAGCGTTTATGAAGCTCTGAAGTCCACTGGGGTTCACTGGGAAGCATCAAATATAGAGCACTATGAAACTCTCGAGGTGGAGCAGGTAATGAAAAGTCTACAGTTAGGAGGTGAAGACAAACATGGCAGTTGTAATAAGCAAGAGCACAGGTTTGAGTAACCCTTTCTACATCTCCAAAGTTCAAAATGCTTTGTCCTGTATTTTCTGCTGTTACTATTACACAACCCATTGGTTTAAATACTAGTGTGAGATGTATTCCACACTCCAGCCTCAGAAACACAGCTCTTTGTTTCTCCAACAAAAGTTCTGAGAAAATCACAAATATTTCTTCTCAAAATCTGGAGTGTGAGTCGTGGTTTGAAATTTACAGCTAAAACGTGACGAGACACCGAAGCCAGTCGCACAGAATAGAGAAAGCAGAGAAAGGCATCCTTTTCAAAACTGAAGATGATTTAGGTTTTCAGTTGAAGAGGGGGTGTAATGCAAACTAAACTCTTTTTTTTTTTTAGCTTTGTACCATGTTGTACCATGTTATAACATTGTTCCCTCATCAAGAAACATACCTCAAGAGGGTTTAAATGTCATCCATGTTTGAGTAATCTTGTGAAAACACAGTTAATGCCCCATAGAAGTAAAATACTCCCTCTTTAAACAGTAATGTAATTGTAATTAGGTTAAATGTGTTCAAACTGCTCTCAGAGTCCAAATGATACCTCCTTGTACTGTCTGCATCAGATTATAAAGCGGAAAGAGGAAGTGTATTGTTAGCAAGCTAGTTAGTACCATGACAACAAATCTCTACTCTGATCTGGTGCATAAGGTAAATGAGGAATAACTTTGGACACGTGCAAACTGTTTAAAATGAACAAGCTCGGTTCCTCTTGTTTCTAAGACAGTAAAACTCTCCTTTACAAATGAACATGGCATTTAAGTGGCAGAGATATGAACCATAAACCAGTTCAACAAATCTGTAAACAGTTACACAGCACCTGAGAATTCTGGCCTGCTCATTCTGCGATGTACTGATAGTTCTTTTGTTCATAAATGTGATCATTTTGCTTTGATTAAATGCATTTTTCCAGGTCAGAAGAGACAGAACTATGGTGCATTCAGGGACCTGGGGTCTGTGGGAATTCTGTAGATAAAGGTGCTAATTGTCTTTCTTTCAATATGACATTAAATGAGTGTTGTTTACTTTTAAACAAGAAAACGCCATCAAAAATACGATTTACCTTTGAAAATGCCCCTGTGGACAAGGTTCCATGGGAAAATCCTCTAGCGCATAGCTACACTCTTTATGATTAGTCCTGGTTTACACCCTGCTTAGTCCTGGTTTAGTCCTGGTTTAGTTCTGGTTTAGTTCTGGTTTAGTTCTGGTTTAGTTGTAGTTTACTCCTGGTTAAATAAAAATGTAGTGTTAGTCACAAACCATTTCTGTGATGCCAATAGCACAAGGACAGAGGGAGAATTTCAGCTAGTTTAGAAAAATATTACACATTCATACAACAAAAATGTGTTGTATGAATGTGTTTTATAGAAGGACTTGTCTGTCAATGTCAAATGAGAGCTCAGCCTTTAGAAGCCCGCTCCTCACCTGGTGCTTAAGCTTCAAACATGTAATCTTTCCTACTCACACCAGCTACCACCAAAGAAAAGCTTGAGCTTTCCTAATGCCATCAGGACTGTTCCAGGTCTAATGTAGTACGAAAACAAGGCCAAGGTCTTAAAGTGGACTACATCATTTCCACTGTCGTCCTAAACAAGAAATTATCCAAGGAGGGCAAAAATGGATCATATTAAAGGCATGACTCACGCAGTGAACAGGTCCACAAACCTGACTCTTATTTGTTCTGGAGGAGAGCCTCTTCCTGTATGTAGTAGTGCATTTATGGACAGGTAATGCAAACTGAACACTTGGTGGCGTTCAACATAAAACTTTAAAAGCTTGCGATCCTCTATCCTTGTGTCTTTTCCCTTCCCCCAGTCCTTCCTGTCAGATCCATTTCAATAATATGGCCTGTGAGCCCTGTGCATCCTGTCACACTGTGGCTACACTGATGGTGAGTGTAGAGCTGCTGGTGACAAGCCCAGGGTGCACTGGACACTTTCCCCTCATGGTCTACTCACTGTTCACATGGAACACAACATCACGCCAAGTCCCCTCCTCACTGGACTAAGAGGCCCTGGGGCTGTGCGCGGTCAGTGTGTAAGCTGCTCCGTGTGTCTGGGGTCATGGGCTCCAGTTTGGCCTGGAGGCTTGTAAAAGTTCAAATTCATGTATCAGGTGATGGTGGCTCCGCCTGCAGCAGGAGCTGTGGTGACATGTGTGCAACTACTGTTTTGCTTCTGATGTTTCTTTCATGAACTGTGTCACAGTGAACAAACAGCAACTATTGGAGTTACAAAGTAAGGAACTCCTGTAATCAGATTACTTTTTTAGTAATGCAGCGATGTAACTAGTTACAATTGAAAACATTTGTAATTAGATTGCAGTTGGAATTTTAGTTACTTTTCTCCTGACAAAAATGTCTGTAATCTAGGACTGTGTTGTAAACATAGACCAGGGCTGTCAAACTCATTTTGGTCCGGGGGCCGTATACAACCTACTTTGATTCCAAAGGGGCCGGATCAGAAAACTCATGGCATATATACCCCAAAAATAGCAATAAGTGCAAATATTTGTGCAGAGAAACACAAATCTATTACAGAAATCGTTTTTATTTGATTTTATTTGATAAAATATTATAATATTATGCTATTATGTTTTCACAGCAGCATCAGTAGCCTCTTGGCTCCAGGTGAAAACAGACGGCTGTTTCTTCAGTCCCAGCAATAATTCCTTTATCTTCTGTCTTCTCAATTCTCCGTTCAAATTATTGTATTTTTCGCCGTGTCTCGTAGTGGTGTTTAAGATCATATTCCTTGAGCATCGCCACTTGTTGCAAACACACCAAGCACAGGTTTCCCATTCACCTCCGTGAACAAATAAGAATAAGTCAATTTTTCTTGAAAAATCCTGCACTCAGCTCCACTTTTCTCATTTTTGACATTTTGCTGATGTCACGGTCAACAGTCAAAACAATAGAAGAGCGTTTGGAAAGAGGCAGGTCTTCATTTGTGCTGCTCTGGTGAGAGGCGGCCACGCACAGAAGCGCTGGAGACACTGCTATGCTAAGCAGCGCAGAAAATTATCAGAAAAATCTGAAATATTTAAATATTTTACCGAGGGCCAGATTAAAGGTCTTGGAGGGCCGGATCCGGCCCCCGGGCCGCATGTTTGACACCCCTGACATAGACTGTATAAAAGAAGTGGACTATGTGAGTGTGGCTTTCAACACAGCACAGCTGTCCGTGAATATTCTCATTTATGCAGGTCATCTCCAGGACCTGATTGTCTGCTTCCATCCTGCTTTCAATGCGAATAGGCTACGTTCTCAACACCACAGCTGTGTCCCAATTCATAAGGCTGCAGCCTCTGGAGGCTGATTTTAAGGCCGCATACGTCACTTCCGGTAAACCAAGTCCTGTCCCAATTCATTTTATTTCGTGCAGCCTTCAAATGCAGCCTTAAAACCGGCCTGGTTTCCATGGAGATCGGGCCGTGAACGAAGGCTACATCCGAGTATCCTTCGCGGCCTCCAATATCCCAGCATGCATCGCGCAGCGGCCGTCATGTTCAAAAACAGCAAAAACACGGAGCGAAAAACACGGACCGCAAAACATGGAGCGCAAAACACGGAGCGAAAAACACGGAGCAAAAAGCAGGCATGTGAGTACACACTTTTAACTATTGGAAATCATCACTAACACAACGGTAAACTTAAAATACGGCCATAACTCCCACAAAACTGTCAAAAAAGTTTGTTTTTAACTGTGTGAACTTTGGAGCTTTGAGCTAAAAGTTTGGCTAGTAATTTACAGCTAAGCAAGTCCGCTCAGACTTTCATATTTGGACAGATTTCCATCAAACACTATTTTTTTTTACTGTTAGGGGAAAAGACCATGGAGTGATTAAAGAGGAAGAAACGCCACGTTTTCACGGACAGGGGCAGCTCGGAGGTAAGGTAAAAACACACATTATTTCATGCAGTATAATAATATTTACTTGTAAATCACGTAATATAAGCCTCCCACACATGCATTTCATTCTGGGAATACATTATATTGACACCTGTGTCTGTTAGGCCAGTCACATTTAATATAACAATGAGAAAACTGAAATGTTTTATATGAATTTTCTTTTCTCATCTGCAACTTCCTGGATGAGGACACAACACACTTTGGATGTGAATGTACTTTGCTCTGTGGACCTCATTTTCCTGTAATAGTTGGTAGTTTTCTTAATGTGTCATTACAGGTTTTCACTCTGCAGGACAGGACTTTGAACCAACAGAACCGATCAGACGTAAGGTTCATTCTGCTCTTCCTCCTTCAGAAGATACAAGATGTCTTCCACTGTCCATGTCCAGAGTCACTGAGGACTTCTGCAGAGTCACTGAGGACTTCTGCAGAGTCACAACCTGCAGAGTCACAACCTGCAGAGTCACAACCTGCAGAGTCACGACCTGCAGAGTCACGACCTGCAGAGTCACAACCTGCAGAAGACCTGTGGGGCCTCTGGGTGCATCTGGCTTCCTGCACCGCTGTCTGCTGCTGTCCTGAATGTGTCCTAATAGTGATGTCTCCATGCAGTTTAGGTTCAGAATAAGTTTATCTGAACGTTTTTCACTGTGACATTTGATTCACGGTGAGATGTCCCAATTGTTTGATGTGTCTTTTAATAGTAACTATAATTACATGTATTATAAGAATGTACTATTGTACTGCAGTGAAGCAGTATTCAATCTGATCATATTTGGCAAAGATTAAAAAAAAAAAAAGTTACACAATGGGAGTACACTGACATGTTTTATTTATTTATTTATTAATTAACCTATGAATGCATTGTGTGTGTGTGTGTGTGTGTGTGTGTGTGTGTGTGTGTGTGTGTGTGTGTGTGTGTGTGTGTGTGTGTGTGTGTGTGATGGGTTTAATGTTTGACTATTCATATTATGACAAAGTATTTGCAGAAGTTTATTTGATTGTTTAATAAACCATTTTTCCTCAAAGGAGAGTCTTTATAAAATGACTTAAATCCATTCCCTGTACACATGTAATCCCTTATCAATTTAAAAATACTTAATGCATATCTCATCACTGTTTTTGAAACTTTAAGGTAATTTAGCCTATTTTAGATGTATTGGAGAAACAGCAATATTTTAGCCATAAAATGTGGATTAGAATTATTAGAATAACTTGTTCTCAAAATGTGACAGTTTGATTACACGTGCGTAATCTTTGTTAAAGATCTGTGTGAGTAATCTGCACTTGTGTGTTGTTAGCATTAGCATTAGCATTAGCAGCGTGTCTCGGTTGCTGGGCGACGGGCGCGGCTCCGTGGGCTGGATCTGTCCCATTTCGACACGGCCATGTGGTCCGCGGAGGTGTGTTCGAAGGCTACAGCCTATGCGGCTTCAGAAGGCTGCAGCCTTCACAGCCTCCGGAGGCTGCAGCCTTCACAGCCTCCGGAGGCTGCAGCCTTCTGAATTGGGACACGGCTCACCTCTCTCCCACGACCTCTGCTGCACCAAACAGGAACATAACTTTACCAAGGCCGCGTTAAAGGATGTGGGTGGGTTCCCAAGTCCTCGGGAAGCACTGATTGGTTTGCAGTAAGCAATGTTTTGATTGGTTCTCCCAAGGCGGCAGTAAAATTCGGGTCAAAATTCTGTATATCTGTAGATCAGTTTCGCAAGCGTGAACTTTTGAGTCGCGAGCAGGGACATGTGTACAAAATATTTGTACACATACGCTTTTGTTTTTCTCACACATACCAAATATTTCTACAGTTACAAAATTCCCTCCACACGTACAAAATGTTTCTACAGGTACATTTATTTGCACATGCTCGCAATATTTTTACGGATACACATTTTTCACCCACACACGTACAAAATATTTCTACATGTACAAAATGTAATTGCACATACACAATTTCTCTTACACAGATGCAAAACTTTATTACAACTGTGTGTTTTTATGACCCTGTATTGATCCCATACCACTGAAGCCACACCCCCTACATGCATTGTGTGTCCCTCTATCACATGCACAATAATTTCTAGAATTCTGAAGAGGTAGAACTGCAGAAACCAGATATGCTAAATGTAGCTTTCTATGAACTGGAAAGAATGGAGAACAAGCAAAAATAAGGCTTTTGAAACTAGAAATAACTAGAAATAAGGCTTTGAGTTTTTGAGACTGGAGGTTTTTTTTCTTTTTTTTCTTTTTTCTTTTTGAAGTGGGAGCTGTAAGCAATATTTTAGTTATAAGCAATATTTAGTTGTTCAATAAAAGAAATAAGCATAAGTTCTTCTGGCAAATAAATCAGTCATGTGTGTTAATTATCTCCCTTTTGCAATAATGGCTGCTGATGACAAAATAAAATGTTTATATTTTTGTTACAATAATTCCCCTAAATTCCCGTGCAAAGTTACCTATTTGAAAATTCCCAAAATTCCCATACCAAATTTTCCATGGAAATTTTCCAGAAACTTTCTGGAAATTGTCTGGGAATTTTCCACCCCTTTGCAACCCGAGTTATCTTTTTTTTATTTTTTTTAAAATAAACTAATCAGAGTAGCACAGTTGAAATCACAGATGAAAAAAGTGGTGGGATCAGCCTCCTCCTTTTAAAATATTTTTTGTACACAAACTATGGGCGCGGTGTTTGTGCATATTATCCTTTAAAAGGGATCTCCTCGGGCCTCAGATCAGGCCTCAGATGCAAGTTCCAGAGAAAGTTCAGAGTGAGCTGCCGGCCGTTTTGTAAAGTGTACACTGCACTTGTGGGACTTACAGGAATAATAATGAACTCAGCTAAAGGTTAAGACCACTGCCTCTGAGCTATAAATAGAATCAGTGTGTCACTGTCAGTGTGCCCATCCTCCTGATCCCTTTGTCAGATACCCTCCCATTCTATATCCCTGTGTGATAGATGCCCTCCCAGAAGTTGGGGTGTGGTTGGACAAATACAGCAAGAGAATCGACGTTGTCACTGAAAAAATAAAAAAAATAAAAATGTGGATTTGACATTTGGAGATTTTTTTTAAATATCAGAGAATGAGACAGAATGGGCTCTTCTGTCTGAGGAGCTGAAACAAAGATCTTCACTTTTTGACCTTTATTAGATGACAGATCTTTCATATAATTACATCATCTGCATCTTTTTATGTCTTTACCCTTTCCAATATGGCCGCCCCTCAAAACGCACTCACGTAAATGTAACAGTCAATCACAGTCACAGCAAGATGTCTGCCTCATAGCATCAACTCAAGGTCCATCCATCCATCCATCTTCTCCCGCTTAATCGAGCTGGGCCGTGGGGGCAGTTTGCTGCCCAATCCTCATAGCACCTGACCCCCCCTATGAACCCCTCTGCAGGTGGTGAGCCCACAGGAGGGTGGACAACATGGTCCTTGATGTTATGTTTAATGTTGCGAAACGAGAGACAGGAATACAGACAGATCTATAGACAGAGGGGACGGCATCTGACACACAGGATACAGGAGGAGGATGGGAGGGCATCTGATACACAGGGAGTTATGAGGTTGGGAGGGTATCTGGCTCTCCTGTACTGGTTACTATGGCAGCAGTGGTGATGGTGTAAATATAAAAGTGTGATTCATCTTTTCACAGCTCCAGTGTGGCGCCGACAGGAAGCAGCAGAAGGCAGACAGGAAGTGGTGGATTGAGAGATGTTAGTGTGAGAATAGCAAACTATAAAAACACTAATCACAACACAGAAATAAATATCCAAGGCTACTGCTACTACTACTACTATGACTATTACTTCTGCTGCTGCTTCGTGATCACATCTGCCTTTGCCCTCATTACTGAACATCAAATTCACCTGTGAAGAGGTAGAGGTCTTCAGAAAGCCCACACACACGGATGATAACCTTCTTTTTGATTCACACCACCCGCTGCAGCACAAACTTGGGAGGTATTTGGACATTACCACACAGGGCCCAAGTGGTTCCTCAAGCACCGAGGGAAGAACATGGAGAAAGAAGAACATGTGCTGAACGCCCTCTCTGTTTGTGGCTGTCCAAAATGGGCTTTCAATAAAACAAAAAGTGATAAAAAAAAACAAAAAAAAAACAAGAAAACACAAAATCAGAACCCAGGAGAAAGGATGTAACTATTCCTTACCTGACTGGTGTTTCAGAAAAATTACAGAGGGTTTTCAGACAACATGAAATCCCAGCCTATTTCAAACTCACAAACACTTTAAGACAGAAACTGGTCCATCCTAAAGACAAAAGACTGAGCCAAAAAATAAAAGCAATGTGGTCTATTCCATTCAGTGTAGTGAAGACTGCAGTGAGCTACAGTGGAGAAATGAAACAGCCACTACACAAGAGGATGTACCAACATAGACAGGAGACCCATAGTGGACCTCAGTCTGCTGTACATATCTGCACCTAAAAGGACCTCAGTCTGCTGTACATCTGCACCTAAAAGGACCTCAGTCTGCTGTACATCTGCACCTAAAAGGACCTCAGTCTGCTGTACATCTGTACCTAAAAGGACCTCAGTCTGCCTTACATCTTCACCTAAAAGGACCTCAGTCTGCTGTACATCTGCACCTAAAAGGACCTCAGTCTGCTGTACATCTTCACCTAAAAGGACCTCAGTCTGCTGTACATCTGCACCTAAAAGGACCTCAGTCTGCTGTACATCTGCACCTAAAAGGACCTCAGTCTGCTGTACATCTGCACCTAAAAGGACCTCAGTCTGCTGTACATCTGCACCTAAAAGGACCTCAGTCTGCTGTACATCTGCACCTAAAAGGACCTCAGTCTGTACATCTGCACCTAAAAGGACCTCAGTCTGCTGTACATCTGCACCTAAAAGGACCTCAGTCTGCTGTAGGCCTACATCTTCACCTAAAAGGACCTCAGTCTGCTGTACATCTGCCCCTAAAAGGACCTCAGTCTGCTGTACATCTTCACCTAAAAGGACCTCAGTCTGCTGTACATCTCCATCTAAAAGGACCTCAGTCTGCTGTACATCTCCATCTAAAAGGACCTCAGTCTGCTGTACATCTCCATCTAAAAGGACCTCAGTCTGCTGTACATCTGCACCTAAAAGGACCTCAGTCTGCTGTACATCTGCACCTAAAAGGACCTCAGTCTGCTGTACATCTCCATCTAAAAGGACCTCAGTCTGCTGTACATCTGCACCTAAAAGGACCTCAGTCTGAGTTTACATCTGCACCTAAAAGGACCTCAGTCTGACTTACATCTCCATCTAAAAGGACCTCAGTCTGCTGTACATCTGCACCTAAAAGGACCTCAGTCTGCTGTACATCTCCATCTAAAAGGACCTCAGTCTGCTGTACATCTGCACCTAAAAGGACCTCAGTCTGCCGTACATCTGCACCTAAAAGGACCTCAGTCTGCCGTACATCTGCACCTAAAAGGACCTCAGTCTGCTGTACATCTGCACCTAAAAGGACCTCAGTCTGCTGTACATCTGCACCTAAAAGGACCTCAGTCTGCTGTACATCTTCACCTAAAAGGACCTCAGTCTGCTGTACATCTCCATCTAAAAGGACCTCAGTCTGCTGTACATCTCCATCTAAAAGGACCTCAGTCTGCTGTACATCTCCATCTAAAAGGACCTCAGTCTGCTGTACATCTGCACCTAAAACCCACGGGACACTCGTTTGAGGATATTGAGGTACAGATCTGAGCCGGAGAAAATAATTGGCTTGAGAGGGGGGTTAAAAAGGCTTCCTTAACCAACACTATGCAGTTTATAACTCCATCCTCAAACCTAAAGCAAAACAAATTAAGAGAACAATAGATGTAAGCTCACAGGTGTGAAAGCTCCATTATGGTCCTGAATGATTATGCTAATATGACCCCACTCTCAGGTATATTTCAAGAGGCCTAGCCAAACAGAAACTGTAAACGAGTAGGTTATTAGTTTCAGAGAAATTTCTTAGTAGTTAACTCCTCCCCTTTCAGGCACATTTAAGGCAGTGCCCTCCAGCATTCTGACCAGAATTGAAGAAGTAGCTTGGATGAGCAGCAAAACGTATTTGACTAAATAAAGTTTTGTCCAGTTTACAAAACAGAACTCCTCCTTGACCACAGATTCTACCTGGACGACTGAGGGATTTTACACACACAGGAAGTAGAGTCAGTATCGCTAACCTGCATCTTTGCATTGCCACCACCTCTTCATCTCGACCGCCTCAGCACCACCTCTGCATCACCACCTCCTCTACATCTCCACCACGTTGCCATCGGCTCCGCATCGCCTCAGCATCGCCAACGCATCGCCAACGCGTCGCCAACTCGTCGCCAACTCGTCGCCACCGCATCATTTTTATTTTAGTTTTTTAGTTTTATACAGCGCTTTTCAGGACACTCAAAGACGCTTTACAGAGCATTATTCATTCACTCCAGACCCGGTGGTGGTAAACTACTATTGTAGCCACAGCTGCCCTGGGGCAGACTGACGGACATCTCCACCACATCACCACTGCCTCTGCATCACCTCCACATCACCACTGCCTCTATATCTCCATCACATCACCACCGCCTCTACATCTCCACCACATCACCACTGCCTCTGCATCACCTCCACATCACCACTGCCTCTATATCTCCATCACATCACCACCGCCTCTACATCTCCACCACATCACCACTGCCTCTATATCTCCACCACATCGCCACCGCCTCTACATCTCCACCACATCACTACTGCCTCTACATCTCCACCACATCACCACTGCCTCTATATCTCCATCACATCACCACCGCCTCTACATCTCCACCACATCACCACTGCCTCTATATCTCCACCACATCGCCACCGCCTCTACATCTCCACCACATCACCACCGCCTCTACATCTCCACCACATCACCACTGCCTCTATATCTCCATCACATCACCACCGCCTCTACATCTCCACCACATCACCACTGCCTCTACATCTCCACCACATCACCACCGCCTCTACATCTCCACCACATCACCACCGCCTCTACATCTCCATCACATCACCACCGCCTCTACATCTCCACCACATCACCACTGCCTCTACATCTCCACCACATCACCACCGCCTCTACATCTCCATCACATCACCACCGCCTTTACATCTCCACCACATCACCACCGCCTCTATATCTCCACCACATCACCACCGCCTCTACATCTCCACCACATCACTACTGCCTCTACATCTCCACCACATCACCACTGCCTCTATATCTCCACCACATCACCACCGCCTCTACATCTCCACCACATCACCACTGCCTCTACATCTCCACCACATCACCACCGCCTCTACATCTCCATCACATCACCACCGCCTCTACATCTCCACCACATCACCACCGCCTCTATATCTCCACCACATCGCCACCGCCTCTACATCTCCACCACATCACCACTGCCTCTACATCTCCACCACATCACCACCGCCTCTACATCTCCATCACATCACCACCGCCTCTACATCTCCACCACATCACCACCGCCTCTATATCTCCACCACATCGCCACCGCCTCTACATCTCCACCACATCACTACTGCCTCTACATCTCCACCACATCACCACTGCCTCTATATCTCCACCACATCACCACCGCCTCTACATCTCCACCACATCACCACTGCCTCTACATCTCCACCACATCACCACTGCCTCTACATCTCCATCACATCACCACCGCCTCTACATCTCCATCACATCACCACCGCCTCTACATCTCCACCACATCACCACTGCCTCTACATCTCCATCACATCACCACTGCCTCTACATCTCCACCACATCACCACCGCCTCTATATCTCCACCACATCACCACTGCCTCTACATCTCCACCACATCACCACCGCCTCTATATCTCCACCACATCACTACTGCCTCTACATCTCCATCACATCACCACCGCCTCTACATCTCCACCACATCACCACCGCCTCTACATCTCCACCACATCACCACCGCCTCTATATCTCCACCACATCACCACTGCCTCTACATCTCCACCACATCACCACCGCCTCTACATCTCCACCACATCACCACCGCCTCTATATCTCCACCACATCACCACTGCCTCTACATCTCCATCACATCACCACCGCCTCTACATCTCCACCACATCACCACTGCCTCTACATCTCCATCACATCACCACCGCCTCTACATCTCCACCACATCACCACTGCCTCTATATCTCCATCACATCACCACCGCCTCTACATCTCCACCACATCACCACCGCCTCTATATCTCCACCACATCACCACCGCCTCTATATCTCCACCACATCACCACCGCCTCTACATCTCCACCACATCACCACTGCCTCTACATCTCCACCACATCACCACTGCCTCTACATCTCCACCACATCACCACCGCCTCTACATCTCCACCACATCACCACCGCCTCTACATCTCCATCACATCACCACCGCCTCTACATCTCCACCACATCACCACCGCCTCTACATCTCCACCACATCACCACCGCCTCTACATCTCCACCACATCACCACCGCCTCTACATCTCCACCACATCACCACCGCCTCTACATCTCCACCACATCACCACCGCCTCTATATCTCCATCACATCACCACCGCCTCTACATCTCCACCACATCACCACCGCCTCTACATCTCCACCACATCACCACCGCCTCTACATCTCCACCACATCACCACTGCCTCTACATCTCCACCACATCACCACTGCCTCTATATCTCCACCACATCACCACTGCCTCTACATCTCCACCACATCACCACCGCCTCTATATCTCCACCACATCACCACCGCCTCTACATCTCCACCACATCACCACTGCCTCTACATCTCCACCACATCACCACTGCCTCTACATCTCCACCACATCACCACTGCCTCTACATCTCCACCACATCACCACCGCCTCTACATCTCCATCACATCACCACCGCCTCTACATCTCCACCACATCACCACCGCCTCTACATCTCCACCACATCACCACCGCCTCTACATCTCCACCACATCACCACCGCCTCTATATCTCCACCACATCACCACCGCCTCTATATCTCCACCACATCGCCACCACCTCTACATTTCCACCACTTCTGCATCACAAATGATAGAAACGTTTAATGCTGTACTGTGGAACATTCCAGTCAAAGCAGTGACATCTCCATGGACACAAGTAGGTGACAGACTCCACACAAGAAAAGTTCCACCTTTTTAATCTAAAGTGGACCTTTAGTAGGTTGACTGAAGCTGAACCGTCCCGTTTTGTTTTTGTAAATGAGTAGCTTTCATCCAGATACAGATGTTCTCATTTTTAATAACTTTATTTACATTTTTTTTTAAAACGACAAATCTCCATAAATATACAAAAGCATAAACAATCAATAACCTACAACTTGATGAACCTGATGTGATGTGCAGTAGTTTTTTTTTAGCGGGATGCACGTTAATTGTGTTGTGATAGGGCTCTTAAGGGTGAGCTACTTAGTGCAGAGAGCAATGGGAGAGACAAGAGAGATAAGTTATATGTTAATATGTTGAGTTCAGCAAATATAGCATTTTATAGCAACAATAAAAGGTAATATGGTGATGTAAATATGTTATGTGTTACAGTTAATACCTCATAGAAAAAAGAAAATACCCCCTCTTTAATTTTTGTGTTGAGAGCTGATTGGCTGTGAGGGTTTTTGTGCTGATAGCTGACTGGTCATGAGGGAGGTGCATCTCCTTCATTTGTCTTGTTCTAAATGCATGTATGTGTCTGAAAGCTTGTCCATGTGAACACTAGAGATGTGACGGGGTTTGAAAGAGACTTTCACACCCTGATTTTCCATTCACAGTTTAATTGTGGCCACACCGGCTCGTCAAACCCTGATCCTGTCAGGTCTCAGAAGCTCAGCAGGGCCTGGTTAGTACTTGGATGGGAGACACTGGGAATTCCAGGTGCCACAGGGGGGCGCCAGTGGCAAAAACTGTCGTAGTGTCCTTAGGCAAGGCACATCACCCACATTGCCTAGTATGAAAGTGGTGTGTGTGTGAGTGATGGTGGTGGTCGGAGGGGCAGCCTCGCTTCCGTCAGTCTGCCCCAGGGCAGCTGTGGCTACAATAGTAGTTTACCACCACCGGGTCTGGAGTGAATGAATAATGCTCTGTAAAGCATCTTTGAGTGTCCAGAAAAGCACTATATAAAACTGATGTATTATTATTATGATTATTATGATTATTATGATTATTATTATTATTATTATTATTATTATTATTATTATTATCCATCCATCTTCTCCAGCTTAATCCGGCTGGGTCACGGGGGCAGTTTGCTGCCCAATCCTCATAGCACCTGACCCCCTATGAACCCCTCTGCAGGTGGTGAGCCCACAGGAGGGTGGACAACATGGTCCTTGATGTTAGTTCATAGGGGTGCGGGCATGTTTTGAGTTGATGGGGGAAACTGGAGCACCCGGAGGAAACCCATCCAGACACGGGGAGAACATGCAAACTCCACACAGAAACCGGGGATCGAACCCGCAACCTTCTTGCTGTGAGGCCTGAGTGTTGCCACTCAGCCACCGTGCCGCCTATTATTATTATTATTATTATTATTATTATTATTATTATTATTATTATTATTATTATTATTATTATTATTATTATTTTATTATTATTATTATTATTCAGAATCTGATTTTACAAAAGTGAAATATGTTGAAAATACACTCATAAACATTAACATGAGATGAGAGAAAACAGAGGATGAGTCACAGAACAGAAGAGACGGAACTGAATACAATGACCCCCCGTCTCTCTCTCCTCTTTCTCCCTCTTACCTCCTTCCTCTCTTCTTACCTCATCTTTTCTGCCTCCTCCTCTCTCTTCTCTCCTTCTCCTCACTTCTTCCATCTTTCTTGTTTCTCTAGCTCTCCTCCCTCATCCAGTCTTCTCCTCCCCTCACTCTCCTCCTCTCTTGTTTTTGGTTCTATTTTATCTCTGGAACAGTATCACTTTCAGTCTTCTTTCGTTTTCTCTCCCCTCTCTCTTTTATCCTCGCTCCCTCTTCTCTTTATTTGTGTATAAAATTGACTGGGATAGTGCATGTTTCTCTCCCTTTCTCCTCTCTCTCATCTCTTAATCTCATTGTAACTCTCCTTCCTCACCCAGTCTCCTCTTTCACTCTCTCTACCCTCTTCCTTTCCTCCCTCTATCCCAACCCTATCTCCTCCTCTCAACTCTCTCCATCCCCTTCACCCTTTTCTCTTGTTTTCTCTTCCTCCATCTCCTCCTCTTCTTCCTCTCTCCAGGTGCATCAGCTTTTGGTTCTGTTCTTCTGTTCTATCTCTTCCCTTTGCTATTCCTCTCCTCTCTTCTTTCTACCCCCACATTGCCCCATCCCTCTCTCCTGATGTGTCAGTTGTTCTATCTCTGGAGCTGTATTACTTTCAGATTAAACCCAAACTCTTCAACTCTCCTCCCCCTCTCTACTCTTCTCTCCATCCCTCTTTTCATCTTATTTGGTTTTGGTTCGTGTCTTTCCCATCTCTCCTCCTCTCCTCCCCTTTCTCCCCTCTCTCTCTCTGTCCACTCATCTCCTCCTTTCTCCCCCTCTCCTGGTGTGTAAGGTGTTTTTATTTCTATCTCTGGAGCTGAATCACTGGATAAGATTAAACCCAAGCTCTTTTGGTCTCTACCTGTTTTATGCCTCAGATCATATGACTAAACTGGTCTTAAACTGAGAGCAGAAAAGTGTTTGTGAAATCTCTCAGTCATCCAGGTAGGATCCATGGCACAGCAGAAATTAAATTCTGTCAACAGGACAATGGACAACCTACGTGATCCAGGAATAGAATATTCACAAACTGTTCACAAACATCTTGAGAACAACTACAGAAAACCATCCTCACACTGGTAAGAAAACTGGAAAAGGATGCCAAGAGGTTAGCAGAGAATAGGAATCATTTACACTTTGACCTTAGATGTCTACAGAACCAAGACATAGGACAGCCAGTTCAACTCAGCATTACCTTAGGGCAGGCATGTCCAAACTATGGCCCGGGGGCCAAATGTGGCCCTCAGACCAAATTATTTTGGCCCTCAGGCTTCCAGGTGAATTGGCCCATAGTACCGCAAGTAGTACTTTTTACTGCAAGTTTTTGAACTCTACCTTGATCAAGCAAATGTAGTGTGTCCTTTTGAGGGTCTAAGCCTGAACAAAGGTCTGGAGGGTCATTCAAACCGGTTATAAATGCACAGATTTGAATTACTCACTGTTTTGACCCTCAGTCTATGACCCTCGATCGGCCCTCACGCTGGTCTGTGTTTTAATATGTGGCCCTTGATGAAAAAAGTTTGGACACCCCTGCCTTAGGGGGATGCCTTAGAATTAGACTAAATCTTCACATTGAGAATTTAAAATTTAAATTAGAAAGCTTACAAAACAGGATAGTTATTTTAGTCTCAAAAGAAATATTTTAGAGCACATGTGTCAAACATGCGGCCCGGGGGCCAGATCCGGCCCTCCAAGACCTTTAATCTGGCCCTCGGCTGATTTTTCTATTAAAATACTTAAAATTTTCTGATTTTTCTGTAAATTTTCTGCACCGTTTAGCATAGCAGCGTCTCCGGCGTTTCTGTACATGGCGACTCCCACCAGAGCAGCACAAATGAAGACTTTCCTCTTTCCAAACGCTCTTAAAGGACGATCGTTTTGACTGTCGACCGTGACCCTCATCAGCAAAATGTCAAAAAATGAGAAAAGCAGATGCTGAGTTCAGGATTTCCCAAGAAAAATAGTCTAATTCTTATTTGTTGACAGAGGTGAATGGGAAATCTGTGCTCAGTGTGTTTGGAACAAGTGGCGTTGCTCGAGGAATATAATCTTAAGTTTTCTGATCCGGCCCTTTTGGGATCAAAGTAGGTTGCATACGGCCCCCGGACCAAAATGAGTTTGACACCCCTGTTTTAGAGGATCAATGACTTTACAGCCATAGGCTAGTTAAAATGGCACAACAACACCAAAAGACTCCAAAATCAAACGAACAGATCAGAGTGACAAAGGGGAGATGGATAAAACTAACCAACCTGTGCACAAGGAATGTTGGATAAAAAAATCTATCCAACCGTGAGCTCACCCAGACAGAGAAAGAGGTGCTTTCCAAATGACTAAATTTAATACTACTACTCCTACTACTACTAACACATCATGCATGTATAATAATAAAAATAACAATAACACATCAGACTTATATAGCACTTTTTTGGACACTCATAGACACTCAAATTTCTCTGTAACATGTAACTGCATCCCCACGATGGACCACATCACAGCTGTAGAAACCTATGGAACAAGTTCACAGAGACAGAACCTGGAGACTTTAAACTCAAAGTAACAGCTGCACTGAGCAATACCAAACCTCCACCCTTCAATGAAGCACCAGGGGAAGGACATTGATGCTCTAGAGAAGGACAGCATCAACGGCTGACAACGGGAGATGCACAGTGATTCTGAACTCAGCTGATTATGAGTGAACAGTGAAGTGAACAGTCTGCTCAGCTGGAGAAGGAAGATGTCATTGATGACGTTGATGACTGACTGTATCCTGGTGACTCCATTCTATGGCCTCCCAAAGATTCACAAATTGGTATCGCTCAGATCCATTGCATGTAGCACAGACTCCATCACGTGGCCAGACACTTGAAGACCATCCCCGCTACATATCGAAAACACAGCAGAATTTGCGAGCAAAGTCAAGCAAATCCAGTACGACCCAGACAAGACAATGGTTTCCTTTGATGTGACCTCTCTTTTCACTCGTATCGCTGCATCAGTAGCAGTGGGGGCAGCAAGGAGGAGACTACTGCAGGATACCAAGCCACAAGAGAGAACTAAACTTTCATCTGATCAAGTCGGCCAACTTCTGGACATTTTTTTACATACCACTTATTTTCAGTTCAGAGGAAACTTCTACAGGCAAACCCACGGCTGTGAAATGGGCTCACAGGTCTCTCCTCTCATTGCTAACTTATATATGGAACAATTTGAACAGAGCGCCTTGGCCACATATCCCAGCACTCCCCCCACGCAATGGTATCGTTATGTTGATGATAATTTTTCTAAAATCAAAATTCAAGATCTGGAACCTTTTACTGCACATATGCTGTAGACTTGAATGTTAAATTCACTTGAAGATGATGAAGATACCAAGGAAGATACCAAGGAAGCCCACACAAACTGTCCAGTACCTGCATTTTGATTCACACCATCCACTGCAGCACAAACTTGGAGTTATTCGGACATTATAACACAGGGAAGTGGAAGCACAGAGAGAAAGAAGAAAGAAGAACAACATGCGCAGAAGGCCCTCTCTGCTTGTAGATATCCAAAATAGACTGTCAAAAGAACAAAAAGAACTATAAACAGGACAACAGAGAATCAGCAGAGGATTTTCAGACAACATGAAATCACAGTCAAACACTTTAAGACAGAAACTGGTCCACCCAAAAGACAAAACCCTGAGCCACACACAAAGCAATGTAGGCTACTGTATTCAGTGTAGCACTGCAGCGAGCATTACACTGGAGAAACAAGACAGCCACATCATAAGAGGATGTACCAACACTGAGGAGGAAGCAACAGTGGACCTCAGTCTTTTAACTTGGCTGACACCCAGATCTACTTGTCTGTTAAAACAAAACAGTGTTTCATTTAAATTGAGGTCAAATGAACTTGATGGACAAGCCTATAAAAACTTTGTTTTCAAATGGATACCAACATGGCCACAATGACTAAATGGGTTGAGAGAGAGGGGCAAATAGTCATACATATCCTTGGAACCAAAAACTTTAAATGTACATGTAACCCAGGTTTAAATTCCTACAAATGCGATCAATACAATACATTCCCATTACTGCTGGTCAGTAAACACACTGCTCATTCACGCAGAACTCGCGAGACCAAGACAGCCAATCAGACACACAAGCGCTTCATACAAACGACCTGCTCCCCTGTCTCCACTCATACACAGGAGTGAGGCGAGACAGCGCCGCTGCACGGTACCAGACAACCATCGCTCTTTTCACTGTTCTATAATATCATCTAACTTAGACAACACATATCTAAGTTACAGGAGCCCTAACTGCAACTACGCAAGCCGGAAAGACCGTCCGCTCATTTAAAATGAGAGAACTGGTGAGTCTGTGTTGTTGTTTTTTCATTAGCTATTATTCATTAGCATATCAATGAGCTGTACACCCGCGATCTCAGCCCATTGTTATTCTAATAAAACTATGTATTGTAAAAAGATTTCCCTATGAATCTGCCATTTATACAACATTAAACATGACCATTTGGATGAAGCAAACTAAAGACTAAAGACTAAAAAATGGTCACTGTTATCTGCCTCAACAAACCTGCCTGAGGAATGTCCTGACCTGACCTGGGTTTAAACCCACAAACTCAAGGAATATCCAAAACAAGGAACAAAGACTTCTAAATGAAGAAGAACTTGATCATTTTGACCTATTCAGATCCCTGAATCACTGATTATGTTCTAATATCAATTTGTAAATGCAAATGTAAATGTGTTTAAACTGTTAATGGTTCATGTGTAACATGAGAAGCCCCATCTCACTCCTTCCCCGTGCTAAGAGACAAAGGGGGAAGGGAAAAGAAAGAACTCTTATCAGACTCATAGACTGCCACTTCTCCAGCTGTTTTTTCCCCCAGTTCTTCTCCAGCTGCCAAGGAGCGACAATGCTAAAGTTCTCTCTCCTCCTTTCAGACCGTCAGCTGCCGACGGAGGGACAACGCCTACTTCTCTCTCCTCCTTTAAGTTCTGCCCATCTTCTGACGGGCTTTTACAGCTGTAGCTTAATCTGACCATTTTTCCAAAATCTGAACAATTGCATTTTATAGTGAACGCATTTTTGACTAATTGCCTCATTTCTGTTGTCTGACCACAAAGGCCACGTGGTGCTGCTGAGCCCAGAATAATCAAATTCCAATCAATCCAATTCCATTACCACATTCTTTAAGTATAGGAACCATCCAATACTTAAAGAGTAACCCACGTGAAACACTATATATTATAGTGTGACCCGTGTGATGCAATATATATTTTTGTGACAGTATTGACTTATTATTGGCCATATTATAGCAGCCTGTATTGTTCAATGTAAAGCTCAAGCATATGGTTAACCATTTACTGTCATTTATTGTTGGAAACTGAATAAGTGTACACTATAACTAAGACGGAAGTTAGCTACTACATCCAATGGCCTATAGCTAAATTAGCCTAAGACAGTGGTTCTTAACCTGTACGCCACAGATACCACATCTCCTCCCGTACGCTGCGGACACCACATCTCCTCCCGTACGCTGCGGACACCACATCTCCTCCCGTACGCTGCGGACACCGCATGTGGATCATGTCTTGTCGCTTACAATGCGTGGACCACGCTTCCTTCTGTGTGCCTCTAAACCAGAACTAACACCAGGACTAAGACATGTCTAAACCAGGTCTAAACCAGGTGTAAAACCACACAAGAATTTGCAGGAGGTGGTTGCTCCATTCATGTAGTTTTAAAAAGCATGACAATATCAAGTAATCCAAGCCCATGCCCCATTTGGCCGTTATTGGCTGCAGGAAATTTTGTGTGTGCAATAGTCTTGTGACTATGATGGTGTCGTATAATTTCTTTACTAATATTTTCCTTTCATACTAACTATGTTGAGCAAAAACAGAAAATGGTCGGACAAATATGTGCAATATGGATTCACGTGTGCAGCAACAAAATACATACACTACCATTCAAAAGTTTAGGGCCACCCAGACAATTTTGTGTTCACACTTTTATTTACCACCATGAGTTGCAAAATGAATAAACTTTAGTCAAGACATTGACAAGGTTAGAAATAATGATTTGTATTAGAAATAATTTTTTTCCTTTAACATTTGCTTTCGTCAAAGAATCCTCCATTTGCAGCAGTCACAGCCTTCAGACCTTTGGCCTCCAGCTGTTCATTTGTTGAAGGATCTGGAGAAATTTCACCCCACACTTCTAGAAGCTTCTCCCACAGGTTGGATTGTCTGGATGGGCACTTCTTACGTACCAGACGGTCAAACTGCTCCACAACAGCTCAGTGGGTCTGTCCATAACACTTCTTTCTAATCTTCCTCTGTCCAGTGTCTGTGTTCTTTTGCCCATATTCATCTGTTTCTTTTATTGGCCAGTCTCAGATGTGGCTTTTCCTTTGCCACTCTGCCCTGAAGCTGCATCCCGGAGTCGCCTCTTCACTGTAGATGTTCACACTGGCGTTTTGCGGGTTTTATTTAATGAAGCTGCCAGTTGAGGACCTGTGAGGCGTCTGTTTCTCAAACTAGAGACTCTAATGTACGTATCTTCTGGCTCAGTTGTGCAGCGGGGCCTCCCACTTCTCTTTCTACTCTGGTTAGAGCCTGTTTGTGCTCTACACACCGTTGTAGGAAATCTTCAGTTTCTTGGTAATTTCTTGCACAGAATAGCCTTCATTTCTAAGAACAAGAACAGACTGTCGAGTTTCACATGAAAGTTCTCCTTTTCTGGCCATTTTGAGCGTTTAATCGACCCCACAAATGTGATGCTCCAGATACTCAACCTGCTCAAAGAAGTCAGTTTTATAGCTTCTCTAACCAACTGAACTGTTTTCATCTGTGCTAACATGACTGCACAAGGGTTTTTAATCATCTATTAGCCTCTGACACAATGAGCAAACACATTGTACCATTAGACACTGGAGTGAGAGATGCTGGAAATGGGCCTCTGTACACCTCTGTAGATATTGCACCAAAAACCAGACATTTGCAGCTAGAATAGTCATTTACCACATTAGCAGTGTATAGAGTGTATTTCTGATTAGTTTAAAGTGATCTTCATTGAAATAAATCAGTGCTTTTAAAAAAAAATAAAATAAGGAAATTTCTAAGTGACCCCAAACTTTTGAACCGTAGTGTATACATATGTTTTGAATTTGAAAAAAACAAAAAAAACATATTTTCTTTTTCCAATTAAGAAGGGTTTGGTGAATGCACAGATGAAACTAGTGGGGATCAGTACCTCCAACAAGTTTAAGAACCACTGGCCTAAGAGCTATTGTAGATATTCTTTATTGCTAAAACTTGGTGCTGTTTGTTTATCACAGGCCAGGTGATACCCGGTATGGTACAACCCATATCCCGATGGTGAGCTGAAGCCCAATGAGCCTACTGAAATTCACAACTACTGCACAATAAGCAGCATCTACGGTCTGGCAGGGGCTGATGCAGCCGGTCCGCTCCCCACACTTTTTCATTACTCACCCATTGAGTTATCCGTTTATGGACAATTATTTCATACTACTACATACTACTCATCTGAACTCTGAACTATGAACTGAGTCACTAATAAAGTGTTACTTTTTGTTTGGAGTTTTGTACTCCCTTACTTGCTGCTATTGTTTGATATTGTGAGCTTTAGTATTTACACATATTTAAAGCTATTAGCCTAACTTCAAAACTGAATCATTCTGCAGATGTATATATGTAAATATTTGGCATATGTTATCTGTTACTCGCTTTTGCACTGTTAACATAAGGCACAAGCCATTAAACTTAATACTCTGTCTCGTGTGTTTTACTGGTCACCTCGCTCCCAGAGAGCCAAATCCTATACTTCTGGTCCTAGCCCTACATCTATCTATCTTCTCCCTTTGTCACTGGCATACACATACATAGGTATATGCTACTTACAGCGTGCACGTACAGCCACTCACAGAGGGGAGGGAGCGTGCACGTACAGCCACTCACAGAGGGGAGGGAGCGTGCACGTACAGCCACTCACAGAGGGGAGGGAGCGTGCACGTACAGCCACTCACAGAGGGGAGGGAGCGTGCACGTACAGCCACTCACAGAGGGGAGGGAGCGTGCACGTATAGAGACTCACAGAGGGGAGGGAGCGTGCACGTATAGAGACTCACAGAGGGGAGGGAGCGTGCACGTACAGCCACTCACAGAGGGGAGGGAGCGTGCACGTACAGAGACTCACAGAGGGGAGGGAGCGTGCACGTACAGAGACTCACAGAGGGGAGGGAGCGTGCACGTACAGCCACTCACAGAGGGGAGGGAGCGTGCACGTACAGCCACTCACAGAGGGGAGGGAGCGTGCACGTATAGAGACTCACAGAGGGGAGGGAGCGTGCACGTATAGAGACTCACAGAGGGGAGGGAGCGTGCACGTATAGAGACTCACAGAGGGGAGGGAGCGTGCACGTACAGCCACTCACAGAGGGGAGGGAGCGTGCACGTATAGAGACTCACAGAGGGGAGGGAGCGTGCACGTCTAGAGACTCACAGAGGGGAGGGAGCGTGCACGTATAGAGACTCACAGAGGGAGGAGCGTGCACGTATAGAGACTCACAGAGGGGAGGGAGCGTGCACGTATAGCCACTCACAGAGGGGAGGGAGCGTGCACGTATAGAGACTCACAGAGGGGAGGGAGCGTGCACGTATAGAGACTCACAGAGGGGAGGGAGCGTGCACGTATAGAGACTCACAGAGGGGAGGGAGCGTGCACGTACAGCCACTCACAGAGGGGAGGGAGCGTGCACGTATAGAGACTCACAGAGGGGAGGGAGCGTGCACGTATAGAGACTCACAGAGGGAGGGAGCGTGCACGTATAGAGACTCACAGAGGGGAGGGAGCGTGCACGTATAGAGACTCACAGAGGGGAGGGAGCGTGCACGTATAGCCACTCACAGAGGGGAGGGAGCGTGCACGTATAGAGACTCACAGAGGGGAGGGAGCGTGCACGTATAGAGACTCACAGAGGGGAGGGAGCGTGCACGTATAGAGACTCACAGAGGGGAGGGAGCGTGCACGTATAGAGACTCACAGAGGGGAGGGAGCGTGCACGTATAGCCACTCACAGAGGAGGGAGCGTGCACGTATAGAGACTCACAGAGGGGAGGGAGCGTGCACGTATAGAGACTCACAGAGGGAGGGAGCGTGCACGTATAGAGACTCACAGAGGAGGAGCGTGCACGTATAGAGACTCACAGAGGGGAGGGAGCGTGCACGTACCGCCACTCACAGAGGGGAGGGAGCGTGCACGTACAGAGACTCACAGAGGGGAGGGAGCGTGCACGTATAGAGACTCACAGAGGGGAGGGAGCGTGCACGTACAGAGACTCACAGAGGGGATGTAGCGTGCACGTATAGAGACTCACAGAGGGGAGGGAGCGTGCACGTATAGAGACTCACAGAGGGGAGGGAGCGTGCACGTATAGAGACTCACAGAGGGGAGGGAGCGTGCACGTATAGAGACTCACAGAGGGGAGGGAGCGTGCACGTACAGAGACTCACAGAGGGGAGGGAGCGTGCACGTATAGAGACTCACAGAGGGGAGGGAGCGTGCACGTATAGAGACTCACAGAGGGGAGGGAGCGTGCACGTACAGAGACTCACAGAGGGGAGGGAGCGTGCACGTACAGAGACTAACAGAGGAGGGAGCGTGCACGTATAGAGACTCACAGAGGGAGGAGCGTGCACGTATAGAGACTCACAGAGGGGAGGGAGCGTGCACGTATAGAGACTCACAGAGGGGAGGGAGCGTGCACGTATAGAGACTCACAGAGGGGAGGGAGCGTGCACGTATAGAGACTCACAGAGGGGAGGGAGCGTGCACGTATAGAGACTCACAGAGCGGAGGAGCGTGCACGTACAGAGACTCACAGAGGGAGGGAGCGTGCACGTATAGAGACTCACAGAGGGGAGGGAGCGTGCACGTATAGCCACTCACAGAGGGGAGGGAGCGTGCACGTATAGAGACTCACAGAGGGGAGGGAGCGTGCACGTACAGCCACTCACAGAGGGGAGGGAGCGTGCACGTATAGCCACTCACAGAGGGGAGGGAGCGTGCGCGTATAGAGACTCACAGAGGAGGAGCGTGCACGTACAGAGACTCACAGAGGGGAGGAGCGTGCACGTATAGAGACTCACAGAGGGGAGGGAGCGTGCACGTATAGAGACTCACAGAGGGGAGGGAGCGTGCACGTATAGAGACTCACAGAGGGGAGGGAGCGTGCACGTACAGAGACTCACAGAGGGGAGGGAGCGTGCACGTATAGAGACTCACAGAGGGGAGGGAGCGTGCACGTACAGCCACTCACAGAGGGGAGGGAGCGTGCACGTATAGAGACTCACAGAGGGGAGGGAGCGTGCACGTATAGAGACTCACAGAGGGGAGGGAGCGTGCACGTATAGAGACTCACAGAGGGGAGGGAGCGTGCACGTATAGAGACTCACAGAGGGGAGGGAGCGTGCACGTATAGAGACTCACAGAGGGGAGGGAGCGTGCACGTACAGCCACTCACAGAGGGGAGGGAGCGTGCACGTATAGCCACTCACAGAGGGGAGGGAGCGTGCACGTATAGAGACTCACAGAGGGGAGGGAGCGTGCACGTATAGAGACTCACAGAGGGGAGGGAACAGCAGCTTTTAACCAACACTTGTAGCTTGTTCAGTTCTGGCTCTGGTGACTCCAGCAGAGCCTCTGCTGCTCTGGAGCCTGTAGTGGCCTGTAATGCGTGAGCAGCTTCATCAAATCAGACTTTCAGAATGATGAAGTTAAGTTAATGCAACAGAAAAAAAAAACACTTTAGAATTAGGTTTCATTAATTGGAGATTAAACTGAAATATATTACGTACAAAAATACAACAATCCAAAACCAACCCTCTAAACAGCACCTGGCGAAGACTTCTCACAACAGTGCGATAGATAGAATGATAGAATAATGGCGGCAGAGAAAAATGGGAGGACATTTACCACCACCATGCCCCTCACTTTCTTTTTCCCTCTCTCCTCTTCATGTGTGTTTAATATCAGCCGTGGGTTAGAAGAGAGGACTGTGCATGTCTCTTCCCGTCTTTGTTGTTCTCCCCTTATCCCCCCATCTTTTTATAAACATTAGATATCACCCAGAGGGATAGTGCATGTTTCTGCCCTCTCTCTCATCACTCTCTCTTTCTTTGGGCTCTAGGGCATGCTCTCTCCCCCTCTCTCCTCTCCACTGTCTTCTCTTTTCTCATCCTCTCCTCCTCTCTCCTCTCCATCTCTCACGTTGAGGTTATAGTTCATATTTCTCTTTCCTCTCCTCCTCTTCCCTATCCCCCACCTGCTCTCCCTCCTCTTCTCTCCATCCCTCTTCTCTCCTCTTGATCTCTCTTCTCTCCTCTCTTCAGTCTCCTCTCTTTCGCTCCCTCTCTTCTCCCTCCCTTCTTTCATCTCTCAGGTCATAGTTCTTTCCTGGTCCCATCTGCCACTCTTGTTGTTGCTGTTGAATACAAGGCAGTGGCTCCACATCTGTGCGTCTCCTTTGGGCTTAAACAAAGTGCTCGGCCTATTCTAAAGTAAATACACCTGGTAAATTGCATCAGACCTATTGTGCTTGTGTCTGCACTAGATCATTATGTTATAATTTGGGCATTTTAAATCTCCATAGTCATCTAAAATGACTTCATAAAAGAAACAAGTCTGCTGACTTCTGGGTTAGAAAGTTGTGGTGCCCAGTGGGAGCTAACGTTGCCATGAATGTCATGACAACAAAGCGCCGCACGCTGCTCCTATGGATAGCTGCACATCACACTAGAGCAGATGACGCAACGCTGCCAAATTCTATGCGTATCACCGATTAAGAAAGTAAAACTGTAGAAGGAAATGCGTCACAGTGGAGAAAATGAGAGTTGATTGGAGACAAATCACTCTAAATACAACTTTAGAAGGTCACTGAGAAGGAACATGATTAAATTCTCTGAAAAGTTTGATTTAAAATGTGAGAGAAGACTAAATGTGAACTGTGGAACTCCAGCCTGTCTCAGAGGAGGACAGATGGAGGAGGTCTGACCTGAGCACCACACTGCCCCCGTATGGACACAGCCAGAATGTCTGCTCTTCATTTCACCATCATTCAGCAGCTGCAGGGTCATGTGGTCTCTTCCGCTCAGTCAGGAGGTTATGAGTTTGACTCCTCTCTATGTGTGTGTGTTATCCTGTGTGCAGAGGTTGGGGGTTCGACTCCGGTGTAATCCTGACTGTGATTGGCTTTTTGACACAGTGCTCCGTCTTTAAATGAGCAGCTTACATCTGTCTGTGTCCAACCACTAATCTCATCAAAAGGATTCAAGATGGAGCGATACAAGAGCAAGTGACAGATGGGATGACAGATGAGAGGAGAGAGGGAGGAGGGAGGGAGAAGGAAGGAGGAGAGAAAGTGGCTGGCGAGAGAGATGGAGAGAGCAAGAGAGGGGGATAGGGGAGAGAAAAGAGGAAGTTAAGGAAGAGGGAAAGACTGAAGAAAGGAAGAAAGATAGGAGAAAAAGTGGAGGGGTAGAGAGAGGGAAGGAGGGATGGGAGACAGGGAAAGAGAAATAGAGAGTACGAGAGACAGCGGAGGGAGAGGAGAAAGACAAGGGGAGAGAATGGGAGGGAGAATGACAAAAAGAGGGAGCGAGAATGTGATGAGAGAGGGTGTGCGAGCGTAAAAGAAGAGGGACAGATACGAAGAAACAGAGAAAGAAATGGTGAGAGAAAGAGATAAAGGAGAGTTGGAGAAAATTACTAGAGAAGAGGGAGAGAGAGAGACAAGGAGAGAGGGATGTAGAGAAGAGGAAAGACGAAGAGTGTCCGTCTGTCACTGACTCTCATGTTAAACCTTCACTAACAGCTCTGCTTCATTTCACACAACCTCCACGCATGAACTCATCAGACACTCAACTGAGAGAAAATCGGTATCTGTGATATGAGTATTTCCCCCCCTTTCATATTGATATTGGGTCGGTATTGAAAAATGACGACTACTACTACTGCTACTACTGTTCTGTTACTACTGCTCCCACTGACTCTCATTGAATACAGTTCCTCGCAACTAAAAAACTACAAAACAAAACAAAATGATATATCCAAAAGTATTCCCCAAATGTATTGATTATGACTGTTTCCTGATCTGTAAATAAACCTTGCCACCATTAGGCTTTTACAGAACCTGTGGCAAACACTGTAGGCCACAGGTGTCAAACATGCGGCCCGGGGGCCAGATCCGGCCCTCCAAGACCTTTAATCTGGCCCTCGGCTGATTTTTCTATTAAAATACTTAAAATTTTCAGATTTTTCTGTTAATTTTCTGCACCGTTTAGCATAGCAGCGTCTCCAGTGCTTCTGTGTGTGGCCGACTCCCACCAGAGCAGCACAAATGAAGACTTTCCTCTTTCCAAACGCTCTTAAAGGACGATCGTTTTGACTGTCGACCGTGACCCTCATCAGCAAAATGTCAAAAAATGAGAAAAGCAGATGCTGAGTTCAGGATTTCCCAAGAAAAATAGTCTAATTCTTATTTGTTGACAGAGGTGAATGGGAAATCTGTGCTCAGTGTGTTTGGAACAAGTGGCGGTGCTCAAGGAATATAAATATAAAGGAGGAATATAAACGCCACTATGAGACACAACATGGAGAAAAATACAATAACTTGAACAGAGAATGGAGTTTTCCAATCCGGCCCCTTTGGGATCAAAGTAGGTTGTATACGGCCCCCGGACCAAAATGAGTTTGACACCCCTGCTGTAGGCCTTCAGATTCTGCTCACTTCTGCCTCAGTGAGCTTTTCTTGTAATACATAATAATAAATAAAATAATAATAATAAACAATATCCTCCTAATATTCTAATATAATAAAAACAATGCCCGTAAAACTTATTTTCTGACTTTAGCCCCTCCTAGTGTTTACATCACCAGCCACTACTGCTGCTGCTGCAACTACTACCACTACTACTGCTAAGGCTACGACTACTTCTACTATTGCTTCTGGTTCTATTCATCCTCTTCATGTGTTGATTTCTTTGACACCTGAGTCTTTAAGAGGAGCTAAAATGAGCCTCTGTCTGTGCCACAGTAATGAGGCCTCAGTGATGAGAACATTACAATTAAAGAGATTTAAATAGACCTGATGCCCCGCAGCTAAAATAAGCACTGAACCAAGAGAGACACTTATCCACAGGGAATCCTCTACTCCACTGCATCCTCCTCTGCTCCTCCGACTCTCTCCTCTGGTCCTCTCACCCTCTCCTCTGTTCCCCTCCTCCTCTGCTCCTCCGACTCTCTCCTGTGGTCCTCTCACCCTCTCCTCTGTTCCCCTCCTCCTCTGGTCCTCTCACCCTCTCCTCTGTTCCCCTCCTCCTCTGGTCCTCTCACCCTCTCCTCTGTTCCCCTCCTCCTCTGGTCCTCTCACCCTCTCCTCTGTTCCCCTCCTCCTCTGGTCCTCTCACCCTCTCCTCTGTTCCCCTCCTCCTCTGGTCCTCTCACCCTCTCCTCTGTTCCCCTCCTCCTCTGGTCCTCTCACCCTCTCCTCTGTTCCCCTCCTCCTCTGGTCCTCTCACCCTCTCCTCTGTTCCCCTCCTCCTCTGCTCCTCCGACTCTCTCCTCTGGTCCTCTCACCCTCTCCTCTGTTCCCCTCCTCCTCTGGTCCTCTCACCCTCTCCTCTGTTCCCCTCCTCCTCTGGTCCTCTCACCCTCTCCTCTGTTCCCCTCCTCCTCTGGTCCTCTCACCCTCTCCTCTGTTCCCCTCCTCCTCTGGTCCTCTCACCCTCTCCTCTGTTCCCCTCCTCCTCTGCTCCTCTCACCCTCTCCTCTGTTCCCCTCCTCCTCTGGTCCTCTCACCCTCTCCTCTGTTCCCCTCCTCCTCTGGTCCTCTCACCCTCTCCTCTGTTCCCCTCCTCCTCTGCTCCTCTGACCCTCTCCTCTGTTCCCCTCCTCCTCTGGTCCTCTCACCCTCTCCTCTGTTCCCCTCCTCCTCTGGTCCTCTCACCCTCTCCTCTGTTCCCCTCCTCCTCTGGTCCTCTCACCCTCTCCTCTGTTCCCCTCCTCCTCTGGTCCTCTCACCCTCTCCTCTGTTCCCCTCCTCCTCTGGTCCTCTCACCCTCTCCTCTGTTCCCCTCCTCCTCTGGTCCTCTCACCCTCTCCTCTGTTCCCCTCCTCCTGTGGTCCTCTCACCCTCTCCTCTGTTCCCCTCCTCCTCTGGTCCTCTCACCCTCTCCTCTGTTCCCCTCCTCCTCTGTTCCTCTGACCCTCTCCTCTGTTCCCCTCCTCCTCTGGTCCTCTCACCCTCTCCTCTGTTCCCCTCCTCCTCTGGTCCTCTCACCCTCTCCTCTGTTCCCCTCCTCCTCTGGTCCTCTCACCCCTCTCCTCTGTTCCCCTCCTCCTCTGGTCCTCTCACCCTCTCCTCTGTTCCCCTCCTCCTCTGGTCCTCTCACCCTCTCCTCTGTTCCCCTCCTCCTCTGGTCCTCTCACCCTCTCAGCTGTGCGCCGCCTCCTCTGGTCCTCTCACCCTCTCCTCGCTTACCCTCCTCCTCTGGTCCTCTCACCCTCTCCTCTGTTCCCCTCCTCCTCCGGTCCTCTCACTCTCTCCCCTGTCCCCCTCCTCCTCTGGTCCTCTCACCCTCTCCTCTGTTCCCCTCCTCCTCTGGTCCTCTCACCCTCTCCTCTGTTCCCCTCCTCCTCTGGTCCTCTCACCCTCTCCTCTGTTCCCCTCCTCCTCTGCTCCTCTCACCCTCTCCTCTGTTCCCCTCCTCCTCTGGTCCTCTCACCCTCTCCTCTGTTCCCCTCCTCCTCTGGTCCTCTCACCCTCTCCTCTGTTCCCCTCCTCCTCTGCTCCTCTCACCCTCTCCTCTGTTCCCCTCCTCCTTTGCTCCTCTCACCCTCTCCTCTGTTCCCCTCCTCCTCTGCTCCTCTGACCCTCTCTTCTGTACCATATTCACTCTTCCTCCTCTGTTCATGTCTAAACCATCTCAAGGCTCTGCTTCTCCTTTATCCTAGATGCCCTCCCGCGAGGGGTAGGGGCACAAATGAAAGACTTTGATGGGCTTTGGGGATTTATTTGATAAGCTCCCCTCTGGATTAAACTGTGCACATGATAATGCTATGCTAACAGGACATAGGATAGCGCGCGTTGCATGTGTTCTTGTGAAAAGCCACTACTGCTGCTGAAAGCGTCTCTATCTCTGTAGAAGCCTCTCTGTCTCTGTAGTTTCAGCTTGTAGTTTCAGCATGATCTAGCCTAGCCTAGCATCATGGCTGAACCTCTCGCTCTTTCCTGTTCTTGTTGCCACATGTGGAGTGAGAGCCCTGGCTTATTTGATAGTGACAGGGATAGTTGCACTAAGTGCAGCGTAGTGGCCGTCCTCGGGGCCAGGGTTACAGAGTTTGAAACGCGGATCCGCTCATTGGAGGCGCTGAAGCCGAGTTATAGTCAGGCAGTAGCAGGGACCGCGGACCGCATTAGCATTAGCACAGCTAGCGAGAGCAGCCCCCCGGCGCATCCCGTGCAGCCGGGACCAGACCAGGGCAGGTTTGTGACAGTTAGACGCAGGCGCAGGGCTAAGACTAGGACTGCAGACCAGGGACACAGGGCTGAGAGTAGGACTGCAGGAGACCAGGGACACAGGGCTGAGTGTAGGGAGCTTCCCGTCCAGAACAGGTTCGCCCCCTTGAGCTGGACGCGGGACACTCTAGTCATAGGGAGCTCCATAGTCAGGGACGTGGAACTGCCTGCAGCTTCCACACGGTGTTACCCTGGAGCCAGACTGGGCGACATCAAGGGGAATCTGAGGCTTTTAAAGAGAAGTAAGAACAGGTACCGCCAGATCGTTATACACGCGGGGGGTAACGATACTCGGCGCGGTCAGTCAGAGGTGCTGAAGTTACAGATAGCGGCAGTTTGTGATTTGGCTAAGTCGATGTCGGAGTCCGTGTACTTCTCTGGCCCCCTTCCAAATTAATTAATCCAATTGTGAAATGTTCAGCCGCTTTTCAGCTGTCAACCAGTGGTTGTCCAATTGGTGCCCGCAGAATGGTGTCGTCTTCATAGATAACTGGGGGGCATTTGAGGGGAAGCCCAGGCTTATACGTAGTGACGGCATTCATCCCACACAGGCTGGCTCCTCCCTCTTAGCTCAGAATATCATTGCTAGCCTTAGATGACCATCAGGTAAGACTAGCACACAGAATAGCTCAGGGAGTGTCAGTGACGCTAGGAAGCAGAGTAGACTAGTGAGGCACTGCTCTGTTAGCGAGAACAGCTCCAAACAGGCTGAGACTGTGTGTGCCCCACGTACAGGGGCCTCCTCTGAGCCACCCTGCATGAACAATTCTCCCAGACTGGCTGAGGCTGTGTATGTCCCACACACAAAAAGCACAAATAAAACACACCTAAACTCTGATAGGAAAGGCATCAGATCTCCTAACTTAATAAAAATAAATACATGTGTCGCAAATAAACAAAATAAGTGTGTAAAAAGCACAAATAAAACTCAACTAAACTCTGATAGGAAAGGCGTCAAAACCAAAAAGCTGTTATATTCATAAAAATCTACCGACCTCCTGGTCCATATGCCGAGTTTCTGACAGAGTTTTCTGACTTTATTTCAAGTTTAGTTTTGGAATGGGAAAGGATTGTTATAGTTGGAGATTTCAACATTCATGTTGATAACAGCAGTGAGTGCCTCAGCAGTGCTTTTGGTGCTCTCCTGGATGGGGTTGGTTTTACCCAGAGTGTGAACAAGCCGACTCACTGTCACAATCACACTCTTGATCTCGTCCTAACTTATGGTATTGAGATTAATGATTTAATTGTTCTTCCTCAAAACCCTATACTCTCTGACCATTTTTTAATTACCTTTCAATTCGTACTAAAAGACTATCCAGCTCTGCAGGAGAAAACTATAATGAAAAGAACAATATCAGAAAAATCAGTAGCCGAGTTCAAAGAAATAATCGAGCCAGTATTAAATGATATGCCATGTGACAATGAGAACAACTTTAATCCAATTATCATGGATCAGTTTGTTGATAGGACAATGCTCACCTTAAAATCTGCTCTCGATGTTGCAGCTCCGCTAAAACAGAAAAGCATTAAACCAAGACCTCCGGCTCCTTGGTTTACTCCAGAACTGTGATCACTCAAACAACACGTGAGACGCACAGAGAAGCTCTGGCGCCGCTCGCTCGAGCAGTCTCTGAAGGCATGGAAGCTCTGCCTGCTCTCTTATAAGGCCGCTCTGCCAAAAGCACAAACCAGATACTATTCAAACCTAATAGAAGTAAACAAAAGCAACCCCAGATTTCTGTTCAGCACTGTAGCCAGGCTGACAAACTCGCACACTGCCCCTGAGTCTCTTCTCCCCTCAAAGTTCAGTTGTGATGATTTTCTTGAATTCTTCGATTACAAAATTACAACCATTAGAGACAAGATCAACGAAGCCACTCCAAAAATCAGCCCCGAGCAAATCCAGCAAATCCAGTCTGTAACACCAATATCCCACATAAATCCTCTAACAGCATTAGACAAATTTACTCCTGTCGATGAGGCGGAGATTACCTCAGTCATCATGTCGTTCAAACCATCAACTTGTTTGCTCGACCCTATTCCAGTCAAACTCCTCAAAGAAGCTCTCCACCTAATAATAGGTTCCATCCATAACATAATAAATATGTCATTAGAAAATGGCTTTGTTCTTCAGTCCTTTAAATATGCTGTAATTAAACCGCTTTTGAAAAAAACTGACTTAAATCCTGATGAACTAGCCAACTACAGACCTATCTCGAATCTTCCATTTCTCTCAAAGATTCTGGATCGAGTTGTGGTGAAACAGTTTTGTCACCATCTGCAGGGCAATAATTTATTTGAAAAATGTCAGTCTGGTGTCAGAGCTCACCACAGCACAGAAACTGCTCTGCTTAAAGTGACAAATGATTTGCTACTAGCTGCTGATAACGGGCTGGCTTCAGTCCTGGTCCTACTGGACCTCAGTGCAGCGTTTGACACCATTGATCACGACATTCTACTGCAGAGGTTAGAATGTGACATAGGTGTCAGAGGGACTGCCCTCAAATGGTTTAAATCCTCTCTATCAGATAGGTACCAGTTTGTTAGTGTAAACCAGTGCACCTCTCCCTGCTCTAAAGTAGCTTGTGGGGTTCCACAAGGATCTGTGCTTGGTCCAATCCTGTTTACTCTGTATATGTTGCCATTAGGTAACATTATCAGAAAACATGGCATTAATTTCCACTGCTATGCTGATGACACTCAGCTGTACTTATCAATGAAACCTAATCAGACCTAATACCTAATTTCTAATACCTAATTTCTGTTCAGCACACCAACAGTTTTTTGGTTTTTCCACTTGGTGCACGTAATAGATAGTGCGAGGCTTTCAAAGGAGCGGAATGTATAATTAGATTTGAGGCTGAGAATTAGGCCGGAGTGAGAAATGACGGCCACACCGCCACCTCCACCTGTGCTCCTGGCACTTTGAAAGTTCACGTGACTTGGAGGTGTAGATTTGTTTAGTCTAACATAATCATTTTCCTGAAGCCATGTTTCAGTTAAAGCTAGAAGATCAATATTAAAGTCGTCAATTAATTCATTTATTAAAAGAGATTTGGAGGAGAGGGACCTGATGTTTAGCAGTCCACATTTTACACACTTATCATTTTGTTTATTTGCGGCACTTGTATTTATTTTCATTGTTATGAGATCTGACACCTCTCCTGTCAGCAGCCACAGATCGAGCTGTTTGTCCAAATAATATCATGGACTCAGTGTAGCAGCAGTTACATCTGCTACAAACTATAATATAACCATAAAATCACTGTACTATCACCATAACATCACCATGATATCACGATGATATAACTATGATATTACCATGAAATCACCAACTCAAAGTGAAACCATGTGCTATGTTGAAACACAGTGAGATAGAGTAAAATATAATGATGGGAGATATGATTGGGGCAAAAATGTCAATAAATACATCTGGGCCATTGTCTAAGCAGTTTTTTTTCTATTTCTGCTGTCATTGTAGCACTGTTTTGGAACTACTGCCTCTAAAGAAATGTAACTGACCAGCACTTAAAGTGCATATGAAAGCTTTTTGGGATGCTCATTTCTACATAGGTTGGGGGTAGAGTGACATAGGTCACAGTGTCTGTGTACTCCTCAATGTTTACAATGTTATCTTGGCTCAGTCATTCTCCACAACCTTTGGAGGCATTTCCCACCTTTATCCTGGGGATTCCAGCCCGTACTCTGCACAGATGTTTCTGTACACTATGCCCGCTACTTGGTTATGTCGCTCCATGTACGCTTTCCCTGCCAGCATCTTACACCCTGCAGTTATGTGCAGGACTGTCTCAGGAGCCTCTTTGCACAGCCTACACCTTGGGTCTTGTCTAGTGTGGTAGATCTAGGCCTCTATTGCTCAGGTGCTCAAGGCTCCTGTGCTCCAGGATGAGCCTCCGTGTGTCCTTCAGACCAGCCCTCTCCAGCCATTGGTAGGCTTTCTTGATATCAGCCACTTCAGTTATGTTTACTTGTCACTGATGTACTTATGTAGCTTTCATCCTGGACAGTGGTTCCCACACTCACTAGTCCTCAGCCTCTTTTCTTCCGGCTCGTGTACAGTCTCAGGGTGCTGGATTTGGGATTGAACCCTCCATGCAGGTCAGGAGCTTTCGTGGCTTAAAATCCGTAGTCTGTATCTCCTCCTTTGGCCAGTGCATGATTCCTGCTGGGTATCTGATCACTGGCAGGGCATAGCTGTTTATTGCCTGGACCTTGTTTTTTCCATTGAGCTGGCTTCTTAGGACTTGCCTTGTTCATTGCAGATATTTGGCCATAGCCGTTTTCCTTGTTGCCTTTTCAAGGTTGACTGTGGGATACAAAGGTACTTGTAGCTGTCCTCAATGTCTGTTATTGTTCCCTCTGGGAGTGAGACCCCCTCTGTGTGGACTACCTTCCCTCTCTTTGTCACCATCCTACTACATTTCTCGAGCCCGAATAACATTCCAGTGTCTGTGCTGTAGATCCTGGTGGTGTGGATCAGTGAGTCGATGTCTCGCTCGCTCTTAGCGTACAGCTTGATGTCATCCATGTAGAGGAGGTGACTGATGGTGGCCCCGTTTCTGAGTCGTATCCATAGCCAGTGTGGTCGATTATTTGGCTGAGGGGGTTCAGACCTATGCAGAACAGCAGTGGGGACAGTGCGTCTCCTTGGTATATGCCACATTTGATGGTCACTTGTGCAAGTGGCTTGCCATTGGCTTCAAGGGTGGTTTTCCACAATCACATTGAGTTTGCAATGAAGGTCCTTAGAGTCCTGTTGATACTGTACAGCTCCAGGCACTCAGTAAACCATGTGTGTGGTCTGATGGGTTCTGCAGTCATGGGCGACTGTTCGGTCAACCAGGAGTTGGTGTTTGGCTCCTCTGGTGTTTCTTCCAATGCCCTTCTGTGCTGTGCTTATGTATTGATCCATGTGCATTTTAGCAGTAATGACACCTGACATGAGCATCCATGTTGTGGAGAGACAGGTTATTGGTCGGTAGTTGATCGTACGCCCTTGGATTAGCCATTCAGGGTGAGTCCCATCTCTTAGCAGCTGGTTCATTTGTGCTGCTAGGCGCTCGTGGAGAGCAGTGAGCTTCTTTAGCCAGTATGCGTGGATCATGTCAGAACCTGGTGCTGTCCAGTTTTTCATGCCTGAGACTCTTCCCTGGATGGCTGCCACTGAGATGGTAACTGGATTCTGTTCAGGGAGGTTGCTGTGTTCTTCTCTCAGACCCACCAGCCACTGTGCATCGGTGTTATGTGATGCTTCCCTTTCCCATATGTCTTTCCAGTACCTCTCAGTCTCCAGCCTTGGTGGGTCTGCTCTGCTGTTATTACCCTGCCATTGAGTGTACACTTTCGCAGGTTGTGTTGAGAACAGGCAGTTTATTCGTCTGGTTTCATTCTCTGTCTTGTACCTCTTTATGCGGCTGGCTAAGGTTTGGAGCCTTTGTTTGGCAGCTTCAAGTGCTTCAGGTATGGGCATCTGGCTGTTCCTCTTGAGTACTTGCTTTTTTGTAGTTCTCCCCGAGGTTTCTTCTTTTTCCCAGGACCCTGGGTTTTTTGGAGTTTTTCCTTGCTGAGAAGGAGGGTCTAAGGACAGGGGATGACTGGACCATGTTTCATTTGCTGCTTTACATGAATGTTGTTTATTCCTGTTTTGATATGTCTGTGTGTATGTTTTACTCATCAAAATCTTGGCACGCCCTTAAAGGCAACTGTTGTTGTGATTTTGGGCGCTACAAAAATGAACTGACTTGAATTTAATTGAATTTTTCATTGTACCTTTCTGGGCCTCTTACAGTTAGCTCACTTCTCTCTGCACTTCCTTGATTTTGGCTAACCGTCTTTTCCATGGTTGTTGTCATGGCTCCTATGGTTGGTCTTATAGCTCTACGATCACTACTGCTGAAGTGTATATAAATTAAATATTAAACTTGTATTATATATATTAAACTTGTATTATATATATATATATATATATATATATATATATATATATATATATATATATATATATATATATATATATATATATATATATATATATCTGTGCTTTAGTCAAATGAATACACATTTTAATATTTAATTTAAATTTTCTTGTGTGCACAAACGTAAGGCTGTTTTATGTTGGTATGCTGTTTTCAAGGATGTATTTTGTATGTTGTCCATTGTAAGCCTCAGTATTGCTTTACAATGTCTTGAGTAAGGACATAACATTTAGTAAAATTAATGTAACAGGAAAAATAAGACATTAAATAATGGAGACAGTGGCATTTAAAGTAGTTTGAAAAGCTGCAGGGTTCCAAGTGTCTTGTGCCAAGTGACTGTGCTTGATGTTAAAGCTTGATAAATATTAATGCAGCAGATTTATGTACAAAAGTGCACTTCCCAAAGAAGCAGCTGTGAAATATCAAAGGGTAAAGTCACATGAGAGGCACATTTTCCACCTTGATGCTTTAAGAAGTTTAGTTCAGCAGAAAACAACAAAGGATTCAAACAACAAAGTGGTTTTACTAAGGTCAAAATATTACCATATAACCAGGACTAAACCTGGACTACACCATAGCAAAACCCAAATTAAACAGGGAATTAATCAAGATTACATCCAGGACTAATCGAGGAACCAAACAAGTCACAAGACTGAGCAAGGGACTACACCTAGACTAAACCAGCACAAAACCAAGACCAAACTAAGCTCAAACCATGACAGGAAAAGCAAAGCAGAACCAAACTAAACCTAAGGATTGAATTAGGACCAAACTAGGACTAAATCAGGTTTATAAATGGTTAAGTTTTTTGTACCTTTTTGTTGAAGGACGTTTGACGCACAAAGCTGAGGAAGAGGAGTCCTGAAAGACACACATAGACACACAAAAAAATCCATTAAATTAAATCTAGAAAAGTCTGCTGTCGATGGGACTAATGCATTTATCAGACATTTATTTTTACAATCAAAATCTATTTGTGTAAAAATCTATTCTGCCTCCGTCTCTCTCTGTCAAATGTTTAACTGAACCTGCAGAAATGCCATACCAAACAGAACAAGTTCAATTTAAACAGATTGCAGAGGTCTAAAGTTATTCCTCACTTACCTTATGCATTCTGAGCAACAGTAACCCTATTCATTCATTCAACTCTGAGACCAGCTGTCACGGCAAAGCTAACAACAGCAGTGCATCAGCCTTACTTCCTGGTTCATGGATAATAAAGATGCTTAATGATTATAATGAGATGCAGGTGGTACACACTGGATTTATTTTGACCTCAAGAGTTGCTTATACCCCTATGAACTAACATCAAGGACCACCCTCCTGTCGGCTCACCACCCACAGAGGGGTTCATAGGGGGGTCAGGTGCCCTGAGGATTGGGCAGCAAGCTGCCCCCACGACCCAGCCAGACAAAGTGGAAGAAGATGGATGGAGTTGCTTATACAGTATATCTGCACTGGGGCAAGACACATTTTACATGCAGAAACCAAAGGAAGTGCCCGACAGTGCGATCATAGACCGTTTATAAAAATGAACATAATACAAATTGCTGTTCTTATTACCCTACCCCATGATCCAGGGTTTTTTATTTCACTTTGCTTTTCTCCAGATTGGCTTTTTGGTTTCATGCTTGGATTTCCAAATATGGTCCCTTGCTGCTGATTAGCTGTAACTGCTAGCATTAACATAGTCCAAAGCTCTGCAAAGTCCACTGTCTGCATGAGCCGTAGAATGGCCTCTCTCAATGACGCCTTACACTCATGTGAAATACAAAGCACACTGACATAATACCTCAATGTTTCACACTCCAGCCCACTCACTTTTAAATCAATACGAACACGCCGTGACCTATGACCTTTGTTGATCTGCACACAACCCCTGTGTCTATACACAAATACCATCTCTCCTGTATCCCTGTGTGTCAGATGCCTGCCCTTCCTCCAGCAAGAACCAGGTAAAAATAGGACTAAACAAAGACTAAATAAGGACTTAATCAAGGATTGAACCAAGACTAACCCTCCCTTCTATAAACCTGTGTCAAATGCCCTAGAATCCTCCTGTATTACTGTGTGTCAGACGCCCTCCCATCCTCTTGTATTAATGTGTGTCAGATGCCCTCCCATCCTCCTGTATCCCTGTGTGTCAGATGCCCTCCCATCCTCCTGTATCCCAGTGTGCCAGATGCCCTCCCATCCTCCAGTATGCCTGTAGTGTAGAGTGAGATGGAGGTAGGTCAAATGTCTCTTGTTAAGCTGCAGATGTTGTTGGGTATCAGATGCCCTTCCAGAAGTTGTGATGTGGTTGGTCAAATATTGAAATTATCAGGAAAAAAATATGTGGATTTGAACATTTCTTCAAAACACCACAGAATGAGACAGAATGGCGTCTCTGCTCTGAGAGAGGCTCCTCTGTTTTCAAAGGGAAGTGGGATTTGCATATGAGTCACCACGTTTGCATAATGATACAATACACCCGAATATTTATCAGACTGTGAGTTCAACCAGAACAACAGGCAGATCAGGGACTAGCACAGAACTAAACCAGGACTAAACCATTACTAAAATCCAAACTCAGGACGAACAAATGCAAGTGAATAATATACCTAATATACGGTGAACTGTATAACCAGTTCTAAAAACCACTGAACCATGACATGTTCTCCCTGTGTCTGGGTGAGTTTGCTCTGGTTTCCTCCATTGACCCAAAACATGCACCACAGGTCAAATCCTCCAGCTGAGGTCGTCCTGACCAAAACTAGATCAAGATTTGGAGACGGGTCACACTGCTCCTGGTGTGGTGACCCAGCTGCATTGAAGGTCAAATGCAGAGGGCACATTTTCCTTTGGGGACAATAAAGGGTATAAATAATGAATAAAGCTGAAGGATTTGTACAACTAAAATGTTAATATTGTTCAGATCGAGGAGAAATTCACTATGCAGATAATGAGTGAAAATATACATTCAAATCCAGGACTAAATTAGAACTAAACCAAGACCAAGACCATGTAAAGATCCTTGTTATAGCGACAGACCTGTGACTGTGCTGTAACCAGATGATTGACTCTGGTCTGTCCTGTGATTGGTTGATTGACTTTGCTCTGTGCTGTGATTGGTTGATTGACTTTGCTCTGTGCTGTGATTGGTTGACTGCTCTGTGCTGTGATTGGTTGATTGACTGCTCTGTGCTGTGACTGGTTGACTGCTCTGTGCTGTGACTGGTTGATTGACTGCTCTGTGCTGTGACTGGTTGACTGCTCTGTGCTGTGACTGGTTGATTGACTTTGAGCTGGAGCCGATGCAGTGATTTGAAGTGGCTTCTGTTTCTGGGTGATTCTGTAAGTGCAGACTGAACAGCTGCAAGGATCAGCAGACTGTGTTCATGTGACATCACATTCAACACTCAAACTAGAGTAGAATTCCTCTAGTTTAAAGGTCTTATATTACACAAAATATGCTATAAAGTTGTTACTTCCTCAAAAAGATACACTGGAAAAAACAAAATGACTTAAATTAAGAACATTTTACTTTATTTGAGTATCTTAACAAGTGAAATGATCTGCCAGTGGAAGTGTTTTTTTCTTAATTCAAGCAACATTTGATTAGGCCCGAGCCCCTACGGGGCGTAGGGCCTATTGCTTTTGCAACGATTCATCATTGTCAACTGCGTCACGACGTTGAGCGTGAAGAGCGTAGCCCATTCACTCAATGTTGACAAAAGTAGCGCGAAGCGCTCCTGTCCCCAAAACACACTCCTGACATCAAGCTGTATCCAGGCCCCCATGCCGAAGGCATGGGCCATATTTATAGCTGCTAAAATGAATGGAAATCAATGGGGGTCAATGGGCGACCCCCGACGAGATAGTGAATCGCGCCCGTCATTCACCAATGACCCCACGGTGACGTGGGGAATCTGGAAAGCTTTCAAAAAATGTATAATATGCATTTCCTATGTTAAAGGATATATTGCTTTTGCTAAAATTATTATTATTAGGCCCGAGCACCTCTGCGGCGTAGGGCCTATTGTGATTGTTCAGCAGTGCGAAGCACTGCCGCGCTAACCCTAACCCTAACCTGCTGACCTGGCACGGTGGCATCGCCATGGCCGCGATAGCGGCCTAATTGTAATTGGCATAATTGTAACTGGCATAATTCTAATTGTTCACCCTAAAACGTAGGGTGCACATGACATCATGCACGAAGCGCTCAACTTCGTCCCTCGATCGCCCCCTGCGTGAACAGCTGTATCCAAGCTCCCATGCCGAAGGCATGGGCCATATTTATAGCTGCTAAAATGAATGGAAATCAATGGGGGGTCAATAGCCAACCCCGACGAGATGAATGACGGGCGCGTAAGCCCGTCATTCACCAATGACCCCACGGTGACATGGGGAATCTCGAAAGCTTTAAAAAATGTATAATATGCGTTTCCTATGTAAAAGGATATATTGTTTTTGCTAAAATTATTATTATTTTTTTATTTATTTATTTATTTTTTCTTCTGCTCTTTGAGCGCTAATTTCACCCCCTGAACACACGCAAAAACTCACCAAATTTTGCCCAAAATTCAGAGGTGGCGAAAAATTAGATAAAATATATGTTGCATGTATGGGCATAAAAAAGTGGCGCGACAGCGCCACCTGCAAAATTCAAAATACATTGCGCCTATGGGAGACATCCCGACGTAAAGTTTGTCGTACAGTCACGAAATTCGGTACAGACATTCCTCATTTCAAGACAGAAAAAAAATATATTATTATGGCCACGCCCCCTGACAAACCAGAAGGCGGCCATCTTGGATTGAAATAAAAAAGTTGCTGAGTCAGCATTTTCGCTCACGTCACATTTGAACAAACTCCTCTGAAGGCGCTTCACCCACAGGGGTGAAAATCGCTGTTCATCAACTAGAGAAGTGCGGCATCAAACGACAGCTGAATTTTTTTGATAACTGTCACAGTTTATGTGCGGCGAAGCCGCAAAATTTGTTCAGATTTTTTGAAAATTTTCAATGTCTAAATTTGCTCCCGTTTGGCCATACAAAGTCCGATTGGGCTCAAATTTGAATCACTTGTAAAACTTTTGTGCCAAAGCCGACTAATTGTGACACGAGCAAATATGGTGTGATAGCGCCCATTGCAGAACACAGCAAAATTTTGCATGGAGAGTCAAAATTTTAGTTTTTGCCAATACCAAATTTTGCCCAAAATTACTTTAGGTCATCTCAATCAAAAAAGCCAATGTAAACCATATGGTATTTTTAACCATGTTGCCATGGTGATGCAAGAAAGCTCCAATGTTATCCTAATGTGAGAGATCAGAGAAATTCCCATTCATGAAAAATATTTTACTTTCACAGAATATTCTCATATTTGGCTCAATGACTCTTCATGTCATCCCGATCAAAAAAGTCAATGACAACAATATGGTATATTCCACTTGGTTGCCATGGCGGTGTGCCAAATCCTCCATGTTATCCTAATGGAAAAATTGCAAAATTTTCTTACATTTCAAAGTGATATAACGTCAGTGATTCTTCAGGTCAGCCTGATCCAAAAAGTCTGGGGGCCAAAGTTGTATTTTGCACGGTGTTGCCATGGCGATGTCCCAAAGTGCCCATGTTTGTCTATGTTTGCACATCAGCATCTCCAGTGTGTGTGGACTTTATGTGTTTAGTGACAAGTTCAGACCAATGCCACAATCACATGGAGGCAAGTGGCTCATCAGCGCCACCCGGGGGAGCGCCGCGTCGGGCGAGTGCGACGCGCGGCCCGCGAGGGCCCTTCGATGCCACTTGCGGCTTTAAATTTGTTTTTTATTTTAAGTGCAAAAAGTTGTTGTTTTTCTTATTTTAAGTGTAGTAAGATGTATTTTCATATTTTAAGTACAAAAATCTTACTGCACTGGCAGATAATTTTACTTGTCAAGTGAAATTTACTCAAATCATGGTAAAACTTTCTTAATCCAAGTCATTTTAGCTTGACTACATTTTGGTTTTTATAGTGTACTTGGAATTTTGTTTGTTTTGTTTTGTTTTATTCACATCTTTGAGTAACTCTTTATTATTAGTCTGTCTACATCTCCAAAGCGCAAAATACTGTGTTCCACCTTGTGATGTCATGAAGCAGTAGTTTTCATGTTCATGTTAACAGCTCCTTTTACTTTTAGGTCAGTAGAGCTGGGCAATTCAAGGGCTCCAACTGATTCTGAAGGTGTAAAGAGTTAAAAAAAAACACATTGGTGCACTTCCTGTATTACCACATGACATCACAAGGTGGGGATGAACTCTAACATTGCAGGGCTTGTGTGTAAACATGTGTGAATGAAACAAAACACAACTCCAGATCTGTGTTTGTGATGAGGAAAATCAGAAAATAGACAGATCAGAATTCTATGGTGGGATTTGAATAGAGAATGATAGAAACAGAGAGGAAAAGAGAGGAGGTGAGACTGCAGTGTCAAATGGGAGACAAGAAGGAGAGAAAGAAAGAGGGGGAGAAAAAGAAGGAGAGAAAAGAGGAAGAGAAGGGAAAAAAGGGAGTTAGAGAAGGGCAAAGAGGGTGAAAGAAAGAGAGAGTAGAGAAGGAGGAGAGAGGGGTGGGGGTGGGGGGTAAAAGGGACAGAGGAAGGGGTGGGGGTGCAAAGGGAGGAGTCAGAAAATGAAAGGAGGGAGAGAAAGTGTGGTAGGAAAGTGCAGAAAAGGGGGAAAAATTAGAAGTTGTAACAGAGAGAAAGAGAGAGGTGAGAGTAAGCGAGAGAACACGGGGAGAAAGAGAAAGAGGACTAGTACTACTACGACTACTACTACCACTACTGCTACTAGGAGGGGAGAGAGAAAGAGAGGTAGAGAGAGTAAATGAGGGAGAGAGCTGATGAAGTGAGAAGATAGGTGAGTTTGAGAAAAGAGAGAGTGGTGAAAAGGAACAAAGTTTGGAGGTTGCAAGGGAAGGAGAGAATCCATCCATCCATCTGCAGTTTGCTGCCCAATCCTCATAGCACCTGACCCCCCCTATGAACCCCTCTGCAGGTGGTGAGCCCACAGGAGGGTGGACAACATGGTCCTTGATGTTAGTTCAGGTGCTGCATGTTTTGGGTTGATGGGAGAAACCGGAGCACCCGGAGGAAACCAGGAAGGAGAGAAGGTAGTGTGAATTATAAAATTGTTCTCTTTAGCTTAATAATATTAAGGGGGTTGATAATTAAAGAAGCATACATGTTGTGAACTGCTGACCTGTATTCTCCTCTGAACTGAACATGTGAACCTTGACATTTAAGTGGGCTGTCTGTGCAGAGACCTGCATGTTATTTTAAAATGGCATGTGTAAGCTCAACCTGATGGGATCTATAACATGTCAGGAAGTGATGCAATGTCTGAGTCCGGCTATAAGAGGACTTCTGCAGAGTGCCGGTTCAGAGACGGGGGTTTCGGACCAGCTGATTCGAGGCCTGTACTTACTCAAACCAAGAATAAAGATCTTCCTGTGGACCGCGTTATGCCTTCTGAATTTTTGTTCATGTGCCTTCAAAAACCCAATATCAACAGTAGAAAGAGGGAGAGGAGGATGTTGGGAGGTTGCGAGAGAAAGAGAAAAGGGCAAAAGAGGAATGGAGAGAGTTAGAGAAAAAAAGGGAGCAGAGAAAAGGAAAAAAGACGGGGGAAGGTAGAGCTATATATAGAGAAAGGACAGATTGGAAAGAGAGAGAGGAAGGAGGGAGAGAGGAGAGATGCAGGACGAGTGAGAGAGAGGACAAAAAGGAGAGAGAGTTTGTGTACCTAAAAGCTCGTCACACTTTCTTCTTCTTGTAGCATTTGAGCTGAGAGGATATTTATGCTCCAAAAATGCTATCATCCAGTTTAAAATATTACAAAGGCCATGTACACACGTAGCCGGGTATTTTTAAAACCGAACATTTCCCCCCCTCCGTTTATAAAAATTGTTTTATCCACACCACCTCGTCTTCGAAAAAAACACCTTCCACACATAACCGAACATCTGCGTTTTCAACCACATTCATACGCATTCCAAACCTGTAGATGGCGTTATTTCCATCACTTCGCCGTCACTTCCGCCTAAACTTAAACAACAGAAAACATGGCGCCGAGCTCCTCTGTCTGGACAGACTCGGAGTCAGAATTGCTCCTTAACAAATTAATGCTCCCACAGCTCTCAAGAAACGACTCCGGTCCATAGTCTGCTCTGGCTTTGGCTTTGGCTTTTGCAGTCGCCTAAACAAATGTCGCACGTTTGACGTCAGGGCAGATTCATATTTTTTGGCGCAGACAGTGACGTTTTAAAAAGCAAAACCCCAGTTATCTCTGTCCACACAAACACGCATAAACAGAGTTTTCAAAAATCTTCCCTTTGGCCGGAGTTTTCCCTGAATACTGGTTTTTGATGCGTGTTTGTGTGGATGAGGTCAAAACGCAGCAAAACATCTTCGGTTTATCAGATACCCGGATACGTGTGGACAAGGCCAAAAACTACAACCAAAATGTAAAAGCCACAAGTCAGAGAAGACCACTTTAACTTTTAAACATGTGGAAGCTGAAACGTGTGTGAATGAAACAAAGGACAGAGGACTGAACCAGAACTAAACCAGGTCTGAACCAGGACTAGACCAGAATCAGGATTAAACTAAACTAAAATAGGCTAGAGTCAAGTGGGACAGGTGGACCAGTGGGGTTCTGGTTTAATCCTGATTCAGTCCTAGTTCAGTCTTGGTTTAGTATTGGTCCAGTCCTGATGTAGCCCCAGTTCATCAGATCTGGACCCGACAGTCCTCTTAGTCCCTCTGGAGGATTGGACAGTTTTAGATCCGAGTCCTAGTTCTTGCTCCAGTTCTTGTCCTGGATTCTGTCCCAGAGTCTCTGACACAGTTTCACTTCAATGAGAAATCTTACTTCAGTTTGATCACACTGTGATCTGAAATCAAAGAATACTACTACTGCTAGTAGTACTAACAACTACTACTACTGTTTCTGCTGCTGGCATATCGCAGCCTGACAGCTCTCCTGTTAAAATGCTGCTAAAAGTCTTTTGTTCATGGCTCATGTCTGTTGCTATCAGCAGAGCCCTGATGCAAATCTAATCAACTGACAATGAGACTTGACATCATTTTCCACTTCAGTCTTATCCACTCTCCAGTGCTGCACAGATACATGAAGACAACACAAGGTCATTTCCAAGAGTCAGTCAATGAATAGAAAGCATTCAAAGAAGTAAAGCTAACAAAAAAAAAATGGAATAAATACAATTTAAAAAATGTAAATTAAAAAAAGTTGTAAAATAAAAATCCCAAGAGTGACAAAAGTGTGCTATGTCCAGTGTAAACAGTGTGTACTTGTTTTTAAAGAGGCAACTTCTTATTTTATTGATGTGATTTTTCAGGGGAGTCCTGACCCCACAGGGGTCTCGCTTGTACATGTTTTTAGTGGTGGGGGAAACTGTAGCACCCAGAGGAAACCTACGCAGGCACAGGGAGAACATGCAAACTACACACAGAAAGACCCTGCACTGTAAATCAAACCTCAGACCTTACTGCTGTGAGGTAAAAGCACTAACCGCAGTATTAACTACAGGGTGTTTAGATCACCAAGTTCCTTTTTATTGTTTTGAAAATGAAATATTCTCAGTGTGCATCGTGGGCTCTTGAGTGAATCTTCCAGCTCTCAAACATGCATGAATGACCTCTGAAACCTCAGGGAAGTTTATGATGCAGGAACCACATTATAACAGGGTAGAAAGGTCCAAAAAGTCGATTTGTGTAATTCCCAATTGCCCAACCTTTGAGGTTGTGGTGTTATAATGCTGTTCCCCCCTCATCCTTTTTTTTTACTCAGACCTGTATTTGGAGTTATACTTTATGGTCCTGTATTTGAGGCTTCAAGGCTCAGTGTGTTTCATGTTTCTTTGGGAGTGAATACACACATTAAAAAAATGTTGACACAAACCAAATCCAGTTGTTTCATTATAAATCTGAGCTGAGAACATCCTGTGCCTCAAATGGACACTGGACTCCTCCTCTGACCTCCAGATGTCCTTTCTCTTTCCCTCTCCTTGCCTATTTCTCTCCTTCTCTATTTCCTCTCACTCTCTCTCCCCTCCCCCTCTCTGCCTCCCCTTATTCCTCACCCAGTATACCTATCCTACTTTTCTTCTCTCTCCCTATCCCCTCTTCCATTGCTCTCATACCTTTCTGTCCCCCCCTCTCCCCATTCTCTCCTCCTTTTCTCTCCCCTTCTCCCTCCTCCTCTCTCTCTCTCGGTACATATAGCCTACATTATTAAAATGTCCCTGCTCTTCCCTCTCTCTCTCTCCCCTCTCCTCCTTTCATTCCTCCTCCCTCCCTTTCTCTCCTTCTCTCTCCCTCTCTTTCTGTCCTCCCTCCATCTTCTTTCTCTCAGTACATATGCATTATTAAAGTGTTCCTGGTCTGGTCTGTGTGGTCTCACACATTCTTCTAACTCTCTCCTCCTCTCCTTTCCCTCTATGTCCTTTCTCTCTTCTCTCCCACCTCTCTGTCTTCCACCCTCCTTTCTCCTGTCTCTCCCTTTCTTTCTTTCTTTCTTTCTTCCCTCCCCTCCTCTCCTCTCTCTCTTGGTGTGTATACATTATTAAAGTGTGGTCTCAGCTGAAGGTCCAGGCTCAACAGGACAATCGAAAACACAAAATCATTTCAAACCTGCTCTTTTTCTCAAGGGTATTTTTGGTACTGAAGGTCAGACACTGCAGCAGGTGGATCGACAAAAACAACACTTCAGCATCACTATTTGAAACTCTAAATAAAATCAAAACACATATTTCATCTCATTATATTTGATACAACCAGATCACACAGACATTTAAGACGTTTCATGTGACATTAAAAGTGCTCATATATTATGCAGAACAGACCATTTATTATTAGTCTGTCTACATTTACACAGCTTAAAGGGGAACTCTGGCACATTGAAGCTAAAGTCTGTTGCTAGAGGTGGCCGAATACTGTCAGAAGTTAAAAAAACGGCACAGATCAGTGTTGCCTAGGTGGACATCTCGCTGTGGTAGTGAGCCTGTCAAGTTAGCATAGTGAATTGGGCAAGTTCTTAACTTCCATGTAAAACGCCAATTTGCAAAGAAGAGGCTTAACACCACTTTCTAACTCATCTTACAACAGCCACGAGTCTAACAAACAAAATGCTCTGCCTGGCTCACTCATTAGTGGTCTGGAAACGTTATAAAACAACCAATGTCGTTTCTAATCTTCTTTATTTACGGGTGAATTCTATTTTTTGAAAAACGCTAAAAAACGACATTCCCGAACCATTTTCTTTCAACAACTTTGAGTTTCTATTGTTCTTCAGTAGTCGAACCTCGCTTGTTGCTCCTGGCGGCTCCTAGCCGCTCGCCCAAGCGATTATGGGGGTCACGTTTTGTGGGTCGTGAGTCACGTTTTGTGACACAAATGTATTACTCTTTTGAACACATATGGTTTTGAGAAGAAAAACGCTTTATTTTCGTGACTCCAGCCAACTTACCGGACACTTTCATCAGCACCAAAACCAGGGAAGAACTCGGCTCACTGGACGCTGTTGGGAGGTAAGTCAGTGTTGATGCACAACACTGCTGCCAGGGATGCCATACAGATTCCTGTCAAAAAACCCGAACTATCCCTTTAAAGAAAGAGACCAATGGCATAGTAGATGCTTATCTGTATGTTCCTGTCACAGAAGTGATAAGACAGTGTGGGTGGCTTCAAATGAAGCTCACCATGGTTAGCAGTTATAAGGGCAAATTTGGAGCCAGGCTCCATATTTACAGATAAAATAGCAAAATAAAGAATCATATAGAGCGGGTTAATGCAAAACTTTTAAGACCAAAATGATGAGGGTCACAGCAGTAGTTACAGAGGGAGAAATTCAATACAAAGTTAACTGGATCTGGAGTGGATAAAGCAGGTCCATGCTCACTTCCTGTTTGGAAAGTGGCAGCTAGCAGGTTAGCTATGTCCATTATCATCAACCTAAATAAGCATGACACTAAAGTGAGTGCACCTCTTTGTGTCTGCTCAGGCTGGTTGTGTGTTCTGTGCATTGTGTACATCATGCTTGACTGAAGCTCACATCTGAACACAGAGGACAGACTTTGGAACACTCGGATTAAGAACTCTCTCTCTTCCTCCCTCTTTCCCCGTCTGCCAGCATCTCTCTTTCTCTTTACATTAATCTTTCTAGTTTAGCTGTGATTTTATTGAGTTGTTTTTTTCTGTGAATGAAATTTCTCTCCTCCCTTCTCTCTCTCCTCCTCTTCATTCATGTTTCCCTCCTCTATAGTTTAGTTTAATTGAGCTTTTTTTTTCTGTGAATGAAACGAGTGGAGCTAAAGGTTACCCTGAGAGGATCGCTATGGAGACCACATCTTGATATTGATGTTAACAGACAGAGAGAGAGGAAAAGAGAGGGTCAGGGAGAAAGACAGGGAGGGGGAGACAGAGAGAGAGAGAGGGAGGAGAGAGGGATAGGCACTCTGACACTGATGCCAACAGACAGAAAGAGAGAAGAAGGGCGAGAGAGAGAGAGAGGGTAAGAGAGAGACGGAGAGGGCGGGAGGATGAACGGAGTTAACATCCTGATCCCTGATACTGATGGATGAAGGGAGGAGAGAAGAGACTTAGAAGGGGAGAGAGAGAAAGAAAGAGGGAGGCGAAAGGGGTTAAAAAGAGAGGGGAGGAAAGGGGGAGGAGGGAGAAAGGAAGAAGATGACATCCTGCTATTGATGCTGTCGGAGAGAGGGGGAGAAGGGAGAGAGAGAAAGAAAGGCAGAAAGAACAGGGGCAGAGGCTTAGAAGAAGCCTTTACAAAGTACAGAAAGAGAAGGGAGATAGGGAGGAATAAATGGAGAGAGTGTGGGGGAGAGTGCAAAAAAGGAGGGGGAGGACAAAGCAAGACTGGAGAGAGAAGGAGAAAAATAGAGGAGTGAGAGAAAAGAGAGAATAGAGGAAAAAGAGTTATAGAAGAGGAGAGAAAGAGGTAGGTGAAGGGAAAGAGAGAAAGAGAAGAAGGTAGAAAAGATGGAGAGATGGAGGACAGAGCAGGAGAGACAGAGGGGGTCTTCCTGTGTTGTCAGTCTGCTGCTTGATTACTGTAATACAGATGCCCAAATTTCAGCTTTTCCGAAACTCAGGACAGAAGTCAAACTGGATCGTACCATGGAGAGGCAGTCTGTTAATGCCACACTGTGGATCATCTTCTGACTTTGTGATAAGTTTTGTGATTCAATTTGTGATTTATCTTGTTATGTGCATTGTAAATATCTCCAGAGGCATGCACATTTGAGAGAAGACTGAAATCTGGAATCTTGAAAATGAGTCTTTAACGTAGGGTTTGGTGGTAATACGGGATCCCGCGGTACCAAAAAGTACGAACGGTATCAGTTTCATTAGCATAATTATAAAAGTCTGCATAAGGACCTTAAACCACAGCGTGGACTTTCTCCCCTCCGCTCTCTCTCCTCTGCAAACATCGTTACGCACAGAGATTCCATCCACATGCAGCAAGGAAGAAGAAAAAAACCTGACTGACACTTCGTGCGTGATGCTGAGTCGAAAAGTTTGCGAGGAGATGTTTTATTGAATGCAGAGAGTCAAGAGGGGACGCGCTAAGAACGAGAAAGTTCCCGCTTCAGGGCAAAGTCAGACTTTCAAGGAGGAGATGGTAAAGCCAAACTTATAGTTCTGCATCAAAATGGGTTTGCATCGACGTGTACCCCTACGCACAGCGTCTGCGTTGACCGGCGTGCACCTCTGAAACTTTTTAACTATGTGTCAAAACAACGCAGACAGTTGGGGGAAAACAATAAGGGCTGTGATTGGTTCTCTTGACCACCTACATTTCTTGTACTCCACTCAACATATACATTGAGTAATAATGTGTTTAATGCAGCTTTGTGCACATTTGTTTACAGAAACAAAACTTAAAACCACATAGCTAATTTGCATACAGTATAAGCGCTGATAAAAACAGCTCCTGCACTGACGCTGATGCTGGCAAAGTTTGGTTTAATCAGAACTTGTGCCTCATCTTCAAATATAAAGCTACTATTCTGTTTCTGAATGGTTTAGGTGCAGCTACAAAATAATTCTTAATTACTACTACTACTACTACTTAAGATCCTTGGGCTCAGTGCCCGTTGGTGACCACGGCAAGCTTGATACATCACCTCCAGGCAGCTCTGTCCGTCGCGAGGTTAGTGATGGATTGCAGGTCTCGTTGGCACCAATCAGTGATGTCGTCAAGCCACCTGCGTCTAGGTCTGCCCCTTCTGCTGTTCCCATGGACAATACTAAAGAGTACGTTCTTCACTAGTCTGTCCTCATTCATACGGCAGATGTGTCCAAAGAACCCCAGTTTTCTCCTGATGATGACCTGGAGGATGTTCTCCCTCAGACCAACTCTCCTGCTGACCTCGGGGTTGGTGATTCTGTCAAACCATCTGATGCCAAGGAGGCGCCTGTAGCAGTTCATTTCGAGAGCTTTCAGTTTGCGGGTGTCATTCTTCTTGAGGGTCCAGCTTTCAGCTGCATAGAGGAGAATACTGAACACACAAGTTCTAAGGATTTTGATTTTGGTGTTGATGGTTATTTCCTTGCTGTTCCAAACTTTGTTGAATCCACTTAGTGCTCCGTATGCTTTTCCGATTCTTCTGTCAATTTCTCTGCTGTAGTTGTTGTCGTTTGTGAAGAGGGCGCCAAGATATTCAAACTCTGTGGCATGTTCGATGGGGTCATTATTGGTGTATAGATGGAAGCAGTCATTGCCAAAAGTCATAGCCTTCGTCTTTGCGACATTTATCATCAGCCCTGTGCGTTCGCCTTCAGTCTGTACAATGTTTACATCATTTTGAAGGTTTTCCACCGTTAGTTGGATCAAGTCAATGTCATCCGCGAAGTGGAGGTTGTTGATGATGTTGCCATGCATTGAAAATCCTATCCTGCTCTCTTGTGTTTTCTCCATGATTCTTTCCAGGTAGATAATAAAGATGGTGGGAGAGATTGGGTCTCCTTGTCTGGATCCTTTCTCTTGCTTAAACCAGTCTCCAAGATCGTTATTAATGCGCACTGCTGCTTTTGAATCACAGTAAATGTTTTTAAGCATTCTGATTAGCTTAGGGTCAACGCCGTAGGATTTTAAAACGGCCCAAATGGTTTGGTGGTCAATGTTATCAAAAGCTTTCTGAAAGTCGATAAAGCAATTATAAATTGGTAGGTTCTTTTCCATGGCTTTCTCTGCGATCAGTCTGAGGATTACTATTTGTTGCACTGTGCTTCAGTCTTTTCTGAAGCCAGCTTGTTCCTCCACTAGGAATGATTCGAGCTTGGCTTGTAGTCTTGTTAAGATGATCAGAAGTAGAATTTTGCACATATGGTTGATGAGTGAAAGCGTTCGATAGTTGCTGCACTTGCTTAGATCGCCTTTCAGAAAATTTCCCCTCGGGGATGAATAAAAGTAATTCTGATTCTGATTTCTTTGGTATGGTAACCACAATCAATTTGGTCCATTCATCTGGTATGTTTTCTTTCTCCCATGACAGGTTGCAAAGTTGGTGGATGTGTTTTGCGAGAGTGTCTCCGCCCGCTTGGATGATTTCCGCTGGGATGTCATCAGTGCCTGGGCTTTGGTTGGGCTTCAGGCGTTTGATTGCATAGCGGACTTCATCAAGGAGAATCCTGTCATCGTGTTCTTCTATGCTGGGGGAGATAGCTTCAAGTTCGCTTGCACGAGATCTGTCTGTCAGGTTGGATTCGTAGAGAGATTTGCAGTAGGAGGTCCGGTCCAGTGTTGGAGTATCTCTTCTCTGGTTGACAGCATGTTGCCATTCTCGTCTTGTACGGTCATCAGCTTCAGTTGCCATTTCCTGGTCAGGTCTTTGATGAGTTTGTAGGTGGACTTGTTGCGTTTTTCCTCAGCGCTTTGTTCGATCAGCTTGCACTGAGCTTTAAGCCAGTTTTCCTTGTCTCTTCTGGCTGAGCTTCTCACTAGGTTGCAGATTCTTCTGTATTCATTGTCTTTGTCTGTATACTGGGTTCTACAATTTTTAAGTTCTCTTTTCCTGTCTGCCAGGGCAAGGGTCTCCTTGGAGATCCAAGCCTTTCTGGGTTTTTGGGTCTTGGGTAGAACTTCTTCAATAGTGTCTTTCAGGGATTTGTAGATGTTAGAGCTGTATTCTTCTATATCGTCTGGTGGTGTGGTTGTTAAGTCTCTCTTTCAACTTGTGTTCGAACATAGTGCGTATGGTGATATTGTTCAGTGTTCCCACATCCCTTTTAATCTTGGTTTGGTGTTTGTTGACGCGTGTGAGTCTTGTTCTGAATTTGCACATAACTAGGCTGTGATCAGAGCCTATGTCGGCGCCTTGGTAAGTTCTGCAGTTTCTGATTGAGGTTTGCCATCGCTTGTCGATTAGGATCATATCGATCATATTATGGTGGGTTCCTGCGGGTGATGTCCATGTCCATTTTCTTGTATCTTTCTGCTGGAAATGGGTGTTGCTGATCCAGAGTTTGTGCTTAAGAGCAAATTCGAGGAGATTCAGCCCTCTCTCATTTCGATCGCCATATCCGTGTCTCCCCAAAGCATTTTCGAATTCTGTGTTGTCATTGCCTATCTTCGCATTCCAATCACCGGAGATGATGTGGATGTCTTTTTTAGGTGAGTTTGTGAGAACTGTATCAAGTTGTAGAACTGATTGATTTCACGATCGTCGCAGTCGGCAGTAGGAGCATAGATCTGGATGACGGTGATGTTGAGCGGTTTGCCACTGAATCTGGCCATAATGACGCGGGGGCTGATTGGGTTGTAGCCGATGAGGGCAGTGCGGGCTCTTTTGCTTAGGAGGAAGCCAACGCCTCTTCTTTGTGTTTCTGTTTCTCCTGACCAGATGATGCTTCCATCTTCTGTCTCGCCACTGCCAGTCCAGTGAGTTTCGGAAAGTCCTAGGATGTCGCATTCATAAGGTTTTATCTCTTCTTTGAGCAATTCTACTTTTCCATCTCCGCTGAGCGTTCGGACATTCCAAGTTCCAATCTTGAGGAGGTCCTTGGTAGTTTTGATAGAGTTTGTTCCAGAAGCATACTTGTCGACCCAACCCTGGTTCCTCAGTTGGGTACGCGGACCTTGTTTGACCAGGCGACGTCCGAGCCGGCATGGGATATGTGTATTTTGCATTGCCATGATTGTTCATTCGTTTTGGTTTTTACGGCCAAGGTATCTGCACCCCTTGGCCAACCTTCCTCTTTTTGCAACCGGGCTTAGGACCGGCTTAGGCAGAGTTGGACCAGCTTAGATAGAGTTAATTCTTAATTAGTCACAGTAATACTGTATACCCCAGGAAAATGCTGAGAAGGTTTAACAGCATTAATATTTGGACACCACTCAACCCTTCTTGCTGAAACATGCACCAGTGACTCCAAAGACAACTGGAGAGGAAAAATGCAAAGGAAGCAAATATAACATGGTTCAAACAAAGCTCTGAAAAGTGAAAAATAGCTCTACTGATTTAAACCAATCCAAGAATCCCGTACATATTAGATATAGGTATTCTGAACTGAAAAAGACAGGATTTGTTCTTAATTTAATTCTGTGACCATTTTGTCAACTCAAACTGCAATTTAGATTCTATTGCAATGTAACCTGCAAACACTTAATCACATAATCACTCTGTGTTGAGTGATTAATTAACATTTGACTGTTGTAAAATGTTTATTGACTAAAACAGCAGTAGTCTTGTTTAATTAAAGTTAGTGTTACAGCTTGAGGTCAGTGTAGAGCTGCTGAGCTTTGAACTCGACCTCTGAATATTCACAGAGACAAGAGCAGACAGGAGCAGACAGGAGCAGACAGGAGCAGACAGGAGTAGAGAGGAGCAGACAGGAGTAGAGAGGAGCAGACAGGAGCAGACAGGAGCAGACAGGAGCAGACAGGAGCAGACAGGAGTAGAGAGGAGCAGACAGGAGCAGACAGGAGCAGACAGGAGCAGACAAGAGCAGACAAGAGCAAACAGGAGCAGATAGGAGCAGACAGGAGCAGACAGGTGCAGGCAGGAGCAGACAGGAGCAGACAGGAGCAGACAGGTGCAGGCAGGAGCAGACAGGAGCAGACAAGAGCCGACAGGAGCAGACAAGAGCAGACAGGAGCAGACAGGAGCAGACAAGAGCAGACAAGAGCAGACAGGAGCAGACAAGAGCAGACAAGAGCAGACAGGAGCAGACAGGAGCAGACAGGAGCAGACAGGAGCAGACAGGAGCAGACAGACAGGAGCAGACAGACAGGAGCAGACAGACAGGAGCAGACAGACAGGAGCAGACAGGAGCAGACAGGAGCAGACAGGAGCAGACAGGAGCAGAGAGGAGCAGACAGGAGCAGACAGGAGCAGACAGGAGCAGACAAGAGCAGACAGGAGCAGACAGGAGCAGACAAGAGCAGACAAGAGCAGACAGGAGCAGACAGGAGCAGACAAGAGCAGACAGGAGCAGACAGGAGCAGACAAGAGCAGACAGGAGCAGACAGGAGCAGACAGGAGTAGAGAGGAGCAGGCAGGAGCAGACAGGAGCAGACAGGAGCAGACAGGAGCAGACAGGTGCAGGCAGGAGCAGACAGGAGCAGAGAGGAGCAGACAGGAGCAGACAGGAGCAGACAGGAGCAGACAGGAGCAGAGTCTAGTGTTGTCATGATACTACAATTTCAAACTTGATTTATTTTTATACTAAGCAATTGACACAAAACTAAATATCAGTTCTGATACCAGGATGATAATAAAAATCAATATATTTATTTGACAATAGAATGTGATTTTCAGTATTATACGGTATGGGCGTGTACTAGTCTATGTGCTCTTATACTTGTTCTGATAAAGCTCAAGATCATTCTAAAGACATTCAGGGTCATTTGTGCTCTGTGAATGTGAGTCTTTTAGTATCGATACCTGCTCAAATGAGTATCTGGTTACTATGGCGTCAGATTCCTGTCAAAAGTAACACGTGCATAGAAACATTGCACACTTTCTGTAAATCCTATAAAGTTCGTTTCACTTCTCAAATATCACTGTGTCTGTCTGCTATATGATATATTTAACTGAAACTGCTGATCCGAACAACCAATGATTTATAAAGGAAAATCTTGAAAATGATCAGGGTGCTCAAACTTTTTCACACGACTGTATACTCCATAAACTGAACTGGCTCCCAGTTCATTTTCGTATCCAATTTTAAATTCTCGTCCTTGTTTTTAAATCCCTCCTCTGGCCCCTCCCTCTCTATCTAACCTCCTGACTCCATACCAGCCGCCCGTAGTCTTCTCCACTGATGCACATCTGTGGACCGTCCCTCAGTCTGGACTCATGGGTTTAGGCCTTTCACTGTTGCTGCTCCTAAACTATGGAATGCCCCATTTCACTCGTCAGTGCTCAAATTTGTCCACATTCAAAAAAGAATTAAAAGCCCACCTTTTTACCCTGGCTTATCCCAATTCCTGAATCCAAATTCATTGTTTCTCTCTCATTTTTTATATTATTTTATTTATTTATTTTATTTTATTTATTTATTTAAAAAATATATTATTTATTCATTATTCATTTATTATTTAAAATCTATTCTATGAATGGTCCTGTTATTTTGTGTTATAATCTTATTGCCAAATTATTGTTCATATTAATATTATTATCATCATCTTTTTATTATTATTACCAATATTATTACTATTTCCTTTGATTTTGTTTTAACCTATATTCTATTTCTATAATTTATGTTTGTGCTTCATGTTTACTGTACAGTGTCCTTGAGTACCTTGAAAGGCGCTTATTAAATAAAATGTATTATTATTATTATTATTATTATTATTATTATTATTATTATTATTATTATTATTATTATTATTATTATTATTAAACCTGTCAAACTCAGCTGTCTCATCTATGGTTCTGGCTCCACCCATGTATTCACAGAGATTCTGTAATGTAGCGTCAGAGCAAGTAGCGTTTCCCCCTAGTGGCGGCCAACGCACATGTCATGCAGTGTTTGGACATTTTGGGCGGTCTGTCAAAGTCCTGTGTCTCAGGACAGACCAATCACAGCAGCCGTCATCCTCAGGTTCCCTCCCCCGTTAGTCCACATTCTCCGCACGAGCAGAGTGGTTTTGTCCCACGCAAGAGGGGAGTTTCTCTGCTCGCGCAAGAGCTTCTTCTACTGTCGCGAGCGTGTTTCTTTGCTCGCGCGCACAGTTTCGGCAGGCACGAGTAGTTTCGGCAGGCACGAGTAGTTTCAGCAGGCACGAGTAGTTTCAGCAGGCACGAGTAGTTTCGGCAGGCACGAGTAGTTTCGGCAGGCACGAGTAGTTTCGGCAGGCACGAGTAGTTTCGGCAGGCACGAGTAGTTTCGGCAGGCACGAGTAGTTTCGGCAGACACGAGTAGTTTCGGCAGGCACGAGTAGTTTCGGCAGGCACGAGTAGTTTCGGCAGGCAACGAGAAGCTGCAAATCGGCAGGCACGTATCCTCGGGCAGGCACCCGGTAGTTCTCGGGCAGGCACCCAGTAGTTTACGACCAGGCAGGCACCCAGTAGTTTCCGGCAGACACCCAGTAGTTTCGGCAGGCACTGCAGTAGCTCGGTTTAGCAGACACGCAGTAGCTCTCGGCAGGCACGAGTAGCTCTCGCAGACACGGGCGCAGCTCCGCAGGCACCGAGTAGCTCTCGGCAGGCACCTAGTAGTTTCGGCAGGCACGCAGTAGCTTTCGGCAGGCACCCAGTAGCTCGGGCAGACACCTAAGAAGCTCGGCAGGCACCGCAGTAGTTCTCAAGACACCCAGCAGCTCGTGGCAGGCACCCAGCAGTTCTCGGCAGGCACCCAGTAGCTCCGGCAGGCACCCATAGCTCCGGCAGGCACCCAGCAGCTCCTCGGCAGACACCCAGTAGCTTTAGGCAGGCACGCAGCTAGTTTTCGCAGGCACCCAGTAGTTTCCCGGCAGGCACCCAGGTAGCTCGGCAGGCACCCAGTACAGTGGTTCCTCGCAGGCACGCAGTAGCCTGTCGCAGGCACCGAGCAGCTCCATGTTATGCTAGGCACCGGTAGCTCAGTAGTTTCAGCAGGCCCAGCAGCTTCCAGCGCAGGCACGCAGTAGCTCCCAGCAGGCACCAGTAGCTCTCGGCAGGCACGATAGCTCTCGGCAGGCACGCAGTAGCTCGGCAGAGGCACGCAGCAGTAGCTCGGCAGGCACCTCAGTAGCTCCAGCAGGCACGCAGTAGCTCTCGGCAGGCACCCAGTAGCTCTCGCAGGCACGCAGTAGCTCGGCAGGCAACGCAGTAGCTCTCGGCAGGCACGCGGTAGTTTCGCAGGCACCCAGCAGTTTCGGCAGGCAACGAGTAGCTTTCGGCAGGCACGCATAGCTCTCGGCAGGCACCCGCAGCTCGGCGGGCAGGCACCCAGTAGCTCCGGCAGGCACCAGCAGTAGCTCTCCCGGCAGGCCTATAGTTTCGACAGGCGAGCAGTTTTAGCAGGCACGCAGTAGCTCCGGCAGGCATGAGTAGTTTCAGCAGGCACCGGTAGCCTTAGCAGCGCAGTAGCTCTCGGCAGGCACCCAGCAGCTCTCAGCAGGCACTCCAGGTAGCTCTCGGCAGGCACGGTAGCTCCAGCAGGCACGCAGTAGCTTTTTAGCTATAGCACCCAGTAGTTTTAGGCGGGCATGAGTAGCGTTGCGCAACGCGAGTAGTTTTAGCAGGCACCCAGTAGTTTTCATAGGCAGGCACTCCAGAAGCTCGGGCAGGCAACCAGTAGCTCTCGGCAGGCACGAGTAGCTCTCGGCAGGCACGAGTAGCTCGATTGGGCAGGCGAGTAGCTCGGCAGGCGCCCAGTAGCTCTCGGCAGGCACGGCAGCTCCTGAGCAGGCACTAGTAGCTCTCGGCAGGCACGAGTAGTTTCGATTATCGGCAGGTGAGTAGTTTCGGCAGGCACCTAGCGAGTAGCCTCTCCGGCAGGCACCCAGTAGCTCTCGGCAGGCATGAGTAGCTCTGTCCAGCAGGCACGAGTAGTCTTTTAGCAGGCACCCAGTAGCTTTCGGCGCAGGCACGAGCTAGCATATAACGGCAGTCGCAGGCAATTCCGAGTAGTTTCAGCATCAAGAGGCACCAGTAGTTCATCGGCAGTGGCGATGAGTTTCCGACAGGCGCAGTAGTTCTCGCAGGCACCCTGTAGCTCTCCCGGGCAGGCACGCAGTAGCTCTCGGGCAGGCACTAGTAGCTCTCGGCAGGCTGAGTAGCTCGAGACAGGCGCGCAGTAGCTTGTGCACCCAGCAGCTCTCGGCAGGCATGAGTAGCCTGTTATAGCACCCGAGTAGCCTTTTAGCAGGCCCAGTGGTTCGACAGGCTTCTGCAGTTCTCAGCAGGCACGAGTAGCTCTCGCAGGCACCCAGTAGTTCTCCAGCCAGGCACGAGTAGTAGCCTGATAGCTAGCAGGCACGAGTAGTTCTCGGCAGGCACATGAGCAGCCTGTTCAGCAGGCACGCAGTAGTTTTTAGCAGGCACCCAGTAGCTCGGCAGGCACTCCAGTAGCTCTCGGCAGGCACCCAGTAGCTCTCGGCAGGCACCCAGTAGCTCCCGGCAGGCGCGAGTAGCTCTCGACAGGCGCGAGTAGCTTTCGGCAGGCACCCGGTAGCTGGCAGGCACCCAGTAGTTTCGGCAGGCACGCAGTAGCTCTCCGGCAGGCGCCAGTAGCTCCCATTGTACAGGCGTGAGTAGCTCTCGGCAGGCACCCAGTAGCTCTCGGCAGGCACCAGTAGCTCTCGGCAGGCATGAGTAGGCCTGTTATCACGGAGCAGCTCCCAGCAGGCACCCAGCAGTTTCGGCAGGCACGAGTAGCTCTCAGCAGGGCACCCAGTAGTTTTAGCAGGCACGAGTAGCTCTCGGCAGGCACGCAGTAGCTCTCGGCAGGCACGAGTAGTTTCGGCAGGCACGAGTAGTTTCGGCAGGCGCGAGTAGTTTCGACAGGCGCGAGTAGTTTCGGCAGGCACGAGTAGCTCTGCAGGCACCTCAGTAGCTCGGCAGGCGAGTAGCTTCTCGACAGGCGCCGAGTAGTTTCGGCAGGGCACCCAGTAGCTCGGCAGGCACGAGTAGTTCTCGGCAGGCACTCCAGTAGCTCTCGGGCAGGCGCCAGTAGCTCGGCATAAGCACCTAGTAGCTCGGGCAAGCACGCAGTAGCTCTGCCGGCAGGCACGAGTAGCTTTCGGCATACTTCCAGCAGTAGCTTTCGGCAGGCACGAGTAGCTTTCGGCAGGCACCAGTAGTTTCGGCAGGCACTAGTTTCTTCCCGGGCAGGCACCCAGTAGCTCTCGGCAGGCGCGGCAGTAGCTTTCGACAGGCGCAGTAGCTCGGCAGGCAACGCAGTAGTTTCGGGCAGGCACCCAGTAGCTCAGCAGGCACGAGTGCAGTTTCCTGGCAGGCACGAGTAGCTCTCGGCAGGCACGCGGTAGCTCTCGGCAGGCACGCAGGTAGTTTCCGCAGGCACCAGTGGCAGTTTCTCCGGCAGGCATGAGTAGCCTCCGACAGCAGGCACGAGTAGTTTCCAGCAGGCACCCAGTAGCTCTCGGCAGGCACGCAGTAGTTTCAGCAGGCAATGCTAGCCTTAGCAGGCACGAGTAGTTTCGGCAGGCATGAGTAGCTTCAGCATGCGCAGCAATTTATAGCAGAACGATAGCACGCAGTCGCACCCAGTTAGTTTTCGCAGGCACGCAGTAGTTTCGGCAGGCACGAGTAGTTTCGGCAGGCGCGAGTAGTTTCGACAGGCGCGAGTAGTTTCGGCAGGCACGAGTAGTTTCGGCAGGCACGAGTAGTTTCGGCAGGCACGAGTAGTTTCGGCAGGCACGAGTAGTTTCGGCAGGCACGAGTAGTTTCGGCAGGCACGAGTAGTTTCGGCAGGCACGAGTAGTTTCGGCAGGCACGAGTAGTTTCGGCAGGCACGAGTAGTTTCGGCAGGCACGAGCAGTTTCTGAACAGTTCCTGCACCTCGCACAGAGTTTCTATGCGCGTGTTACTTTTGACAGGAATCTGACGCCATAGGTTACTAGTTACTTTAGTCTTGATTAGTATCTGATTTCGGATCCTTTTGGCAGCTCTAGAGGAGCAGAAGATTCACTGGCATCTGTGTAAATATATTGTGTATAGCCTTCGTGACCATGTTCGCAGTGTTCTTGTCCTCTGGCTGAGTTCGCGACCACAAACAAAGCATCAGCATGTTTAGCCTGTGGTGTTTAAGATGTATAAATTTACATAATTATTCACACTTTTCACATCAGACAAACAGCTCTCCTCTGCAGCCTCTGCTCCTCTGACCTGCTCCTCTGACCCTTTCCTCCTCTGCCCATTCCCCCTGCTCCTCTGTTCCTCTCCTCTGCTCCTCTGATCCTCCTCCTCTCCTCTGCTCCTCCTCCTCTGCTCCTCTACTCCTCCTCCTATCCTCTGCTCCTCCTCCTCTCCTCTGCTCCTCCTCCTTTCCTCTACTCCTCCTCCTATCCTCTGCTCCTCCTCCTCTCCTCTGCTCCTCCTCCTTTCCTCTACTCCTCCTCCTCCTTTCCTCTACTCCTCCTCCTATCCTCTGGTCCTTCTCCTCTCCTTTTGTCCTCCTCCTCTCCTCTCCTCTGGTCCTCCTCCTCTCCTCTGCTCCTCTGATCCTCCTCCTCTCCTCTGCTCCTCCTCCTCTCCTCTGGTCCTTCTCCTCTCCTTTTCTCCTCCTCCTCTCCTCTCCTCTGGTCCTCCTCTTCTCCTCTGCTCCTCTGATCCTCCTCCTCTCCTCTACTCCTCCTCCTATCCTCTGGTCCTTCCCCTCTCCTCTTCTCCTCCTCCCTCCTCTCCTCCTCTTCTCCTCCTCTCCTCCACTCTTCCCCTCACCTCTTCTCCTCCCTCCTCTCCTCCTCTTCTCCTCCTCCCCCTCTCCTCCTCCCCCTCCCGTCCTCCTCTCTGCTGACCCTCCTCTCCTCTCTATCTTGAGCCTCATTTCTGAAGCACATTTGTGGAGCAGATATCTGCAGATAGGGTTTGGATGAGGATCAGGGCTGTAAACAGACTTGATCTCGGCAGCTTTTGCCTGCAGCAGAATCCGTGTACAAAGAGGAGCAGGAGGGGCGTCATTTGCATGTGAATGATGAGAGCTCTGTCTTTAAAACAATGTGAAAAATAGGACGATTAAATGTTAAGACAAAACATTAACACAAACACAGATAATTCCCTCTCCCTCTTTTCTCAGCTCTTCCCTCTATCTATCCTGTCATTTATCTTTGCCACACTTTCCCTCTATCCTCTCTCTCACCTCTCTTTCTGTCTTGCCCACCCTCTAGCTGTTGCCTTTCCTTCCTCACTCTCTCCTATGTCCTTGCTCCTCTCTCTTTATCCCTCTCTTTCACCCTCATTGTCTCTCTCTCTGTCCCCTCTTCTGTTTTTCATCCTCTGTGACTCTCACCTCACCCCTCAGTCTCTGTCTTCTCCTCTTTGCCTGTTTCCCTTCTGTCTATCCCTCTTGATAGATAGGGCCCTCTCCCTTCTCTCTTCCTCCTTTTCTCTCGCCCTCTTTCCACCTCCCTGCCCCACCTTCCTGCTTTCCTCTCTTCTCCTTCCTCTCTCATTCCTCCTCTTTATATAAACTCTGTTATATCTTTTTTACTTTTGACAAACACTGGACATTTCCTCTCATCTGATCCTTCAGTTCTTCATGTTCAGAGATTTAGGAACTGAACCCGCACAATTTAACATGAGTACCAGATCTGTTTGCATTCTGGTTTAGTCCTGGTTTGGTCCTGGTTTAGTCCTAGTTTAGTCCTAGTTTAGTCCTAGTTTAATCCTGGTTTAGTCCTGGTTTAGTCCTGGTTTAGTCCTAGTTTAATCCTGGTTTAGTCCTAGTTTAGTCCTGGTTTAGTACTAGTTTAGTCCTGGTTTAGTCCTGGTTTGGTCCTGGTTTAGTCCTGGTTTAGTCCTGGTTTAGTCCTAGTTTAGTCCTAGTTTAATCCTGGTTTAGTCCTGGTTTAGTCCTGGTTTAGTCCTGGTTTGGTCCTGGTTTAGTCCTGGTTTAGTCCTAGTTTAGTCCTAGTTTAGTCCTGGTTTAGTCCTGGTTTAGTCCTGGTTTAGTCCTAGTTTAGTCCTGGTTTAGTCCTGGTTTAGTCCTGGTTTAGACCTGGTTTAGTCCTAGTTTAGTCCTAGTTTAGTCCTGGTTTAGTCCTGGTTTAGTCCTAGTTTAGTCCTAGTTTAGTCCTAGTTTAGTCCTGGTTTAGTCCTGGTTTAGTCCTGGTTTGGTCCTGGTTTAGTCCTAGTTTAGTCCTGGTTTAGTCCTGGTTTAGTCCTGGTTTAGTCCTAGTTTAGTCCTGGTTTAGTCCTGGTTTAGTCCTGGTTTAGTCCTAGTTTAGTCCTAGTTTAGTCCTGGTTTAGTCCTGGTTTAGTCCTGGTTTGGTCCTGGTTTAGTCCTAGTTTAGTCCTGGTTTAGTCCTGGTTTAGTCCTGGTTTAGTCCTAGTTTAGTCCTGGTTTAGTCCTGGTTTAGTCCTAGTTTAGTCCTAGTTTAGTCCTAGTTTAGTCCTAGTTTAGTCCTGGTTTAGTCCTGGTTTGGTCCTGGTTTAGTCCTGGTTTAGTCCTAGTTTAGTCCTAGTTTAGTCCTGGTTTAGTCCTGGTTTAGTCCTGGTTTAGTCCTAGTTTAGTCCTGGTTTAGTCCTGGTTTAGTCCTGGTTTAGTCCTGGTTTGGTCCTGGTTTAGTCCTGGTTTAGTCCTGGTTTAGTCCTAGTTTAGTCCTAGTTTAGTCCTAGTTTAATCCTGGTTTAGTCCTGGTTTAGTCCTGGTTTAGTCCTAGTTTAATCCTGGTTTAGTCCTAGTTTAGTCCTGGTTTAGTACTAGTTTAGTCCTGGTTTAGTCCTGGTTTGGTCCTGGTTTAGTCCTGGTTTAGTCCTGGTTTAGTCCTAGTTTAGTCCTAGTTTAATCCTGGTTTAGTCCTGGTTTAGTCCTGGTTTAGTCCTGGTTTGGTCCTGGTTTAGTCCTGGTTTAGTCCTAGTTTAGTCCTAGTTTAGTCCTGGTTTAGTCCTGGTTTAGTCCTGGTTTAGTCCTAGTTTAGTCCTGGTTTAGTCCTGGTTTAGTCCTGGTTTAGACCTGGTTTAGTCCTAGTTTAGTCCTAGTTTAGTCCTGGTTTAGTCCTGGTTTAGTCCTAGTTTAGTCCTAGTTTAGTCCTAGTTTAGTCCTGGTTTAGTCCTGGTTTAGTCCTGGTTTGGTCCTGGTTTAGTCCTAGTTTAGTCCTGGTTTAGTCCTGGTTTAGTCCTGGTTTAGTCCTAGTTTAGTCCTGGTTTAGTCCTGGTTTAGTCCTGGTTTAGTCCTAGTTTAGTCCTAGTTTAGTCCTGGTTTAGTCCTGGTTTAGTCCTGGTTTGGTCCTGGTTTAGTCCTAGTTTAGTCCTGGTTTAGTCCTGGTTTAGTCCTGGTTTAGTCCTAGTTTAGTCCTGGTTTAGTCCTGGTTTAGTCCTAGTTTAGTCCTGGTTTAGTCCTGGTTTAGTCCTAGTTTAGTCCTGGTTTAGTCCTGGTTTGGTCCTGGTTTAGTCCTAGTTTAGTCCTGGTTTAGTCCTGGTTTAGTCCTGGTTTAGTCCTAGTTTAGTCCTGGTTTAGTCCTGGTTTAGTCCTAGTTTAGTCCTAGTTTAGTCCTGGTTTAGACCGGGTTTAGTCCTGGTTTAGTCCTGGTTTAGTCCTGGTTTAGTCCTAGTTTAGTCCTGGTTTAGTCCTGGTTTAGTCCTAGTTTAGTCCTGGTTTAGTCCTGGTTTAGTCCTGGTTTAGTCCTAGTTTAGTCCTGGTTTAGTCCTGGTTTAGTCCTAGTTTAGTCCTGGTTTAGTCCTGGTTTAGTCCTGGTTTAGTCCTGGTTTAGTCCTAGTTTAGTCCTGGTTTAGTCCTGGTTTAGTCCTGGTTTAGTCCTGGTTTAGTCCTGGTTTAGTCCTAGTTTAGTCCTAGTTTAGTCCTGGTTTAGTCCTGGTTTAGTCCTAGTTTAGTCCTGGTTTAGTCCTGGTTTAGTCCTGGTTTAGTCCTAGTTTAGTCCTAGTTTAGTCCTGGTTTAGTCCTGGTTTAGTCCTGGTTTAGTCCTGGTTTAGTCCTGGTTTGGTCCTGGTTTAGTCCTGGTTTAGTCCTGGTTTAGTCCTAGTTTAGTTCTAGTTTAGTCCTGGTTTAGTCCTGGTTTGGTCCTGGTTTAGTCCTGGTTTAGACCGGGTTCATTTGTAGGTCAGGTGGAGCGTAACGGTTGGACATAAAAAGCGCTGCCTGATCCGTGTCACTAGCATTAGCATTAGCGAGCTCAGAGTGAACAGGGATTTAATGTGATCATTTCATAATGTTTTAATCCGGCGCACCGAATCAGGACGGCGCATTTCAAAGCCGCTGTGAGAGAGGGAATTAACCGTGTTTGAAGTCCTGTGCAGTACACGTTCAAAGTGCATTTTGACAGGTTTGAATCTGATTTGGTTTGGTGGGATCGAACCTCAATATTTATCGTACTTTTACACCGGCTAAGTGGCAGTTTGTGGAAATTAACTTTATAAGAAGAATACAAAAACACAGGAACTAGCGCCAAGTTGTAAAACAGAATCTTTCTGCCTTCTGTCAACATGGAAAACGTCCAAAATACAGAGACAATTTATGGACTTTTTCTGACACTTTAAACTTCATTTGTCATTTAGGCGACAGTTATGGAGTTACCTTTATGTCTGTCAGATCCGCTGTCCTCGTCCAAACAGGAAGTAACATAGTTTGAACAGAGAAAACACAACAGATATTCTCCAAATCGTTCAGCCCCACTTCCTGGATTACCACCTGATGACATCATGCAGTGGGCCCAAGCATTTGACCACACCCACTGAAAAAAGAACGCCTGCAATCCCTTCTGTCTCCCCCACGCTGTCTTCTCCTCCATTTATCTCCCTCTCTCGTCCTCTTTTCTTCCCTCTCCCTCATTCTCCGCCTCTCTAATCCTGCCCTCTTTTCCCCTCTCACCTCTTCCCTCTCTTTCGTGTCTTCTCTCTCGTTGCTCTGCTTTCCCTTCTCTCTCAGCAGACATGTTGAAATCCTGAGAATATTTTTGTTGGAGTCAGTGGATTTGACCCCCACCCCCCTCCTCTTCGTCTCATGTGTCTCTCCGTCTCTTCTCTCTCTTCTTTTGCCCACTCTTTCTCTCTCTCTCTCTCTATCTCCGCTTTCCCTCTCAGCCAAAATGTTGAAATATTTTCATCCCTGGAGTCAGTGGATTTGGTCTCATCTGATCTCACAAACCTCTCCCTCTTTCTCTCTCTCTCTCTTTCTCTGTCTCTGTCTCTCACTCACTCACTCTTTTCTGGTCATGTTTGATCCCACTGATCCCACAAACACTCACTGTTCCTGTTGAATCTAAAAAGTCTAAATCTGTCTGACTTCTCTCACCAAAAAATCATCAAACTACAAGAGAACCTGGAACTAAACCAGGACTGAGCCCAGACTGAACCAGGACTGGACCAGGACTGAACCCAGACTGAACCAGGACTGGACCAGGGCAGAACCCAGACTAAACCAGGACTGGACCAGGACTGAGCCCAGACTGAACCAGGACTGGACTGGACCAGGACTGAACCCAGACTGAACCAGGACTGGACCAGGACTGAACCCAGACTGAACCAGGACTGGACTGGACCAGGACTGAACCCAGACTGAACCAGGACTGGACCAGGACTGAACCCAGACTAAACCAGGACTGGACCAGGACTGAACCCAGACTAAACCAGGACTGGACTGGACCAGGACTGAACCCAGACTAAACCAGGACTGGACTGGACCAGGGCAGAACCCAGACTAAACCAGGACTGGACAAGGACTGAACCCAGACTAAACCAGGACTGGACCAGGACAGAACCCAGACTAAACCAGGACTGGACTGGACCAGGGCAGAACCCAGACTAAACCAGGACTGGACCAGGACAGAACCCAGACTAAACCAGGACTGGACTGGACCAGGGCAGAACCCAGACTAAACCAGGACTGGACCAGGACAGAACCCAGACTAAACCAGGACTGGACCAGGGCAGAACCCAGACTAAACCAGGACTGGACCAGGACTGAACCCAGACTAAACCAGGACTGGACTGGACCAGGGCAGAACCCAGACTAAACCAGGACTGAACCCAGACTAAACCAGGACTGACCAGGCAGAACCCAGACTAAACCAGGACTGGACCAGGACTGAGGCAGACTGAACCAGGACTGGACTGAACCCAGACTAAACCAGGACTGGACCAGGACTGAACTCAGACTCCAGGACTACCAGGACTGGACCAGGACTGAACCCAGACTAAACCAGGACTGGACAAGGACTGAACCCAGACTAAACCAGGACTGGACCAGGACTGAACCCAGACTAAACCAGGACTGGACAAGGACTGAACCCAGACTAAACCAGGACTGGACCAGGACAGAACCCAGACTAAACCAGGACTGGACCAGGACTGAACCCAGACTAAACCAGGACTGGACAAGGACTGAACCCAGACTAAACCAGGACTGGACCAGGACAAAACCCAGACTGAACCAGGACTGGACCAGAACTGAATCCAGACCAAATTAGGACTGAACCAGGACTACAACGGAACCAACCCAAGTCTATCAGGACTAAATTTGGCTCAAACCAGGACTAAACCAGTGTGAACCCAGCCTCAGTTGGTCTGAACCAGATCAAAGCCTGGATTTTCAAAGACTAGACTATTTTCAGGACTAAACCAGAACAAACCCAGGTCCAGATCAGGTTTAAACCAGGACTAAACCAGGACTACGAGGCCGAACACAAAATCAAAGTGGATGTTGATCAAGGACAAACAGTAAAGCTCTTCCTTATTCAAACTGCAGTGACTCCATACATACTGTACCTCTCTTCTCTCTTTCTAGCTCTTTCTGTCTCCCTCCCTTCATCTCTGCTCGTCTCTCTCTCCCACTTTACCCCGTTTCCTTAATCTCTTTTTCTTTCCCATCGGCTTTATTTCTCCTTCTAAACTCATTTTTATCAATATTACTTTCCACTCACTTCTTAAAGAGGGTGTATTTTTGGGTGTTTTCCCTATAACATTGATTCCTCATCAAAAACATGCCTGAAGAGGTTGGAAATGTCCTCCATGCATGTTTGGGTAATCGAGTGATCTCTCCCGAGCCCTATTCCAACCCGTCTTACGGTTAGCAGTACAATCCTGTACAAGGCTACGCTCAGGAGCCTACACATGCTCCCACACAGCAATTCTCTGTGTACACAAAACCGTACACAAAATTCTGCAAAATTAACTAAGCAAAATTCTGACAAACTTGATGCAATGTGCAGTAGTTTCATTGGCGAGATGCACGCAGGTTGCCCTGTGATAGGGCTCTGAAGGAGAAGTGACTTAGCACGGAGAGGAAAGGCAGGGGAAACTCAGAGCATCAACTAAAGCAGTGATATATTTTTATATTAAAATCATCATCATTATTATTACTATTACTCATCTGCACAAATAAACTCAACTTTACAACATATAAACCATCACCACTATAGAGCCACATCAGCCCGTGTGAGATTAGAATGTGTTTGGTGCAGCTTTGCGCACATTTGTTTACGTCATATAGAAAATGTTAGAATAATTATGTATATTTATCCCATATTTGTCTTAATCATGTGTTAGATATTTGTGTATTTGTGTATAATCTCTTTTGTGCTTGAAAACCGTGTGCAGTACTTTTCCACTTCCGTGCGAGCTGAAGGCTGGAGTGGGGCTTATCAGGCCCCGTAAGACAAGGACGGTCTGAGTTTGGCAAAACATGAACTGAACCCAAACATGAACTCAAACCACAGCGTATTGTCCGCACTCCACCTGCTGTCTGACCCTGACCAAACATATTTGTACAATGCACAATCATATTTTATATTATCATATCATATCTTGGTGTTGCTGCTGTTTCCCCCCCTTCCTTTAGAGCAGTGACCCCATTGTAACCAGGGCCATCCTAATGTAAATAAAAGTGAGGAGACGGGGGCGTGTGCAGAGCGGGTTGGAGACGGGGGCGTGTGCAGAGCGGGTTGGAGACGGGGGCGTGTGCAGAGCGGGTTGGAGAGTGTAACTGGGCACGTCTCAATCCGTTCTCCTCGCGAGTAAAACTAAATAATCTCTCTTGTCTTTCTTCTCTGAATGTTTTAGATGGTGTTTAAACCTAACAGAAACCAAACTTAAAATTGCATGGCTCATTTGTATAAACTGTAAACGCTAAAAAAAAAGCAGCTCTTTCCTTGTGTGATGATGCGGTCAGCTTCTGTCGGACTAAAGGACGTGACTCAGTGGAATATGAGCGTTCTTTCTGACCATACGTGTTCAGGTCATATGAATGCAGGACATACATGTGCAGGTTTAGTGCAGCTTTTTATTTAACAGTCATTTCACTCTATTTATTTTGGCTCCTGTTGTGATGAACAGACTGAAAAGTGTTTTGGACCCATGCGCATTCCACTGTTGCAGTAACTGGGATACTGCGTATACAAGCACTATAACCAAACCGGGATACAGTGATCCCTCGCTATATCAAGCTTCACCTATCGCGGCTTCGCTGCTTCGCGGAATTTTTTACAGTGCTTTTTTTTTTTTACAGTGAATCTGTATCTTGTTGATAAAGAAGAGGAGGAAGGACTAAAGAAGAGGAGGAAGGACTAAAGAAGAGGAGGAAGGACTAAAGAAGAGGAGGAAGGACTAAAGAAGAGGAGGAAGGACTAAAGAAGAGGAGGAAGGACTAAAGAAGAGGAGGAAGGACTAAAGAAGAGGAGGAAGGACTAAAGAAGAGGAGGAAGGACTAAAGAAGAGGAGGAAGGACTAAAGAAGAGGAGGAAGGACTAAAGAAGAGGAGGAAGGACTAAAGAAGAGGAGGAAGGACTAAAGAAGAGGAGGAAGGACTAAAGAAGAGGAGGAAGGACTAAAGAAGAGGAGGAAGGACTAAAGAAGAGGAGGAAGGACTAACACTTGGTCGCGCAGCCTTCAGTAGAAAAAGACGCTCCAGCTCAGCGGAGTCAGGACGAAGAGGCGCCGCTGGAGGGACTGTGAAATACGCCAGTGACAATGTTTCCTCCTTGTGTTCATTACTATATAAAAAATATAGTTTTACAACACCGTTCTTTAAACTATTATAGTTATTTGTAAGAAAACGTTAATATTTCTATTTCTTAAACACATTTTGGGCCTGAAAAGAGGTTTTATTTTTTGTTTCATTCTGCAGTAAAGTATTGCATTGTAAAATAACAGTAAAAAATAAAGCTGATACTTCGCGGATTTCACCTGTCGCGGGTTATTTTTGGAACGTATCCCCCGCGATAAACGAGGAATCACTGTACTCAAAAAAAAACACCAATCATAACTGGGACACTGATGTGCAGGTAAACGCACACAGTGAGGGATATAGTGATCTACAAGGAGGTGTGCCACAGTCAACACGTGAGACTGTGAGGCCGCAGCTCCAGTGTTTGCGCTCAGATGCAGCCTCATCACAGCAGCCTACACTGGGTTTGTCTATTAAAAAATTCTTAACAATCAATTATTGATTAGTCGACTAATCATGCCCATCTCTAATACTTAGTGTAATGCAGATGTTTGTATTGCAATCTTCATTATATGTTTATGTAGCACATTTGAAAAAAATAAATTGGCTGTGTTACTGTTTTTGGTATATTTAGTAAAATGCCCCCTCCTTAATACCCCATGGAAGAAAAATACCCCCCTCCTTAAATCAGACTGTAGCTTGAGATGAAGAGGAAGTTTTGCGACGGCCATGTTGGAGCTGCTAAAAGTGGACTCTGTCTTTGACATTTGGAGTCCTCTGGGTTATTAATAGAACATAATGGAGTGATATTCTGTTAAATGGGCCACCGGCACTGACCTACATGTGCACAGGAGAGAGGGAGGAGAGAGGGAGGAGAGAGGGAGGAGAGAAAGAGAGAGAGATCTACATGTGCACAGGAGAGAGGGAGGAGAGAAAAAGAGAGAGAGATCTACATGTGCACAGGAGAGAGGGAGGAGAGAGGGAGGAGAGAGGGAGGAGAGAAAAAGAGAGAGAGATCTACATGTGCACAGGAGAGAGGGAGGAGAGAGGGAGGAGAGAAAAAGAGAGAGAGATCTACATGTGCACAGGAGAGAGGGAGGAGAGAGGGAGGAGAAAAAAAGAGAGAGAGATCTACATGTGCACAGGAGAGAGGGAGGAGAGAGGGAGGAGAAAAAAAGAGAGAGAGATCTACATGTGCACAGGAGAGAGGGAGGAGAGAGGGAGGAGAGAGGGAGGAGAGAAAGAGAGAGAGATCTACATGTGCACAGGAGAGAGGGAGGAGAGAAAAAGAGAGAGAGATCTACATGTGCACAGGAGAGAGGGAGGAGAGAGGGAGGAGAGAGGGAGGAGAGAAAAAGAGAGAGAGATCTACATGTGCACAGGAGAGAGGGAGGAGAGAGGGAGGAGAGAAAAAGAGAGAGAGATCTACATGTGCACAGGAGAGAGGGAGGAGAGAGGGAGGAGAAAAAAAGAGAGAGAGATCTACATGTGCACAGGAGAGAGGGAGGAGAGAAAGAGAGAGAGAGATCTACATGTGCACAGGAGAGAGGGAGGAGAGAAAGAGAGAGGGAGAGAGAGAGATCTACATGTGCACAGGAGAGAGGGAGGAGAGAGGGAGGAGAGAAAAAGAGAGAGAGATCTACATGTGCACAGGAGAGAGGGAGGAGAGAAAGAGAGAGGGAGAGAGAGATCTACATGTGCACAGGAGAGAGGGAGGAGAGAAAAAGAGAGAGAGATCTACATGTGCACAGGAGAGAGGGAGGAGAGAAAGAGAGAGGGAGAGAGAGAGATCTACATGTGCACAGGTGAGAGGGAGGAGAGAGGGAGGAGAGAAAAAGAGAGAGAGATCTACATGTGCACAGGAGAGAGGGAGGGGAGAGGGAGGAGAGAAAGAGAGAGAGATCTACATGTGCACAGGAGAGAGGGAGGAGAGAAAAAGAGAGAGAGATCTACATGTGCACAGGAGAGAGGGAGGAGAGAGGGAGGAGAGAAAAAGAGAGAGAGATCTACATGTGCACAGGAGAGAGGGAGGAGAGAAAGAGAGAGGGAGAGAGAGAGAGATCTACATGTGCACAGGAGAGAGGGAGGAGAGAAAGAGGGAGAGAGAGAGAGATCTACATGTGCACAGGTGAGAGGGAGGAGAGAAAGAGAGAGGGAGAGAGAGATCTACATGTGCACAGGAGAGAGGGAGGAGAGAAAGAGAGAGGGAGAGAGAGATCTACATGTGCACAGGAGAGAGGGAGGAGAGAAAGAGAGAGGGAGAGAGAGAGAGATCTACATGTGCACAGGAGAGAGGGAGGAGAGAAAGAGAGAGGGAGAGAGAGATCTACATGTGCACAGGTGAGAGGGAGAAGAGAGAGATCTACACGTGGACAGGAAGACGGAGGAAAGAGAAAGAGGGATGCAGAAAGAAAGAGGGGGGATTGAAGAGAGAGGAAGAGAGAGACGTACACAAAAAGAGAGAGGGAGAATGATAGAGGGGCAGAGACAAGGCAGAGTGTGCACAGAAACAGGGAGAGAGAGGGAGGAAGGAGGTAGAGAGGGAGGGACAGGTAGGGAGAGACAGAGGGACATAAAAAGGGGACAGGGAGAAGGGAGGGACAGAGATGGAGAGAGAGAAGAAGAGAGGGAAGCAGCGAGGGAAAGAGAGAGAGAGCAAGATAAAGAGAGAGAATGGAAAGGATGGTGAAGGGGGAGAGAGAGAGAGAGGACACATATAGGGGCCTCAACAATGTCCCTGTGTGTCAGATGCCCTCCCTGTGTGTCCATGGGGGCTCATTCTGTAATAAAGCTGTTAACGCTGTAGTTTAAACCCTACAAACATGTTCTGAAATACACAGAATTCTTGGATTAGGTTCAATTTCCATCCATCCATCTTCTTCCACTTATCCGGGGCCGGGTCGCGGGGGCAGCAGTCTAAGCAGGGGCTCCCAAGCTTCCTCCTCCCCAGCCACTTCCTCCAGCTCCTCCGGACGGACCCCGAGGCGTTCCCAGGCCCAGAGACATAGTCCCTCCAGCGTGTCCTGGGTCTTCCCCGGGGCCTCCTACCGGTGGGACATGCCCAGAACACCTCCTGAGGGAGGCGTCCAGGAGGCATCTGGACCAGATGCCCGAACCACCTCAGCTGGCTCCTCTCGACGTGGAGGAGCAGCGACTCTACTCCAAGCTCCTCCCGTGTGACCGAGCTCCTCACCCTATCTCTAAGGGAGCGCCCGGCCACTCTGCGGAGGAAACTCATTTCGGCCGCTTGTATCCGCGATCTCGTTCTTTCGGTCATTACCCAGAGCTCATGACCATAGGTGAGGGGAGGAACGTGACTGAGGTAAATCGAGAGCTTCGCCTTTCAGCTCAGCTCCCTCTTCACCTCAATGGTCCGATACAGCGACTGCATCACTGCCGACGCCGCACCGATCCGCCTGTCAATCTCATGCTCCATCCTCCCCTCACTGTGAACAAGACCCCGAGATACTTGAACTCCTCCACTTGAGGCAGAGACTCCCCACCCACCCGGAGAGGGCAATCCACCTTTTTCCGGTCCAGAACCATGGCCTCGGATTTGGAACAGCTGATTCTCATCCCGGCCGCTTCACACTCGGCTGCAAACCGCCCCAGTGCTGCAGGTCCTGGTTCGATGGAGCCAACAGGACAACATCATCCGCAAAAAGCAGCGATGAGATCCTGTGGTTCCCGAACTGGACCCCCTCCGGCCCCTGGCTGAGCCTAGAAATTCTGTCCATAAATACAATGAACAGAACCGGTGACAAAGGGCAGCCCTGGTGGAGTCCAACATGCACCGGGAACAGGTCTGACTTACTGCCGGCAATGAGAACACAGCTCCTGCTCCGGTCATACAGGGACCGGACAGCCCTTAGCAAAGGGCCCCGGCCCCATACTCCCGGAGCACCCCCCACAGGGCACCACGAGGGACACGGTCGAATGACTTTTCCAGGTCCACAAAGCACATGTGGACTGGTTGGGCAAACTCCCATGAACCCTCGAGCACCCGATGGAGGGTGTAGAGCTGGTCCAGTGTTCCACGACCAGGCCGAAAACCACACTGCTCCTCTTGGATCCGAGGTTCGACTATCGGCTGAACTCTCCTCTCCAGTCCCCTGGCATAGACTTTACCGGGGAGGCTGAGGAGTGTGATTCCCCTGTAGTTGGAACACACCCTCCGGTCCCCCTTCTTATACAGAGGGACCACCACCCCGGTCTGCCAGTCCAGAGGTACTGTTCCCGACCGCCACGCGATGTTGCAGAGGCATGTCCGCCAAGACCCACAACACCCAGAGACTTAAGGTACTCAGGACGGATCTCATCCACCCCCGGAGCCTTGCCACCGAGGAGCTTTCCGACCACCTCAGTGACTTCGGCCAGGGTGATGGATGAGTCCGCCTCTGGGTCCCCAGCCTCGGCCTCCTCTTCGGAGGACGTGACGGTGGGATTGAGGAGATCCCCAAAGTATTCCTTCCACCGCCCGACAACATCCTCAGTCGAGGTCAGCAGCTCTCCCGCACTGTAAACAGTGTTGGTGAAGCACTGCTTCCCCCTCCTGAGGCGCCGGACGGTTTGCCAGAATTTCTTTGGGGCCGTCCGATAGTCCTCCTCCATGGCCTCCCCAAACTCCTCCCAGACCCGAGTTTTTGCCTCTGCTCCGCCCAGGCTGCAGCACGCTTGGCCCGACAGTACCCGTCAGCTGCCTCAGGAGTCCCCCAGGCCAGTAAGGCCCGGTAGGACTCCTCCTTCAGCCTGACGGCATCCCTTACTTCCGGTGTCCACCACCGGGTTCTGGGATTGCCGCCTCGACAGGCACCACAGGCCTTATGGCCACAGCCAGGTTCAATTTAAGTTTCAAAAAGTTTATTGTCAATTTCCATATGAAAAAAATGTAATTGTGTTCTCACTCTCAATCTTCTAAATAATAATAATAATAATAATAATAATAATAATAATAATAATAATAATAATAATAATAATAATGAAAAGTCCAAGTGTTCTTCTTTAGGGAGGTGCAGCCTAGTGGGTAGAGAGGGGAGAGAGTTCAGCATCCTAACAGCCTGCTGGATGAAGCTTTTAGTGAGTCTGGTGCTGCAGGAACAGAAGCTGCTCTAAGTTTTATGTTCAGATTTCAGTCTCTCTCAGATGTGACAAACTTCAAACGTGATCTTTGGATGAAATTAAACAAAAACTAGACAACAGAAATGTGCAGGTCAAATGTGGAGAATCCTGTGGTTTCCTCTAAACTGTGTGTTCAGCGCAATCTGAGAAGTGACATCAAATATACATGTGCCCGGGCCAGGTCTCCTCTGCTCCTCTGACTACTTCCTCTCCTTTGACCCTCTTCTCTGATCTTCTCCTCCTCTGACCCTCCCCTCCTTTGACCCTCTCCTCCTTTGACCCTCTCCTCCTCTGACCCTTACCCCCTCTGACCATCTCCTCCTCTGACCCTCCCCTCCTTTGACCCTCTCCTCCTTTGACCCTCTCCTCCTCTGACCCTTACCCCCTCTGACCCTCTCCTCCTCTGACCCTCTGCTTCTCTGCTCCTCTGACCCTCTCCTCCTCTGGCCCGATCCTCCTCTGACCCTCTCCTCCTCTGACCCTCTCCTCCTCTGACCCTCTGCTTCTCTCCTCCTCTGACCCTCTCCTCCTCTGACCCTCCCCTCCTTTGACCCTCTTCTCTGACCCTCCCCTCCTCTGACCCTCCCCTCCTTTGACCCTCTCCTCCTCTGACCCTCCCCTCCTCTGACCCTCCCCTCCTTTGACCATCTCCTCCTCTGACCCTCTGCTCCTCAGACCCTCTGCTTCTCTGCTCCTCTGACCCTCTGCTTCTCTGCTCCTCTGACCCTCTCCTCCTCCGGCCCGATCCTCCTCTGACCCTCTCCTCCTCTGACCCTCTGCTTCTCTGACCCTCTGCTTCTCTGCTCCTCTCCTCCTCTGACCCTCCCCTCCTTTGACCCTTTCCTCTGACCCTCCCCTTCTCTGACCCTCCCCTCCTTTGACCCTCTCCGGCCCTTCCCCCTCTGCTCCTCTGACCGTCTCCTCCTCTGACCCTCTCCTCCTCAGACCCTCTGCTTCTCTGCTCCTCTGACCCTCCCCTCCTTTGACCCTCTCCTCTGACCCTCCCCTCCTCTGACCCTCCCCTCCTTTGACCCTCTCCTCCTTTGACCCTCTCCTCCTCTGACCCTTACCCCCTCTGACCCTCTCCTCCTCTGACCCTCTGCTCCTCTGACCCTCTCCCCCTCTGCTCCTCTGGCCCTCTCCTCCTCTGACCCTCTGCTTCTCTGCTCCTCTGACCCTCTGCTTCTCTGACCCTCTGCTTCTCTGCTCCTCTCCTCCTCTGACCCTCCCCTCCTTTGACCCTTTCCTCTGACCCTCCCCTTCTCTGACCCTCCCCTCCTTTGACCCTCTCCGGCCCTTCCCCCTCTGCTCCTCTGACCGTCTGCTCCTCTGACCCTCTGCTTCTCTGCTCCTCTGACCGTCTGCTCCTCTGACCCTCTGCTTCTCTGCTCCTCTGACCCTCTCCTCCTCTGACCCTCTGCTTCTCTGCTCCTCTGACCCTCTCCTCCTCTGACCCTCTGCTTCTCTGCTCCTCTGACCATCTCCTCCTCTGACCCTCTGCTTCTCTGCTCCTCTGACCCTCTCCTCCTCAGACCCTCTGCTTCTCTCCTCCTCTGACCCTCTCCTCTGACCCTCTGCTTCTCTGCTCCTCTGACCCTCTGCTTCTCTGATCCTCTCCTCCTCTGACCCTCTCCTCCTCTGACCCTCTCCTCTGACCCTCTCCTCTGACCATCTCCTCCTCAGACCCTCTGCTTCTCTGCTCCTCTGACCCTCTGCTCCTCTGACCCTCTCCTCTGACCCTCTCCTTCTATCCTCCTCTGACCCTCTCCTCTGACCCTCTGCTTCTCTGCTCCTCTCCTCCTCTGATCCTCTCCTCCTCTGACCCTCTCCTCCTCTGACCCTCTCCTCCTCAGACCCTCTGCTTCTCTGCTCCTCTGACCCTCCCCTCCTTTGACCCTCTCCTCTGACCCTCCCCTCCTCTGACCCTCCCCTCCTTTGACCCTCTCCTCCTCTGACCCTTACCCCCTCTGACCCTCTCCTCCTCTGACCCTCTGCTTCTCTGCTCCTCTGACCGTCTGCTCCTCTGACCCTCTGCTTCTCTGCTCCTCTGACCCTCTGCTCCTCTGACCCTCTGCTTCTCTGCTCCTCTGACCCTCTCCTCCTCTGACCCTCTGCTTCTCTGCTCCTCTGACCATCTCCTCCTCTGACCCTCTCCTCCTCAGACCCTCTGCTTCTCTGCTCCTCTGACCCTCTCCTCCTCTGACCCTCTCCTCCTCTGACCCTCTCCTCTGACCCTCTGCTTCTCAGACCCTCTGCTTCTCTGCTCCTCTGACCCTCTCCTCCTCTGACCCTCTCCTCTGACCCTCTGCTTCTCTGCTCCTCTCCTCCTCTGACCCTCTCCTCCTCTGACCCTCTCCTCTGACCCTCTGCTTCTCAGATGTAGGGTTGTGTGCAGTTGTGGTTGGCATGTTCAGATTCTGCCCTGGGGCGACAGTGCACTTCCTGTCAGAACTACGGCAGCTCACAGGGGACAAAAACAGACTCGTGTTTTAGAAAAGTGACGTCTCATTCCTGAGCTGAGCATAGAGCCGTGTGCTGCATATGGACACGTTTAACAAGAGTCCCATTTAAAGTGCACGTCTCCATGGTAACTGCGTAACCTTCCACCTTAGACATACATGCAGAACTCCTCAGGGCGGCGTACAATATTGGAACTTGTAATAATGAGAAACCCAAGGCCTGAAAAGTACCATACTGGTGCTTTCTGTCGAGACAGTGATGAGGAGCCCCTCTCCACCTCCTCTCCTGCAGACTCCCATAATAAGGTCTGTCCAACCCACTGAGTCACACCAGGTTATGTCACTGTTAGTCCAGTCCAAAATGTCTCTGAGCGAATGCAGGACTGAACCAGGACTAAACCAGGTCTAAACCAGGTCTAAACCAGGACTAAACCAGCACTAAACCAGGTCTAAACCAGGACTAAACCAGGTCTAAACCAGGACTGAACCAGGACTAAACCAGCACTAAACCAGGTCTAAACCAGGACTAAACCAGCACTAAACCAGGTCTAAACCAGGACTAAAGAAAGACTAAAGCAGGGATAGAACAGTACTAAACCAGGACTGAACCAGCACTAAACCAGGCCTAAACCAGGACTAAAGGACTAAAGCAGGGACAGAACCAGTACTAAACCAGGACTGAACCAGCACTAAACCAGGTCTAAACCAGGACTAAAGAAAGACTAAAGCAGGGATAGAACAGTACTAAACCAGGACTGAACCAGCACTAAACCAGGTCTAAACCAGGACTAAAGAAAGACTAAACCAGGTCTAAACCAGGACTAAACCAGGACTAAACCAGGACTGAACCAGCACTAAACCAGGTCTAAACCAGGACTAAAGAAAGACTAAACCAGGTCTAAACCAGGACTAAACCAGGACTAAACCAGGACTGAACCAGCACTAAACCAGGTCTAAACCAGGACTAAAGAAAGACTAAAGCAGGGATAGAACAGTACTAAACCAGGACTGAACCAGCACTAAACCAGGTCTAAACCAGGACTAAACCAGGACTAAACCAGGACTAAAGGACTAAAGCAGGGACAGAACCAGTACTAAACCAGGACTGAACCAGGACTAAACCAGGACTAAAGGACTAAAGCAGGGACAGAACCAGTACTAAACCAGGACTGAACCAGGACTAAACCAGGACTAAAGGACTAAAGCAGGGACAGAACCAGTACTAAACCAGGACTGAACCAGGACTAAACCAGGACTAAAGGACTAAAGCAGGGACAGAACCAGTACTAAACCAGGACTGAACCAGGACTGAACCAGGACTAAACCAGGACTAAAGGACTAAAGCAGGGACAGAACCAGTACTAAACCAGGACTGAACTAGAACTAAACCAGGACTGAACTAGAACTAAACTGAGACTGAACCAGGGCTTGAACTCGGACATAAGCCTGAACATAACAGTGAATGAACAGATACCAGGGACTACACCAAGGCTAAACCAGGACTATATCACAATTGGATCTTCCACTTCATTCTTCAACTATTAGATATTTCTACACTTCCCAAAACTAGACCAGCAAAAACATTCCACATAAAAAATTCCACAAAACCGATCACAGAAAGAGATGTGAAGTGCACGAGCAGACTTCGAGTATGTGGCTGATAGCATCTTTTATCTGTTCTCCATTAGCTTTTGGTCAAACTGGGTCAAACAGAAAGTGGAGCACAAAGGAGATAAGTACAGAGTTTTGGTCATGTAAAAGTGAACTGAAAATGAAACTAAAATCTGAGTTTTATTTTACCACAATCTGACCATAAAGAACTCTCTTATCGGAAGGCGATGTCTCTTCAAAGTATCAGTCGGTGGTTTTCAGATAACGCAATGAGATGATGTCATTTCTCTATCGATTCCATTGTACTTTATAATGAAATGTCCTAAACCTGATCATTTCTCTCACTGACTGGACCCATGAACTCTACGTATTGCAACACAAATCTTGAACAGGACTCATCTGAGCTTCTCCATCTGTGTTCATCTGTGTGACGATGAATGTGATCATAATGAACTGTGATGTCGTCTGAAACACAGTGATGTCATTGCATTACTGTTCTGGAGCTTAGCAAAAGGAGAATATTGATTGTATTATTTATCAACACTATTTAAAAAGGATGCACATTAAAAGCTTGTGTACATTTCAAACTCAGTGATTTCTGACATTTCGGCGTTTAATTTGAACTTGAAATCAGACAGGTGTTTTACGCCAAAAATATTCATTTTGTCTTATTAATGCATTAACTTCTTAGGTTCCTTTCTAAGACAATGTAGCCAAGTGTATTTTTACCTTGTTGACATGTTTGCACTTGGCTACATTGTCTTAGAAAGGAACCTAAGAAGTTAAGACAGGTGTTTTAGCACATTTGGGACGGACTGTCATTATTTTTGTCTTATTGCCAATGGGATAAGGAAAAATAACAGCAGAATATTCCAAATGTGTCGCTCCAAAATGCTGCAACAGACCAAAAGTGTAATGGACTCACATGAGTCGGCTCATGCAGCGCGGCGCTGTGTTTCTGAGGACAGACACTGAAGAGAATCTCAAACTGCAGCAGAAGCATTGATTTAAGACCTGAATCCTCCTCCTCTGCTTCTCCCCCTCACCCTCTCTTCCTCTCTCTTCCTCTTTCTCTCTTTCTTCCTCACCTTCTCTTCCTCTCTCTCTCTCTCTCTCTCTTCCTCTTTCTCTCTTTCTTCCTCACCCTCTCTCCCTCTCTCTGTCTTTCTTCCTCACCCTCTCTTCCTCTCTCTTCCTCTCTCTCTCTTTCTTCCTCACCTTCTCTCTCTCTCTCTTCCTCTTTCTCTCTTTCTTCCTCACCCTCTCTCCCTCTCTCTGTCTTTCTTCCTCACCCTCTCTTCCTCTCTCTTCCTCTCTCTCTCTTTCTTCCTCACCTTCTCTTCCTCTCTCTCTCTCTCTCTTTCTCTCTTTCTTCCTCACTCTCTCTCCCTCTTTCTGTCTTTCTTCCTCACCCTCTCTTCCTCTCTCTTCCTCTCTCTCTCTTTCTTCCTCACCTTCTCTCTCTCTCTCTCTCTCTCTTCCTCTCTCTCTTCCTCACTCTCTCTCCCTCTCTCTGTCTTTCTTCCTCACCTTCTCTTCCTCTCTCTCTCTCTCTCTTCCTCTTTCTCTCTCTCTTCCTCACTCTCTCTCCCTCTCTCTGTCTTTCTTCCTCACCCACTCGTTCTTCCTCTCTATCTTCCTCTCTCTCTCTTCCTCTGTCACCTTCTCTCTCCCTCACCCCCTCTCCGTCTCTCTCCCTGTCCTCCCTCTCCCCCTCTGACCATTCTCAAACTGCCAATGCCTCTGAAAATTCCCGTTTTCTCCTATTGACACTTTGGAGCTGATGTCATCAACATTCCGTAGTGTGTGATGCTAACTGAAGGCACTGTTCTGTCTGACGCTCTGTTACTCAAGTTGGACTTTAATGAACTTTATTTTACCTCAATCTGACCAGAAATGATTTGGAAGTCCATCTCAACATCGCAGTCAAAAACTAGCGAGCATTTCTGTTGAAAATCAAACTCATATTGGTCAAAGACTCCTGAAAATGTGCTCTCCACTGTGTGTGTGTGTGTGTGTATAAGTAAGTGTTTTATTTTTATAGCGCTTTTTCACAGACATATGTCACAAAGATGCACTGCGGAGCATTATTTACAGAGCATTATTCATCCACTCCAGACCCGATGGTGGTAAACTACTATTGCCCTGGGGCAGACTGACAGAAGCGCCGCAGCTGCCAATCCAATCTGCGCCATCGGCCCCTCCGACCACCACCATCATTCACGCACACACCACTGTCATACTAGGCCATGTGGGTGAAGTGCCTTGCCTAAGGACACAACGATGACAGTTTTTGTGACTGGCGCCCCCCCTGTGCGTTTTGCTTGAGTTTTACTGTGTCACCATGGCAACTGCTGAACCTTCCACCATAAACATACAGGTGGATTTTGGATGAATGTAAACTGTTTAAAATGAACTGTTCTGTTTTTCATGTTTTTAAAACAGTGAAAATTAGGTACAGCGCCTTGAAGCAAATTGAGGTGTATAAGTGAGTGGACTTTAAAAACACAGAAGAGCTGTGCAGAGCATATTTATTTTGAATTTTATTATTTTAGTTCCTGGTTGGTAATTCCAAAACGGGTGCCTTGCAATTATACTCTAAACAAATGCTAAAACTTGTCAAAATTACACAATTATGATTTAACAAATACAAATAAATAACTGTAAAAAAAAAAAAAGGCCTTCCTTAAGTTTTCTCAACTCTTTTGAGTTTTTCCTGTATTATTGTACTTTCTTCTCAACAGTTTTTTTCCTCTCAGACTCTCTTAACTGATGTAAAACTATAATACATTTTGACCACAGGGACTCTCCACCAAACCGAGTAGTTGCAGTGCATATGAACAGAAAACACAGGATCAGTGGGATGAGTGAAGTGAGAGCTCGTTCCAAAGCAGAGAATCCCAGAGGTGTAAAATGTGTCAGATGTGAGTTTTCAGAAATCCACACGTTTATTCATTCAAATTCATAATTGTATTTTCAACAGAAATATCTCCCCATCGTCACATCAGCAGCTGTCAATCAAAGCTGTTTTTAGACCTCTGAGAAAAAGACAGGCTAACATTTAATACCTGTGTGGAGAGAGAGAGAGAGAGAGAGAGGAGGAGAGAACTAAAAGAGAGAGAAAGAGGAATAGGGAGGAGAAAAGGAGAGGAGGAGGAGACGGAGACAAAAGAGGGGTGGAGTTAGGAGGAGGTAACAGGAAAAAATGAGAGTGGGGGGGGTGTAGAGATGAGAAAATGAGAAAGATAAGAAGGAGGAGGAGAGGAGGAGGGGGTTGAGCGCAGGAGAACAAGAACTGAACCTAAACCAGGTCAGGACCAGAGGTAAACCAGGACTGAACACAGGTGTTTCATAGCTCCATTCTCATGGTTTAAACCACACGGTGTTTCCTCAAACAGACCTCCTCCACTCTGATTTTCTCTGAACTCTTTTTGTTTTGGAGCAACAATCACAAACATCTCTCTCTCTTCAGGATTTGCCTCAAGAACAGAAGCGTGAAATCATCTTAAAGGCCCTGTAATCTGATTCTCTTTTCTTTTTTTTCCCCATGTATTTGATTACATTGTGTTCTGCCCCAGTACATGTATATTGTATAAGCAGCTCTTGAGGTCAAAATAAGTCCACTGAGTGCTCCCTGCATCTCATTATAAAGTGTTTAGTGTTGGGAAATCAAGAAGCGCTTGTTAGGATTGTTGTTTCTCAGACAATCAAATGCTTCATAATTAGTTATGGACAGTGCACAGTGTATCTGTAATCGGCAAAATACATTTAACTGAAATGCATGGGACAGATCAGATACAGGGACCTTTAACAGAGAGTAAAATTGTCATGTTTTAATTTATATTAATGTAATTAAAGAGTGTTTCGTTCACAGCAGGAAAAAACATCACAGAGAAGACATAATCTCATCTGCACAGGCATCCTCACCGTCAAAGAGGCATTTTTTGGGGGTATTAACTGCAACAGATAACATTTAGATCACCATCTTACCTTTTAAAATGCTATATTCACTCAAAACAACACCAAAAAACACCATTTCACTTTCATTTTTAACACTCTGAGCCTCCCCTCCTTTTGCTCCCCATGCTAAATCATTCCACCTTCAGAGCACAGAACCAGCAACAATCCCGTTTTGTATCATGCTTATTTATGGAGAATTGTATAAGGTTTGCAATGCTCAAAAAGTTCATCATTGGTGCAAACTGTAAATTAAAATCTAATAATAATAATAAATATAGCCGCAAGCGGAGATGATTGGCCCTCACGTGCACCTACGCTGCACCCCGCAAACAGCGTGCCCCACAAACAGCGTGCCCCACAAACAGCGTGCCCCACAAACAGCGTGCCCCACAAACAGCGTGCCCTACACGCGGTGCAAACGCTGCGCCCATGTCCCACACTAACCCTAATAACCGTAAACCCCAACCACATTTTTCATATGCTTTACAGTGTGTTATATTTAGGCAAAGGTCACTTATTCAAATTTCCCAGGCCGACACATCCTCCATCAGAAAAATTACATAGTGCATCTTTAAATGATTTTTGAGTCTTTGCGCCCCTGGTGGCCAACAGTGAAAAATTCACCATATCCGTAATGTATTTTTTTGCTCGTAGTCATGCATAGAATTTAATTCCCAAATTTGGTACAAATCCATTAATGTTGGCGTTTCATGTCTAGGGGGCGCTATAGTGTAATTTTCCATATGCTTTATAGTGTTTTATATTCAGGCCGAGATCAGCATCAGTGACTCAAATTTCAGCACGATCGGACTAAGCCTGTGCCAACGGGAGCAAATCTTCACATTGAATATTGTCTAAATTTTGATTAAACTTTGAAGCTTTTGGAGCTTTGCTGTACGTAAACTGTGACAGTTTTCAAAGAAATGGAGGTAACATTTTATGTAATGTTTGCAGCTGCACTTCTCTAGATGATGTACAGTGATTTTCAGCTCTTCTCTAGATGATGTACAGTGATTTTCAGCACTTCTCTAGATGATGTACAGTGATTTTCAGCACTTCTCTAGATGATGTACAGTGATTTTGAGCCCTGTGGGTGAAGCGCCTTCAGAGGAGTTCGTTCAAACACAACATGAGCCAAAATGCGAACTCTGCATTTTGAAGAGTTCAATCCAACATGGCCGCCTTCTGCTTTGTCAGGGGGCGTGGCCATAATACTATTTTTTGCTTATCTTCACGTGACGAATGTGTGTACCGAATTTCGTGGCTCTACAACAAAATTGAGCTGGGACGGCTCCCAGAGGAGTGGGCGGAGCCTAATATTTCAGGTGGCGTATTATCTCCATTTTTTTTATCCCCACTCATGAATCCTATATTTTCTTGAATGTCTCATCATTTCTGAATTTTTGTCAAAGTTTGATGAGTTTCTGAACGTGTTTGCGGGGTCACATTTTATTTCAATCTGTAGGGGGCGCTAACGCACCAAACTATTTTTTTTTTTACATTCAGTAGCTTTAGGGCAGAGAGTTTAAGAACTGTGTCAAATTTAATTGAAATCAGAGTTTGTTTGAGCAAACAGGAGCAATTTGTAAATATCCAAAACTTCTGTTAATTTTGTGTCACTGCTCAGAGACGTCAGAAGGATTTGGGAGCTGTGGATCACTTTAGACATTTCCGTCCTGAAGAGAATATGGAGCAAATCTGAGGCCGTTCGGGTGACGCCCACGGAGTGCGTTTCAGCTTCACAAACTTTAATCCAAGATGGCCGCCCCCTGGTGTGTCAGGGGGCGTGGCCTTAATCATATTTTTTACTTGTCTTGACATGATCGACTTCTGTGTTAAATTTTATGATTCTACGTGCAAAAAAGAAGCCTCGGGCCTAATAATAATAATAATAATAATAATAATAATAATAATAATAATAATAAAATAATAAAATAATAATAATAATAATAATAATAATAATAATAATAATAATAATAAAATAATAATAATAATAATAATAATAATAATAATAATAATAATAATAATAATAATACATCAAATCGCTTTTTTGGACATTCAAAGACGCTTAAATATGCATCATTCTCTCAAAATACAACTCTGCAAACACTGATATATCATTCACCCTGTATGTTGGTCTATCTCTAATCTTAAAGGTCCTGTGAGTGACTTTTCTCTTATACTAATATTACAGAATGTGTCTCGTCCCAGTACAGTCATGTTGTATATGCAGCTCGAATTATCTACTAACTGCATCCAGTTATAAAGTGTTTTAGCAGGAAGTGCACACTAGCATGTGAGTTTTCTTCATGCATGAGGTTGTGCTTTACGCCTGACCTCCCAACAGATGTCACTGTGCAGGGCGATGCGGGGAAGTGGTTTGCCCAAGGACACAAAGTGGGAATAGAGCCACTGACCATCTGTGTCATTTCTGATGAGTAAGAGATTGAATAGTAATACACGGTGGGCATCAGGTAATTATGAGAAAGCAGAAGGATTCCAGTCCAGCTCTGATTTGATGCAGCAACAGAACGGCCACACACACAATTTTTCATCAACGTTGAAAATAAAAGTGTAAAAATCAAACCACAGAGAAGAGCCCAAGTGGGACGGACGTGTAAATAAACCAGAGAATAGACCAGACTGGACCAAGCCTCAACCTGGACTGAACAGGACTAAAGAAGTCTACATCAGGACTAAACTGGGTCAAACAACGACTAAACCAGGACTACAGTATGACCAAGCCAAGTCTGCATCAGGACTAAACCAAAACTGAACCACTTCCTATTTACAAGTCCCACTTTATGTACTGTTTTTTTCTTCCAGAGCTCTCAGTCTGATTGCAGGTAAACTCTGCTCTGGTCTGTGTGCACTTTAAGCAGATCCAGCAGAACTGAGCAAAGACCCAGTCACTGTAGAGGACATGGACTCTTTTTAAAACAGATTTTTTTTTAAAAGAAATCATGATTCAGTTCAAAGTTCACATTTTAAACTGATCCAGGGGCATTCACCTCGGAGAGAGACTGACATATGGACTTTAAACTAATCCAAGAACCCCGTGTTTTTCTGAATCTGTTTGAAAAGGTCTAAACCAGCTGGCAAGGTCTAAATATGCGGCATCTGACACACAGTGAGGGCATCTGACACACGGGGAGGGCATCTGACACACAGGGAGGGCATCTGACACACAGTGAAGGCATCTGACACACAGTGAGGGCATCTGACACAGAGGGAGGGCATCTGACACACAGTGAAGGCATCTGACACACAGTGAGGGCATCTGACACACAGGGAGGGTATCTGACACACAGGGAGGGCATCTGACACATGGGGAGGGCATCTGACACACAGTGAGGGCATCTGACACACGGGGAGGGCATCTGACACACAGTGAGGGCATCTGACACACAGTGAGGGCATCTGACACACAGGGAGGGTATCTGACACACAGGGAGGGCATCTGACACACGGGGAGGGCATCTGACACACAGTGAGGGCATCTGACACACGGGGAGGGCATCTGACACACAGGGAGGGTATCTGACACACAGGGAGGGCATCTGACACACGGGGAGGGCATCTGACACACAGGGAGGGCATCTGACACACGGGGAGGGCATCTGACACACAGGGAGGGCATCTGACACACAGGGAGGGCATCTGACACACGGGGAGGGCATCTGACACACAGTGAAGGCATCTGACACACAGTGAGGGCATCTGACACACAGGGAGGGTATCTGACACACAGGGAGGGCATCTGACACACGGGGAGGGCATCTGACACACAGTGAGGGCATCTGACACACGGGGAGGGCATCTGACACACAGTGAGGGCATCTGACACACAGGGAGGGCATCTGACACACGGGGAGGGCATCTGACACACAGGGAGGGCATCTGACACACAGGGAGGGCATCTGACACACAGTGAGAACACGTTTGTAGAAGTCAAAACAAGTTTGCAGTTGTGGTCCTGCAAAGAGGGCATACTCAGAACCACAACTAAACAAGTACTGAACCAGGACTAAATCCTGACTAAACCAGGACTAAATCCTGACTAAACCAGGTCTAAATCCTGACTAAACCAGGTCTAAATCCTGACTAAACCAGGTCTAAATCCTGACTAAACCAGGTCTAAATCCTGACTAAACCAGGTCTAAATCCTGACTAAACCAGGTCTAAATCCTGACTAAACCTGGTCTAAATCCTGACTAAACCAGGTCTAAATCCTGACTAAACCAGGTCTAAATCCTGACTAAACCTGGTCTAAATCCTGACTAAACCAGGTCTAAATCCTGACTAAACCAGGACCAGGGCTTTCAGATTTTAAACTTTAGCTGTGCTGATATTTGTCCAGGTTTGACTCTAATCTGATCTGATTTTTCTGATTGTGTTTTGATTGTTGTAATTTTCCACTGCAACAGTCACTCTGATTGTGGCACAGCCACCCCACAGTGAGGAGGTCCCTGGTTCAGTCCCCAGACTTTATGAATTTTCTCTGTTTCCTGTGGGTTCGCTCATTGACCTTAAACAGTGTTTCTCAAACTGTGGTGAGTGCCCCTTGTCTTTTAGTCCAGTTTTAGCCTAGTTTTAGTCCTGGTTTAGCCTTGGTTTGTCGCTAGGATTAGTTTTGTCCTGGTTCAGTCCTGGAGAATGTGATTCTTCTATTATTTTATTTCTGATTTCAGTCTTTTTGTCAGTTCTTCTAGACATGTGTAAAATGTGAACTTTGAACAGAATCCTGTTATTTAAACATAAATAACAAATCTTTTCACAATTCCACTGTCTGAAAAATCACAATTAGATATTTTTCTCAAATCGTGTAGTCTTCATGTGGAAAAGAGTGCAGCTAAAGCCTGAATTTAGAACGATCTCGAGCTGTATCAGAACAAGTATCAGACACACAGACGTACACGGCCCTGGAGCTCTGTGGAACCTGTGGAACCTGCACCACTGAGGATCACACACACATAAGGACACATGGGAACAGAAAAGAAAGTACCACCATTTAATGTGGAAAATCACATTCTGTTGTTGTAAGAAAGACTGTTTTTATTACCATTGTGATTTTGGAATTAGTACTGAGTTTTGAGTCTATTCTTTATGATGGTTTAGTCTTGGTTTATGCTTTATTATCCCCAAGGGGCAATTTGATTTGCAGCAGCAGCAGCAGCACAACACACACAGACCGCACACAATAAGTGATTAAATCAATTGGTATAGTATAGGGACTGGTTTAAAATGCAAAGGCAGCAGGAAAGTGAAGGAGTCGATCGTGGAGTCTGTCTGAACAATGCGATGGTCTGAAATCAAACCTGTTTCACAGTGCGGCCAAACGCTCGGATCTGCAGACACCGAACTTTCACAAGCATTTACCAAGAACATGTCGAAAGCATAATACCAACTCAAAAGCAGGACTAAACCAGGACTAAAACAGCTCTAAACCAGCTCTAAACCAGCTCTAAACCAGGTCTAAACCAGGTCTAAACCAGGTCTAAAGCAGGTCTAAACCAGGTCTAAAGCAGGCCTAAACCAGGACTAAAACAGCTCTAAACCAGGTCTAAACCAGGTCTAAAGCAGGCCTAAACCAGGACTAAAACAGCTCTAAACCAGCTCTAAACCAGGTCTAAACCAGGTCTAAACCAGGTCTAAACCAGGTCTAAACCAGGTCTAAAGCAGGCCTAAACCAGGACTAAAACAGCTCTAAACCAGGTCTAAACCAGGTCTAAACCAGGTCTAAACCAGGTCTAAAGCAGGCCTAAACCAGGACTAAAACAGCTCTAAACCAGCTCTAAACCAGGTCTAAACCAGGTCTAAACCAGGTCTAAAGCAGGCCTAAACCAGGACTAAAACAGCTCTAAACCAGGTCTAAACCAGGTCTAAACCAGGTCTAAAGCAGGCCTAAAGCAGGTCTAAACCAGGTCTAAACCAGGTCTAAACCAGGTCTAAACCAGGTCTAAACCAGGTCTAAACCAGGTCTAAAGCAGGTCTAAACCAGGTCTAAACCAGGTCTAAACCAGCTCTAAACCAGCTCTAAACCAGGTCTAAAGCAGGTCTAAACCAGGTCTAAACCAGGTCTAAAGCAGGGCTAAACCAGGTCTAAAGCAGGTCTAAACCAGGTCTAAACCAGGTCTAAAGCAGGTCTAAACCAGGTCTAAACCAGGTCTAAAGCAGGTCTAAACCAGGTCTAAACCAGGTCTAAACCAGGTCTAAACCAGGTCTAAAGCAGGCCTAAACCAGGACTAAAACAGCTCTAAACCAGGTCTAAACCAGGTCTAAACCAGGTCTAAACCAGGTCTAAAGCAGGCCTAAACCAGGACTAAAACAGCTCTAAACCAGGTCTAAACCAGGTCTAAACCAGGTCTAAAGCAGGTCTAAACCAGGTCTAAAGCAGGTCTAAACCAGGTCTAAACCAGGTCTAAACCAGGTCTAAACCAGGTCTAAAGCAGGTCTAAACCAGGTCTAAACCAGGTCTAAAGCAGGTCTAAACCAGGTCTAAACCAGGTCTAAAGCAGGGCTAAACCAGGTCTAAAGCAGGTCTAAACCAGGTCTAAACCAGGTCTAAAGCAGGTCTAAACCAGGTCTAAACCAGGTCTAAAGCAGGTCTAAACCAGGTCTAAACCAGGTCTAAACCAGGTCTAAACCAGGTCTAAAGCAGGCCTAAACCAGGACTAAAACAGCTCTAAACCAGGTCTAAACCAGGTCTAAACCAGGTCTAAACCAGGTCTAAAGCAGGCCTAAACCAGGACTAAAACAGCTCTAAACCAGGTCTAAACCAGGTCTAAACCAGGACTAAAACAGCTCTAAACCAGGTCTAAACCAGGTCTAAACCAGGTCTAAACCAGGTCTAAAGCAGGCCTAAACCAGGACTAAAACAGCTCTAAACCAGGTCTAAATCAGGTCTAAACCAGGTCTAAAGCAGGCCTAAAGCAGGTCTAAACCAGGTCTAAACCAGGTCTAAACCAGGTCTAAACCAGGTCTAAACCAGGTCTAAACCAGGTCTAAAGCAGGTCTAAACCAGGTCTAAACCAGGTCTAAACCAGCTCTAAACCAGCTCTAAACCAGGTCTAAAGCAGGTCTAAACCAGGTCTAAACCAGGTCTAAAGCAGGGCTAAACCAGGTCTAAAGCAGGTCTAAACCAGGTCTAAACCAGGTCTAAAGCAGGTCTAAACCAGGTCTAAACCAGGTCTAAAGCAGGTCTAAACCAGGTCTAAACCAGGTCTAAACCAGGTCTAAACCAGGTCTAAAGCAGGCCTAAACCAGGACTAAAACAGCTCTAAACCAGGTCTAAACCAGGTCTAAACCAGGTCTAAACCAGGTCTAAAGCAGGCCTAAACCAGGACTAAAACAGCTCTAAACCAGGTCTAAACCAGGTCTAAACCAGGTCTAAAGCAGGTCTAAACCAGGTCTAAAGCAGGTCTAAACCAGGTCTAAACCAGGTCTAAACCAGGTCTAAACCAGGTCTAAAGCAGGTCTAAACCAGGTCTAAACCAGGTCTAAAGCAGGTCTAAACCAGGTCTAAACCAGGTCTAAAGCAGGGCTAAACCAGGTCTAAAGCAGGTCTAAACCAGGTCTAAACCAGGTCTAAAGCAGGTCTAAACCAGGTCTAAACCAGGTCTAAAGCAGGTCTAAACCAGGTCTAAACCAGGTCTAAACCAGGTCTAAACCAGGTCTAAAGCAGGCCTAAACCAGGACTAAAACAGCTCTAAACCAGGTCTAAACCAGGTCTAAACCAGGTCTAAACCAGGTCTAAAGCAGGCCTAAACCAGGACTAAAACAGCTCTAAACCAGGTCTAAACCAGGTCTAAACCAGGACTAAAACAGCTCTAAACCAGGTCTAAACCAGGTCTAAACCAGGTCTAAACCAGGTCTAAAGCAGGTCTAAACCAGGTCTAAAGCAGGTCTAAACCAGGTCTAAACCAGGTCTAAAGCAGGCCTAAACCAGGACTAAAACAGCTCTAAACCAGGTCTAAACCAGGTCTAAACCAGGTCTAAACCAGGTCTAAAGCAGGCCTAAACCAGGACTAAAACAGCTCTAAACCAGGTCTAAACCAGGTCTAAAGCAGGCCTAAACCAGGACTAAAACAGCTCTAAACCAGGTCTAAACCAGGTCTAAACCAGGTCTAAAGCAGGTCTAAACCAGGTCTAAACCAGGTCTAAACCAGGTCTAAACCAGGTCTAAAGCAGGCCTAAGGCAAGATTATTGAGGTCGTGCTATAGTCAAGATGCAGAGCAGTTTTCAGGTCACATAAAAAGCCTGAGCTAAAAAGAGGATCCACAGTGACACAGGGAATTCATCAGATAAAAAATCTGGACTAAACCAGGTTTATAACATGAATGAAACAGGACTAAGCCAGGACTAAAACAGAACTAAATCAAGACTAAAACTGGACTAAACCAAAATTAACCTGGACTGAACCAGAACTGAACCAGGATTAAAACAAGACTGTACCAGGGAACAAAACAGGACTAAAACAGGACTAAACAAGGACTAAAGCAGAACCTCAGTGACAGGTTACTGCCTGTTGATCATTTCAAGATTTATTGATTATTGATTGTGTGATGATGTGACAAATATTTTCAATCTCTCGATAAACTGAAGATTCACCACTTTACAGACAAGGACTGAAACAGCACTCGACCAGGACTGAATGAGACTAAACCCAGACTGAACCAGGACTCAACCAGAACTGAACCAAGACTAAATCAATACTAAACTTGGTTCTCAACCGACCGACCTGGTAAAATAAAGGTTAAATAAAATAAAAAAATAAACGGGTCTGAACCAAGACTATCCATCCATCCATCCATCCATCATCTTCCGCTTTATCCGGCTGGGTTGTGGGGGCAGCTTGCACCTGACCCCCCTTCATGAACCCCTCTGACCCCCCCATGAACCAAGACTAAACAGGACTAACTCAAGATAAATCTAGGTCCCTCCTCGCAGATATGCTGTGAACGTGACTGGACAGACACCAGGTCAGCCAGGTCTACACCAGCAATGAACTCGTACCAGGACTAAACTAATCAGGGCTAAACTATGACTAAACCAGGACTAGATTAGGACCGGACTTTTCAGCAGCAATAAAAATAAACATGGGTGAGTGCATTACTGGAGGTGACCACTGGGAGACTGACCTTATGAATCTGGATCAAGGAGTCCAGGCTGAACCACCGGAGGTACAGGAAAGAAACAGGACTAAAACAGGTTTGGTCTTGATTCCATTTAGCCCTGATATAGATGTGTACTTTTGTTCTAGTCCTGATTAGACCTGGTTTAATCCTGGTTTAGTCCAAGTTTCGACTTAATCATTGACTAAAATAAAAAAGAAACTGTCATAAATGTGTTGTCAAAATGGGTTCTTTCACAATGATTAAGTATATTAAGTATATTAAGTATATTAAGTATATTAAGTATATTAAGTATATTAAGTATATTAAGTATATTAAGTATTGCCCAAATGTAATTTTAAACGTGTAAACCAGTTTAAACCAACCCACCCGACATGATAGAGAGACTTATGGAGCGTTATGGAGTTGAGCAGTGACCTGTGAAATGGCTTTATGTCAATATGGACTCACTCACTGCCAGTCTCACTCACTGTGTATTTATATATATATATATATATATATATATATATATATATATATATATATATATATATATATGCATGGAGGGTTCCATCCCAAGTCCAGCACCCTGAGACTGTACATGAGACGGAAGTACATCAGTGACAAGGCCCAGACTGATGACGCTCAGAGAATGTCTCAGACAGTGGGGCAGAGGAAGAGGTGCTGGAGGGACCATCATGGAGGACAAACCCCTACACGGGGCGTACCACCGAAACATAACTGAAGTGGCTGATATCAAGAAAGCCTACCAATGGCTGGAGAGGGCTGGTCTGAAGGACACACAGAGGCTCATCCTGGAGCACAGGAGCCTTGAGCACCTGAGCAATAGACGCCCAGATCTACCACACCAGACAAGACCCAAGGTGTAGGTTGTGCAAAGAAGTGCCTGAGACAGTCCAGCACATAACTGCAGGGTGTAAGACGCTGCAGGGAAAGCGAACATGGAGCAACATAACCAAGTAGCGGGCATAGTGTACAGAAACATCTGTGCAGAGTACGGGCTGGAAACCCCAGGATCAAGGTGGGAAACGCCTCCAAAGGTTGTGGAGAATGAGCCAAGATCCTGTGGGACTTCCAAATACAGACTGACAGAATGGTGATGAACCAACCAGACATCGTGGTTCTGGATAAGCGAGAGAACAAAGCCGTGGTGGTGACACTGCAATACCGAGCGATGGCAATGTCAGGAAAAAGGAACAGGAGAAACTAGAGAAATACCAGGGGCTTAAGGAAGAGCTGGAGAGAGCCTGGAAGGTGAAAGCATCAGTGGTGCCTGTGGTGATCGGAGCACTCGGGGCCGTGACCCCCAAACTGGATGAGTGGTTGCAGCAGATCCCAGGAAGGACAACAGACATCTGAGTCCAGAAAAGTGCAGTACTGGAACAGCAAAGATACTGCGCAGAACTCTCAAGCTCCCAGGCCTCTGGTAGAACCTGAGCTGATGAGGGTGAGAGACCAAGTTTGTTTATTCAATGTATTCATAGAAATGTTCTTGTTTTAAAGGAGAGCTCTCTGCTGGACTAGATAAGGACCAAGACTAAGCCAGAGCTAAAATGACTAATAGGACTAAACCTGAACTAAGGACTATCTGGGACTAAACAAAGAGTCTACTCATTGGTTAAATCAGTATTAAAACCAGGTCTAACCCAAGACTAAAGCAGATCTAAAACAAGGATTAAACCAGACCTAAATCAGGTCTAACCCAGGATTATAAGTAAGTAAGATACTAAAACTAGTATTGAAGCTCAATACTCACTTGAGCAGGTATTGACACTAAAAAAGTCTCATTCACAGGACAAAAATGAACCTTTCCTGAATGTCTTTAGAATGATCTTGAGCTGTATCAGAACAAGTAGAAGAGCTCATAGATTATTGTCTGCCCATGGAACCTACCTGGACCACTGAGGGATTACACAGATATACAGACAGAAGACCACATGGGAATATAAAACAAAGTACAAACATACAAAGCTGATTAAGTATCAGTATCAGAGGTGTCATGTCCATTCCTTAGTATCAAAATGGAGTATCGGTTTTACTCTCATGACAACACTAAACACAATAGAATCTCGTGCGGCTGTTTGTCTCTGAGTCTCGTGTCTCCACCTCTTGCTCCGATGCTTTTAAATTAATGCCATTTGATTTAGTGCTGCAGCTGCGTTAATCCTCCTCCGTCATTAACTAAAGCTGACCAGCCACAAATGTCAAGAGGGCAGCGCTAAATCAGCCCGCAAACGGGCCTGCAGCCAAGGAATAGAGGGAAACGTACCCAAAACATACAGGGTAGTAAATTTGTTTTAAAAATAAAATAAAATACAACTAAAATCTCCACTTTGCAGACAAGAAAGGGGATAAACTGTACCCTAAAAGCAAGTCAAAGAAGAGAAAATGGTGGAAAATAGACCCCCAAAAAGCATGAGTAAAGCTGAGTAAAGAGAGGCACGCATCATACCACCGCTCTGCAGGGAAGAAACAGGGGAAAACTATACTAAAAACACTGCATTAAACCTCTGTTCTGTAGTCAGGACCCCTCGCTTCTGCAGCCAAAAAAGAGGGGAAAAATACACCCCTAAAACACACATGTTCCATCCACTCCGCAGGCAAGAAAAAGGGGAAACTGTCCCCTCAAAACCAACATGCTATCAGGTCATCCGTGCTCTGTGTCGTCTGCATGCCCACCAAAGTGCGTGGAAAAGAAAAATCACAAAGGCAAAACTAAAACAGGACTAAACAGGACTAAACCAGGACTCAACCAGGACTACACCAGCTCTGGACCAGGACTATAGCGACAATGCAAGGATTTAACGCAGAACTAAATCAGGAATGCCAGGGCTAAAACCATGGCTAGCAAGATCTAAATCAAGACTAAACCAGGTCCAAAACATGGATAAACGAATGCCCCTTCCTCCCGAGGACCAGCAGAAACAAATTATACTGTGAACTTGAGTAAATAGACACTACACCAATAAACCAGGTCTAAAACCAGGACTAAAACACGAGTCAAACTAGGACTGAACCACGGACAATAGGATGAATTAAACCAGGACTATACTGGGACTAAACTAATCCAAAAATGACAAAAGCAAAGGTTTTTCTGACCAGACAATGTTTTTCGCGTTTATGAGTCACCATCCCTTGCGCTTTCAGATACACCAAAAAAATCCGCTCGCTGCAAATGAGCGACTTCGCAAAGACGAAACCGGCGTGTTTCGCGAATCCTTTTCAACGCTTACCTTCATGTGACAGCGACATCGACTCCCTGGATCTAACTTCCAGTGCCAGGGCATCCGTGGTAATGTCAAAACGGGAATGAAACTGCTGGTTAGCTCCCGCGGAACGAGCGGCACACGTCCTCGTCCTCCGCCGCGTCGGGTGTCCTCTTCGCGGTGCGGAGGCAGCGAAAGCCCCGGTGTTCGCTCCGCTCCATCCCCCGGTGCAAAAGATCGTAATGGCCCTATGATAAAAAAGAGGGTGAAAAGAGAGAGGGAGAAGGATGCGCCAAGAGGAGAGAGAGAGAGAGAGAGAGAGAGACAGAGAGAGAGAGAGAGAGAGAGAGAGAGGATGCGCAAAGAAAAGAGGGAGGGAGGATGCCTAAACAGGAGAGAAAGGGGGGAGAGGAGCATGTGGTAAGAGGGACAGAGAAAGAGGGAGCGAGACAGAGTGGGACAGGAAAAGAAAGGGTGTAAAGAAATGGAGGATGATGACCAAGTGGAGAGAGAGGGAGAGAAAAAGGGAGAGAGAGGGGAGAGGATGCCACAATAGGAGAGAGTGAGGGGAGAGAGAGAGAAAGGGAAAGAGGAGTGAGAGAGACAAAGGGGGAGGAGGAGAGAGAGGATGCAACAAGAGGAAACAGAGGGGATGAGAGGGAGAGGAGAGAAAGAGGAAAGGATGTGTCCTGGAGGAGGAGAGAGAGAATATGGAGAGGAGGAGAGAGGGTGAATAGATCCTCAGTTTGATCCAAATTGACTCCGACAGATTTTCATTTGTCATAATACACATTGTGAACATAGATCCTGTTTTTGTTTTTGCTTAGTTCTGATTTAGTCCATGAGATCTGGTTTCATCCTCACTTAAGACTTTGTTTCTGCTTGTCCTAGTCTGTCTAAGTCCCAGTTTAGTTTTACTTTCACAAGTTCTTTTTTGTTCTTTCTGTAAAAATATAATGTTACTGTCGTGCGGAAAAACTCCAGTGACCGTGAGAATTCAGCACCATGGACAGCTCCAGGCCTGTTTGACTGAACCGGGACTAAAGCAGCACATTAATGAACTGTTTTGTACTGAAAATAGGTTGTTTTTACCTTGTTTCGGTGAGCAGCTCTCATCTTCCTCATCAGGAATCATTTAAAGGTTTGTCCTTCCAACATCAACTTCAAATGATTCTCCAGATGTTATGTCCACACAGTTAAACTTAGTTGTAGTTTTCCTAAATACTTTTGGACTCTTATTTGAGTAATTTCTTGGACCACTCCTTTGTACTTCTACTTTGTACTTCTACTGCAGGCCTTTAGTTGTTTAGTTGATCAATTGGTTGACCAAAATGTGTATTATTCAAAGAATCCGTTTATTTCGATGATGAGGATATTTATGGGACAACGGGAGAAAGGAAAAGTGAGGGAGTGAGTTGAAGATTTGGTATTTTTTGTTATTTATTTGTAAAAAGGCTGATTAAAGGTACATCGTGTAACTTTTCTGGCGGAGGGTCCGTCAAACGCTTTTCTCCATGGAGAGGCTATTGCTTTGTCTGGAATGTGTCACAGTGTGGCATTAAACTTTTTTATCTTCATGGAGAAATCAGACTAAATTACAGGTTAGATCTGTGAAAAGGCGACCCCACTCACAGTCAAGAGTGCCTGTTTTTCTAGGTATTTTTGAGCTATAAAACCACTTGTAATGGAATGAATGTAGAGTAGAGCAGTTTAATGCCACAGTGCGGAAGATTCCAGGCAGAGCAATGACATCTCCGTAGAAACAAGCAGGTGACGGACCCCCAACCCAAAAGTTACACAGTGCACCTTTAATATATTGTTTCCAAGTCCTTTTTTCTGCATAAATAGTCGTTTTTCCATTGAACTCCAATGAACGTCCAGTCTTGTGAGTGCATTTGGCTCAGATGGATAGAGATAAGAAAAAGTCGCCCAGTCAGTTAGCAGCACATGGCTTTAGTCGACTTGAGCCCAAACGTTTGTCCTCCTGTGAGTCGTGTGGGTTTAGGAGAGGAGCAGTCGGAGCAGATGGTCTGGAAAAGGTCACAGGCCAATCAGGAGAAAGGTCCCTGAGCTCTGAGAACCTTTCGAGGATAAACCCTTATTGTCTTATGGCCGGAATGGGCTGTGCTCACGTTCTAGAATTTGAAGATTCAGATGATTTCAGCTGGAGGGTAGGGGACTAGCAAGCTAACAGCGCACCAGTGTTACTGTCTGGTTTGTGGATGATAGAAAAGCTTTATAAATAGATGCAGACAGTACACAGCTGTACTGGGGCAAAATTTATTTTACTTTATGAAGCTCAAATTCATCGATGGATCACTTCCAGAATCAGCATCAGCCAATATTGATACAGAAAGAACTATAAATACATGTGATGTTTTAGATCTGTTTTAAAGTTGTTTCAGACCTTGTTTAGACCGTGTTAGCTCTGGTTTAGACCTGGTTCTGATCTGGGTTAGACCTTGTTTAGATCTGTTTTAGACCTGATTTCTACTTGTTTTATACCTGGATTAGACCCGTTTTAGGCCTGTTTTGGACCTGGTTTAGACCTGGGTTAGACCTTGTTTAGACCAGTTTTGGACCTGGTTTAGACCTGGGTTAGACCCGTTTTAGACCTGTTTTAGGCCTGTTTTGGACCTGGTTTAGACCTGGGTTAGACCTTGTTTAGACCAGTTTTGGACCTGGTTTAGACCTGGGTTAGACCTTGTTTAGATCTGTTTTAGACCTGATTTATACTTGTTTTAGACCTGGATTAGACCTGTTTTAGGCCTGTTTTAGACTTGTTTTAGGCCTGTTTTAGACCTGGTTTAGACCTGGGTTAGACCTTGTTTAGATTTGTTTTAGACCTGGATTAGACCCGTGTTAGCTCTGGTTTAGACCCGTTTTAGACCTGGTTCTGATCTGGGTTAGACCTTGTTTAGATCTGTTTTAGACCTGATTTATACTTGTTTTAGACCTGGATTAGACCCGTTTTAGACTTGTTTTAGACTTGTTTTAGGCCTGTTTTAGACCTGGTTTAGACCTGGGTTAGACCTTGTTTAGACTTGTTTTAGACCTGGATTAGACCCGTTTTAGACCTGGTTTAGACCTGGGTTAGACCTTGTTTAGACCTGTTTTAGACCTGGTTTAGACCTGGGTTAGACCTTGTTTAGACCTGGTTTAGACCTGGTTTAGACCTGGGTTAGACCTCAGTGCATTAGACTTGTCTTTTTGAACACACTCATGAGGAATAAACATTATTTATATTCCATATATTTATTTCCTTGTCTTTTTTTTTTTCCTTTTTTTTTAAGTTTAACAGAAGTTAAACTTGTTATACATCTTAAAAGCTAAATATCGGTATCGGCTACTGACCACAGCAGCAGGGGAAATAATGGCTGTTGGTATCGGCTCACATGCATGCATATTTAGTCCAGAGTAAGTCCTGCTTTAATCATGCTTTAGTCCCACTTCCACCCGGCTTTCGTCCTTATCTAGTCCTGGTTTAGTCCTGGTTTAGTCCTGCTTTCATCCTAGTTTAGTCCTGATTTAGTCCTGGTTTAGTCCTGCTTTCATCCTAGTTTAGTCCTGATTTAGTCCTGGTTTAGTCCTGCTTTCATCCTAGTTTAGTCCTTATCTAGTCCTGGTTTAGTCCTGCTTTCATCCTAGTTTAGTCCTGATTTAGTCCTGGTTTTGTCCTGCTTTCATCCTAGTTTAGTCCTGATTTAGTCCTGGTTTTGTCCTGCTTTCATCCTAGTTTAGTCCTGATTTAGTCCTGGTTTTGTCCTGCTATTGTCCTGCTTTAGTCCTAGTTTAGTTCTGGTTCAGTAATGTTTTAGTTCACAGTCCTAGTCCAGTCCTGTTTTAGTGCTGATGCTGTGGGAGGATTAGACCTTCATTCGTGTAATGGCCTGGATCATAATAATAATAAACTCCATTTATGCTCCTCATCCGAGCGTTACATCATGGCCGTTTGGACCGTCCTCTTTTCAAGCCTCAAATAAAAGAGTTTATTTCTGCTTCTGACAAATCAAACTGTGCTTTTGTGAGACGCCCCTGCTGTCAACTCCAACACTACAGCCACAGTTAGAGAAAGAATGGACTAGAAATACATACAGACCTGGTTTTAATCATAGTTTAGTCCTGCTTTAGTTCAGCAATTCTGGGATGTTCTCAGACTGCAGTGGTCTTTCTAGAGCAGGGGCCGGGGGCCGTATACAACCAACTTTGACTCCAAAGGGGCCGGATCAGAAAACTCATGGCATATATACCCCAAAAATAGCAATAAGTCCAAATATTTGTGCAGAGAAATGCAAATCTATTACAGAAATCTTTTTTATTTGATTTTATTTTACTAAATATTATAATATTGTGCTAGGTTAGGTTGTTTTCACAGTAGCATCACGAACCTCTTGGCCCCTGGGTGAAAACAGACGGCTGTTTCTTCAGTTTCAGCAATAATTCGTTTATCTTCTGTCTTCTCAATTCTCCGTTCAAGTTATTGTATTTTTCGCAGTGTCTCGTAGTGGTGTTTAAGGTCATATTCCTTGAGCGCCGCCACATGTTGCAAACACACTGAGCGTACAGGTTTCCCATTCACCTCCGTGAACAAATAAGAATTAGTCCATTTTTCTTGGAAAATCCTGCACTCAGCTCCACTTTTCTCATTTTTGACATTTTGCTGATGAGGGTCACGGTCAACAGTCAAAACGATCGTCCTTTAAGAGCGTTTGGAAAGAGGCAGGTCTTCATTTGT
>CM068346.1:1494738-1539738 GCA_034769755.1 Odontamblyopus lacepedii | reverse complement strand
TCCCACAATTAGACGTCAATGTCGGAGTAGCGATGTGTCGGAATAGCGGCCTGTAACCGTTTGTTTTGGTCGGTCTGGACGTTTCACCTTTGGCTTCTGCACAAACCTCGATGCTGCGAAGTGATTCCAAGGGTTTCTCATCAGTTCTTGAGCTGTGAACTCACAAATATCTTCCTGTGCAAGGTTAGTGACCGTTGTAATTTCGAGGGACTTTAAGCCGTGAGATTTATATTGCAGGTTTGTGAAGCCACTACCAAACAAATAACGATAAAGTTCAACGTTTGTGGATTTCTCATTTGGATATTTCTTTCAAGAACTTCCATAGAGTTCCATAGACCTTTGTTCACCATCAGGGATCATGACAACATCAAATTCGACTGTTTGAATGCAGCCTTTTGTATTAGCCTAGTGCTGTACGTCCTCAGCTTCTTAGGACAGTGGGACAGCGTTGTCCATTCCCGTCTAATCAAGCCCAGAATTTCTGTAGTAGGGAGCATTATACCTGAGATGATGTAGGCCAAAATAACAAGGACTGAGCTGACACATTACAGAAGTGTAATTTATAGTTAAAGAGGGGATAATACTCGTCTGCTAATAGACGCATATTCTAGGGTGACCAGATTTACAAAATTAAAAACTGGGACACACTCAGGTTGGGATGGTAGGTGTACATAACATTGTGGAAAAAAGCGTGTAGCATTGTCCATTCTTTACTCACGTGTGGGTCAGTGTATAATCTGAGACCAAAAAAAAAAAAGAGAGAACTGCAGTCTTCTGTATTTAGGCTAAACAAATGCAATTTATGCTCGTCAGGTTTAAAACTGAAATAGTCCCATTTTAGCCCTAGTTTAGTCCTGGTTTAGACCTAGTTTAGACCTGGTTTAGACCTGAAATAGACCTGATATAGTCTTGGTTTAGTCCTAGTTTAGACCTGGTTTAGACCTGAAATAGACCTGATATAGTCCTGGTTTAGACCTGATATAGTCCTGGTTTAGTCCTAGTTTAGACCTGGGTAAAAGGGACGTCTGGTCACTCATATTCAAATGTTTTATAAGTTTCACTTTCATTTTTAGCGCTATGAATTCCCCTCCCTTTGCTCTCCAAGCTAAGTTACTCCCCCTTCAGAGCACTGTCATAAGAAAATCTGTCACCATTCCTCTAATGAAACTCCTGCACATCACATCAGGTTTGTGAAGTTGTCGTGTATTGTTTCGCATCCTGCTGTATATTCATGGAGAGTGACGTAGGCCTGTGTGCTGAAGATTGGACAGAATCTTATTGCTCACCATAAGGAGGGTTGGGTTTGGTCTGGGAGAGGCGTGGATCTCTGTTTGCTGTGATTATTTGGGTTTGCTGTGCACTTATAGTTCTTTAAAAGGACACAGACTGGACTAACTGGATCACTCAGGAGGGAAAAGAGGGAACTGAACCGTTGGTGGAAGTGGAAGTGAAGTGGACACAGTTGGATCAAGGAGACAGATGAGACACAGCAGAGGAACAAAGAGCCTGTGGGTGAAGCCGGCTGACACCAGAAAGCCTGATCTAAAGTTGTGCACATGAGGCTTTCTTTAGCGTCTGTCCTGTCAGCTCACTGAGGGCTCCTTCTCGTCCAGCACCTGCGAGTGGAGGAGGGCGGTGGAGACTGTGGTGCAGATGTGTGGAACTTAGCCAGGACAATAATGGTAAGAGAGACTCAAAGCATGAAAAATTAAACCTGTTCTACAAGTGAAGGTTAGGTTCAAGATTCTGAATTCTGGTTTTAACTCAGGCCTTTCATTTTTGCTGTTCACAAACTATTTCATGAGCAGCTACAAGATTAAATGGGTTCAAGTCAATGAGCGATCAACAAATATGTGAGTGGAGCTTTATTTAGACAACTTTAGTTTACTGAAGATCTAGTTTATCATGTTCACTGGACAAGCATGAAGAGTGTTAATACCAATTTAAATTTGTAAATTACATTTAGAACCATTATTGACTTAAGTTGAACTCCGGTACGTTTGAAGTTAAAGTCCGTTGCTGGAGGAGGTGGAATTCTGTCAGAAGCCAAAAAACGGCACAGATCAGTGTTTCCTCGGCGGAGATCTCACTGTGGCACTGAGTCTGTCAAGGCAACAAACTAGTGTAGTGATGGGGGCAAGTTCTGAACTTCCACGTAAAAAGTTCTGAACTTCCACGTAAAAAGTTCTGAACTTCCACGTAAAAAGTTCTGAACTTCCACGTAAAAAGTTCTGAACTTCCACGTAAAACGCCAATTTGCTTCACACTGAAGAAGCTGAACACCACTTTAACCCATCTGACAACAGCCACGAGTCTAACAAACCAAACGCTCTGCCTGGTTCACTCATTAGTGTCTGGAAACGTTAGAAAACAACTTACGGAGCCTTACACTTCCCTCTGTTGATTTCCCACTGCACATGAAAGCTCAAAGATTCGATTGTCGATGTCGTTTCTAATCCCATTTATTTATGAGTGAATTATATTTTTGAAAAACGCTGTGGTTAAGTATTTAAATCGTCACCACAATATTGCAGAGGATGTAACAACATGAATAGGCACTGGGCAGAGCTTTCTCGCTTTGGCAGTCGATCCTTCTGTTCTGACCCCAAACTAAAGTCTTGCTCTAAAATCACATGTGAGTTTGTTATTGCAGGAAAAGACTCCAGCGGCGGCAAGTGGTTTGAGCCGCCAGAAGCAACAAGTCAGGATCCACTACTGACTGTGAACAAGAGAAACTGAAGTTGGTGAAATAAAATGGCTCGGGAATGTATTATTTAGTGTTTTTCAAACTTTTACTCTGAGGAAGTGACCAGAGCTGTGTCCAAACTGTCTCTGTCTGATGGAAACAGAAGAATCACAGTTATGAGAGAACACCAGAGTTATCCAGATCATCCAGACAGATTCAGAGTCTATAGACTGGTCCTGAGCAGAGAGAGTCTGACGGGCTGAGGTGGAGTGGAGCTGGGATTGGGTTTGTAGATGTTTCATACAGAGATATTCAGAGGAAAGGACGCTATGGAAACTCTGTATTTGGCTACAATGATAAATCCTGGGCCTTACACCATGACAAAAACAGTTCATTTTGGTTTAACAAATTCCAGTCCCAGGTCTGGTTGGGTCCAGAATCGGGGTTTACCTGGACCACGGTTCAGGGGTTTTGGCGTTTTACAGCGTCTCTGGAAGAACCATGAGTCTCCTCCGCAGAGTCCAGACCAGGTTCACTCAGCCTCTCTACACTGGGGTCTGGATTGCAAATATTGGAACCACAGCATTTTTCCTCATATGACAAATATAAAATAACGGTTTTGTTCTGCACAGTTTGGGAATTATCTGTACCTTTTATTTTTGACAAATTAGTCCCATGTTTAAAAGCCTCATGAGGACTCTCCAAAAAATCTATACCTTTATTTAGATCTAGGTATAGATCTAAATCAAGGTATAGATTCATTTAGATCAATCTATACCTTAATCTATACCAGCGGGGCAAAATACGCCCGTACTTTGAATTATTGTATATAGAATTAAGTTAGAAGTTGTCAAACCTAGTTAAAGATGAATTGTTGGTGCAGTTTGGAAGTTTGACATTCCTAGGTGAGACGGTTGTGGAGTTAGAGCGCGGACAAGAAATTGTCCACAGACAGACGGACAGACGGACGGACGGATAATCAATAGGGAAATCTGGCTCTTGCAGTAGGAGTATGAGTATGACATCATCACATTCTAGAATCGGAATTCCACCAATCAGATCGCAGCAACAGAACTTAAAGACACTACAAAGCTTTGAAGTGTCAAAGCTCAAAGAAGCAGAGAATGTGGGTTGTTCTCGCTTTCAGCAGCAGAACATTTGAGAAGAGAGTTCAGATCTACGGCAGGTAGATCAGGTGTGTCAAAGTGAAAGTGTTTGTGATCCAGGAGAGATGGCGCAGAAAACACTCGACCAAGAAGCCTTTTCCTGCTCCGTGTGTTTAGATCTACTGAAGGATCCAGTGACGACTGCCTGTGGACACAACTACTGCATGAAGTGTCTTCAGCACCACTGGGACCAACAGAACCACAGCTACAGCTGTCCTCAGTGCAGAGAGAGCTTCAGCCCCAGGCCTGTGCTGCGTAAAAACACTTTGTTAAGTGATTTGGTGGAGCAACTGAAGAAGACTGGACTCTCAGCGTCCCCTGCAGACCACTGCTATGCCGGACCTCAGGATGTGTCCTGTGATGTGTGCACTGGGAAGAAGCTGAGAGCTGTCCAGTCCTGTCTGCAGTGTGTGGCCTCTTACTGTGAGCGCCACCTACAGCCTCATTATGAAGCTGCAGCGTTACAGAAACACCAGCTGGTGGCGCCGTCTCACAGGCTCCAGGAAAACATCTGCTCTGAACACGACAAAGTGATGGATCTGTTCTGCTGCAGTGACCAGCAGAGCATCTGTTACCTCTGTTCTGTGGACCAACATAAGGGTCATGACATAGTGGCCTCTGCCTCAGACAGGGCTCAGAGACAGGCAGAGCTGCCGGCCAGGAGGGCCCTGCTGCTCCAGAGCCTCCAGCACAAAGAGACAGACCTGAAGAGGCTCCAACAGGAGGCCCAGGACATCAGACGCTCTGCCCAGACAGCAGTGCAGCGCAGTGGGGACAGCTTCACACAGATGGCCCTTCTCCTGGAGAAAAGACGCTCTGAAGTGGAGCAGCAGATCCGCTCCCAGGAGCAGACCCAACTGAGCCGAGTCCAAGAGCTCCAGGACCAAGTGCAGCAGGACGTGAGGGGGCTGAAGAGGAGCCTCTCTGAGCTGGACACACTGGCCCTCACCCAGGATCATAACCAGTTTCTACAGGTCTACGCTTCACTGTCCCCACACACACAGAGCACAGAGCCAGACACCATTCACACAGGGGACCGGAGCTACTTTGAGGAAGTGACCAGAGCTGTGTCCAAGCTCAGAGACACACTCCAGCTCACTCTGAGTCCAGTCCAGGTTTTACTGGCACCAGCTGAACCCAGCTCCAGAGACGACTTCTTACAATATTCTACAGAAATCACTCTGGACCCAAACACAGTTAACACAGGACTGTCACTGTCTGATGGGAACAGAAGAGTAACAGGTATGAGTGAACACCAGAGTTATCCACATCATCCTGAAAGGTTCAGTGTGTGGCAGGTCCTGAGCAGAGAGAGTCTGACGGGCCGATGTTACTGGGAGGTGGAGTGGAGCGGGGTGTGGGCTCGTATAGCAGTTTCATACAGAGATATTCAGAGGAAAGGAAACTCTGATGAATGTGATTTTGGAGACAATGATAAATCCTGGGCCTTAGAGTGTGAACCTCACTGTTATTCATTTTGGTTTAACTCAGTCAGGTCCCAGGTCTCAGGTCCTATCGGTTCTAGAATCGGGGTTTACCTGGACCACAGTGCAGGGGTTTTGGCGTTTTACAGCATCTCTGGAAGATCCATGAGCCTCCTCCACAGAGTCCAGACCAGGTTCACTCAGCCTCTCTACGCTGGGGTCTGGATTTATCCTGGATCCACTGCACATTTCCCTAAACTCAAATAGCAGCTTTGTTCTTCACAATTTGGGCTCAACTTTGACTCTTATTTTGAACTATCTACATAAGACTTTAAAGTACTGTTAAAAAAATCAATATCTAAATACAAATCAATTATAAGATTAATATCAAAACCAGATACTCATTTGATTCTGAAACAACTGTGACATATACAGGAGGAAAATTACCTCTGGTCTATATAAGAACAAAGAAAATGCTGTGATTTTGTGTTGACAATGATATTCTATCCTAAGACTTTATGATCGACATGAAAAATTGTTCCTCTGCTTCAAAATGGAGTTTGACATTTTGGCCTTGTGTATGAACCAGGTCTAAAACTAAATCAGGTCTAAAACTAAACCAGGACGAAAGTCAGAACTCAAACCAGGTCTACACCAACCAGGTCTAAACCAGGACTAAACCAGGTCTAAACCAGATCTCAACCAGGACTAAACCAGGTCTATAACAGGACTAAAACCAGGTCTAAAACAGGACTCCAACAGGATTTTTTTCAACTCTCCTTCTCCCTTCGCCCTCAGCGTTCCTACACCTCCAGTCCGTGAAAATATGGTCCTGAAAAGAGCGCAGTCCAAACTTCATAATTACATGTCGGAATGTCGGGGTGTTGAAAAAAAAGCTAATGTGCCTCCACTCCGACCAAGGGGGAAAAATGTGGGAGTGCAGGGTAACAAATGGACACTCCGCCACTCCCACAATTAGACGTCAATGTCGGAGTAGCGATGTGTCGGAATAGCGGCCTGTAACCGTTTGTTTTGGTCGGTCTGGACGTTTCACCTTTGGCTTCTGCACAAACCTCGATGCTGATTCCAAGGGTTTCTCATCAGTTCTTGAGCTGTGAACTCACAAATATCTTCCTGTGCAAGGTTAGTGACCGTTGTAATTTTGAGGGACTTTAAGCCGTGAGATTTATATTGCAGGTTTGTGAAGCCACTACCAAACAAATAATGATAAAGTTCAACGTTTGTGGATTTCTCATTTGGATATTTCTTTCAAGAACTTCCATAGAGTTCCATAGACCTTTGTTCACCATCAGGGATTATGACAACATCAAATTCGACTGTTTGAATGCAGCCTTTTGTATTAGCCTAGTGCTGTACGTCCTCAGCTTCTTAGGACATTGGGACAGCGTTGTCCATTCCCGTCTAATCAAGCCCAGAATTTCTGTAGTAGGGAGCATTATACCTGAGATGATGTAGGCCAAAATAACAAGGACTGAGCTGACACATTACAGAAGTGTAATTTATAGTTAAAGAGGGGATAATACTCGTCTGCTAATAGACGCATATTCTAGGGTGACCAGATTTACAAAATTAACAAGAGCTCCTCCAGCGGGGCAAAATACGCCCGTACTTTGAATTATTGTATATAGAATTCTAGAATCGGAATTCCACCAATCAGATCGCAGCAACAGAACTTAAAGACACTACAAAGCTTTAATGTGTCAAAGCTCAAAGAAGCAGAGAATGTGGGTTGTTCTCGCTTTCAGCAGCAGAACATTTGAGAAGAGAGTTCAGATCTTTCATGAAGACAAAGCTTCAAAGACTTCAAAGCTTTGAAGTGTCCACAGACGGACAGACGGACGGACGGACGGACAGACGGACGGACAGCGCCATACCATAATACGTCCCGTCTTACACAACGGGCGTATAAAAACTAGGTATGTCACTTGCTGTATCATGATGACTAATGACTAGTTCGGTGTTGCAAGATGCAAGCACTGGACAGGCTACTTTACCCATGTGCACTGTCAGAAAAGCAGAGTCAGAGAGTGCATCTTTGCCTGAACAAGGACAGAAACTCTTTTCAGGCCTACCACCATGCAAAATAAAAAGGTTGTGAACCACAAAATGAGTAAAAAATAACTGAAATGTTATATTTCCCAGACTTTCACCCAGCCAGTTCCACTGGTGAATTGCTCATTACTCCATTATGGCAGCATTTTAATGTTTGGAATTACAAAGTTGTTGGATTTGTTTGTGTTTTATTGTGTTTTTGTTTGTTCTGGAAAAAATATCTTTGACCATTGTGACCTGATGTATCAAATATGATACAAATTGAAACTCATATATGGAAAATGATATTTGAAAAAAATTTTGTTTGTTTGTTTAGAGGGACCAATAAAGGCTCCAAGTTCAAAGAATTGGAATTTTCTGCCAATTATTTAATGGTGTGGGCTTTACAGGGTTAAAAAGGCAGAATTCATATTAAAAGACAAAATAATGATAACGAACAAACTGTATGTTTTAATAAGCAGGTTTATATATATATATTATATCTTTATTGTAATGAAATAATACTATAATAAAAACTCTTTCAAAAGAAAAAGCCAAATAAAAGAAGTTTCTTCAGTTTTTCGTGAACAGTAATAGAGTGATAGTGTGCACTGTTGATAATAGAGTGATAGTGTGTACTGTTGATAATAGAGTGATAGTGTGCACTGTTGATAATAGAGTGATAGTGTGCACTGTTGATAATAGAGTGATAGTGTGCACTGTTGATAATAGAGTGATAGTGTGCACTGTTGATAATAGAGTGATAGTGTGTACTGTTGATAATAGAGTGATAGTGTGTACTGTTGATAACAGAGTGATAGTGTGTACTGTTGATAATAGAGTGATAGTGTGCACTGTTGATAATAGAGTGATAGTGTGCACTGTTGATAATAGAGTGATAGTGTGCACTGTTGATAATAGAGTGATAGTGTGTACTGTTGATAATAGAGTGATAGTGTGCACTGTTGATAATAGAGTGATAGTGTGCACTGTTGCTAATAGAGTGATAGTGTGTACTGTTGATAATAGAGTGATAGTGTGCACTGTTGATAATAGAGTGATAGTGTGCACTGTTGATAATAGAGTGATAGTGTGCACTGTTGCTAATAGAGTGATAGTGTGTACTGTTGATAATAGAGTGATAGTGTGCACTGTTGATAATAGAGTGATAGTGTGTACTGTTGATAATAGAGTGATAGTGTGTACTGTTGATAACAGAGTGATAGTGTGTACTGTTGATAATAGAGTGATAGTGTGCACTGTTGATAATAGAGTGATAGTGTGCACTGTTGATAATAGAGTGATAGTGTGTACTGTTGATAATAGAGTGATAGTGTGTACTGTTGATAACAGAGTGATAGTGTGTACTGTTGATAATAGAGTGATAGTGTGCACTGTTGATAATAGAGTGATAGTGTGTACTGTTGATAATAGAGTGATAGTGTGCACTGTTGATAATAGAGTGATAGTGTGCACTGTTGATAATAGAGTGATAGTGTGTACTGTTGATAATAGAGTGATAGTGTGCACTGTTGATAATAGAGTGATAGTGTGCACTGTTGATAATAGAGTGATAGTGTGCACTGTTGATAATAGAGTGATAGTGTGTACTGTTGATAATAGAGTGATAGTGTGCACTGTTGATAATAGAGTGATAGTGTCCACTGTTGATAATAGAGTGATAGTGTGCACTGTTGATAATAGAGTGATAGTGTGTACTGTTGATAATAGAGTGATAGTGTCCACTGTTGATAATAGAGTGATAGTGTGCACTGTTGCTAATAGAGTGATAGTGTCCACTGTTGCTAATAGAGTGATAGTGTGCACTGTTGATAATAGAGTGATAGTGTGCACTGTTGATAATAGAGTGATAGTGTGTACTGTTGATAATAGAGTGATAGTGTGTACTGTTGATAATAGAGTGATAGTGTGTACTGTTGATAATAGAGTGATAGTGTGCACTGTTGATAATAGAGTGATAGTGTGTACTGTTGATAATAGAGTGATAGTGTGCACTGTTGCTAATAGAGTGATAGTGTGTACTGTTGCTAATAGAGTGATAGTGTGCACTGTTGCTAATAGAGTGATAGTGTGCACTGTTGATAATAGAGTGATAGTGTGCACTGTTGATAATAGAGTGATAGTGTGCACTGTTGATAATAGAGTGATAGTGTGCACTGTTGATAATAGAGTGATAGTGTGCACTGTTGATAATAGAGTGATAGTGTGTACTGTTGATAATAGAGTGATAGTGTGTACTGTTGATAACAGAGTGATAGTGTGCACTGTTGATAATAGAGTGATAGTGTGTACTGTTGATAATAGAGTGATAGTGTGCACTGTTGCTAATAGAGTGATAGTGTGTACTGTTGCTAATAGAGTGATAGTGTGCACTGTTGATAATAGAGTGATAGTGTGCACTGTTGATAATAGAGTGATAGTGTGCACTGTTGATAATAGAGTGATAGTGTGTACTGTTGATAATAGAGTGATAGTGTGTACTGTTGATAATAGAGTGATAGTGTGCACTGTTGATAATAGAGTGATAGTGTGCACTGTTGATAATAGAGTGATAGTGTGTACTGTTGATAATAGAGTGATAGTGTGCACTGTTGATAATAGAGTGATAGTGTCCACTGTTGATAATAGAGTGATAGTGTGCACTGTTGATAATAGAGTGATAGTGTGTACTGTTGATAATAGAGTGATAGTGTGCACTGTTGATAATAGAGTGATAGTGTGCACTGTTGATAATAGAGTGATAGTGTGCACTGTTGATAATAGAGTGATAGTGTGTACTGTTGATAATAGAGTGATAGTGTGTACTGTTGATAATAGAGTGATAGTGTGTACTGTTGATAATAGAGTGATAGTGTGCACTGTTGATAATAGAGTGATAGTGTGTACTGTTGATAATAGAGTGATAGTGTGTACTGTTGCTAATAGAGTGATAGTGTCCACTGTTGATAATAGAGTGATAGTGTGTACTGTTGATAATAGAGTGATAGTGTGTACTGTTGATAATAGAGTGATAGTGTGCACTGTTGATAATAGAGTGATAGTGTGTACTGTTGATAATAGAGTGATAGTGTGTACTGTTGCTAATAGAGTGATAGTGTGCACTGTTGATAATAGAGTGATAGTGTGTACTGTTGATAATAGAGTGATAGTGTGCACTGTTGATAACAGAGTGATAGTGTGTACTGTTGATAATAGAGTGATAGTGTCCACTGTTGATAATAGAGTGATAGTGTGCACTGTTGATAATAGAGTGATAGTGTGTACTGTTGATAATAGAGTGATAGTGTGTACTGTTGATAATAGAGTGATAGTGTGTACTGTTGATAATAGAGTGATAGTGTCCACTGTTGATAATAGAGTGATAGTGTGTACTGTTGATAATAGAGTGATAGTGTGTACTGTTGATAATAGAGTGATAGTGTGCACTGTTGATAATAGAGTGATAGTGTGTACTGTTGATAATAGAGTGATAGTGTGTACTGTTGATAATAGAGTGATAGTGTGCACTGTTGATAATAGAGTGATAGTGTGCACTGTTGATAATAGAGTGATAGTGTCCACTGTTGATAATAGAGTGATAGTGTGTACTGTTGATAATAGAGTGATAGTGTGTACTGTTGATAATAGAGTGATAGTGTGTACTGTTGATAATAGAGTGATAGTGTGCACTGTTGATAATAGAGTGATAGTGTGCACTGTTGATAATAGAGTGATAGTGTGTACTGTTGATAATAGAGTGATAGTGTCCACTGTTGATAATAGAGTGATAGTGTGCACTGTTGATAATAGAGTGATAGTGTGTACTGTTGATAATAGAGTGATAGTGTGTACTGTTGATAATAGAGTGATAGTGTGCACTGTTGATAATAGAGTGATAGTGTGTACTGTTGATAATAGAGTGATAGTGTGTACTGTTGATAATAGAGTGATAGTGTCCACTGTTGATAATAGAGTGATAGTGTGCACTGTTGATAATAGAGTGATAGTGTGCACTGTTGATAATAGAGTGATAGTGTGTACTGTTGATAATAGAGTGATAGTGTGCACTGTTGATAATAGAGTGATAGTGTGTACTGTTGATAACAGAGTGATAGTGTGCACTGTTGCTAATAGAGTGATAGTGTGCACTGTTGATAATAGAGTGACAGTGTGTACTGTTGATAATAGAGTGATAGTGTGCACTGTTGATAATAGAGTGACAGTGTGTACTGTTGATAATAGAGTGATAGTGTGCACTGTTGATAATAGAGTGACAGTGTGTACTGTTGATAATAGAGTGATAGTGTGTACTGTTGATAATAGAGTGATAGTGTGCACTGTTGATAATAGAGTGATAGTGTGTACTGTTGATAATAGAGTGATAGTGTGCACTGTTGATAATAGAGTGATAGTGTGTACTGTTGATAATAGAGTGATAGTGTGCACTGTTGATAATAGAGTGATAGTGTGTACTGTTGATAATAGAGTGATAGTGTGTACTGTTGATAACAGAGTGATAGTGTGTATTGTTGATAATAGAGTGATAGTGTGCACTGTTGATAATAGAGTGATAGTGTCCACTGTTGATAATAGAGTGATAGTGTGTACTGTTGATAATAGAGTGACAGTGTGTACTGTTGATAATAGAGTGATAGTGTGCACTGTTGATAATAGAGTGACAGTGTGTACTGTTGATAATAGAGTGATAGTGTGCACTGTTGATAATAGAGTGACAGTGTGTACTGTTGATAATAGAGTGATAGTGTGTACTGTTGATAATAGAGTGATAGTGTGCACTGTTGATAATAGAGTGATAGTGTCCACTGTTGATAATAGAGTGATAGTGTCCACTGTTGATAATAGAGTGATAGTGTGTACTGTTGATAATAGAGTGATAGTGTGTACTGTTGATAATAGAGTGATAGTGTGTACTGTTGATAATAGAGTGATAGTGTCCACTGTTGATAATAGAGTGATAGTGTGTACTGTTGATAATAGAGTGATAGTGTCCACTGTTGATAATAGAGTGATAGTGTCCACTGTTGATAATAGAGTGATAGTGTGTACTGTTGATAATAGAGTGATAGTGTGTACTGTTGATAATAGAGTGATAGTGTGCACTGTTGATAATAGAGTGATAGTGTGCACTGTTGATAACAGAGTGATAGTGTGCACTGTTGATAATAGAGTGATAGTGTGTACTGTTGATAATAGAGTGATAGTGTGCACTGTTGATAATAGAGTGATAGTGTCCACTGTTGATAATAGAGTGATAGTGTGTACTGTTGATAATAGAGTGATAGTGTGTACTGTTGATAATAGAGTGATAGTGTGTACTGTTGATAATAGAGTGATAGTGTGCACTGTTGATAATAGAGTGATAGTGTGCACTGTTGATAATAGAGTGATAGTGTGCACTGTTGATAATAGAGTGATAGTGTGTACTGTTGATAATAGAGTGATAGTGTGCACTGTTGATAATAGAGTGATAGTGTGCACTGTTGATAATAGAGTGATAGTGTGTACTGTTGATAATAGAGTGATAGTGTGTACTGTTGATAACAGAGTGATAGTGTGTACTGTTGATAATAGAGTGATAGTGTCCACTGTTGATAATAGAGTGATAGTGTGCACTGTTGATAACAGAGTGATAGTGTGCACTGTTGATAATAGAGTGATAGTGTGTACTGTTGATAATAGAGTGATAGTGTCCACTGTTGATAATAGAGTGATAGTGTCCACTGTTGATAATAGAGTGATAGTGTGTACTGTTGATAATAGAGTGATAGTGTGTACTGTTGATAATAGAGTGATAGTGTGTACTGTTGATAATAGAGTGATAGTGTGCACTGTTGATAATAGAGTGATAGTGTGCACTGTTGATAATAGAGTGATAGTGTGCACTGTTGATAATAGAGTGATAGTGTGTACTGTTGATAATAGAGTGATAGTGTGCACTGTTGATAATAGAGTGATAGTGTGTACTGTTGATAACAGAGTGATAGTGTGCACTGTTGATAATAGAGTGATAGTGTGTACTGTTGCTAACAGAGTGATAGTGTGCACTGTTGATAATAGAGTGATAGTGTGCACTGTTGATAATAGAGTGATAGTGTGCACTGTTGATAATAGAGTGATAGTGTGTACTGTTGCTAATAGAGTGATAGTGTCCACTGTTGCTAATAGAGTGATAGTGTGCACTGTTGATAATAGAGTGATAGTGTGTACTGTTGATAATAGAGTGATAGTGTGTACTGTTGATAATAGAGTGATAGTGTGTACTGTTGATAATAGAGTGATAGTGTGCACTGTTGATAATAGAGTGATAGTGTGTACTGTTGATAATAGAGTGATAGTGTGTACTGTTGCTAATAGAGTGATAGTGTGCACTGTTGATAATAGAGTGATAGTGTGTACTGTTGATAATAGAGTGATAGTGTGTACTGTTGATAATAGAGTGATAGTGTCCACTGTTGATAATAGAGTGATAGTGAGGTGAGGGTGACTCAATGAAAAATGTGACTGTAATGTTACCTGAGAGGGACCTGTTTAACAGCACAATCCATATGACCTGTTGTAGTCCCAGTTAAATCAGTTTTTTCTGGTCAGATTATGTTAAAGCGATAACAGATTAAAGTCTAATTTGAGTCACAGAAATTCAGACTGAGCAGTACCTTCTGTTAGCTTCACACCATAGGGGAATGTTGATGACACCAGCTGCAGTGTATCAGTTAGTAGTAGTAGAGTAACATTATGTTTGACTCTCTAGGGTTCTGGACTCTGGTATTGTGGACCCAGGTTCAAACCAGGTTCAGACAAGTAATTATTTTATTTTTCATATAATAATAAATAGTAAATATGGCCGCAAGCGGCGATGATCGCCTATGCCGCACCCCGCAAACAGCGTGTCCCTACAAAATGAAGCGCCCTACACATCGCACCGTGCAACCTCTGCTCAGCAAATGCCCCACACTAACCCTAATAACCGTAAGCCTCAACCACAGTCTTCATATGCAATATAGTGTATTATATTCAGGCCAAGATCACGCATTAGTGATTCAAATTTCCCAGGCCAACACATCTTCCATCAGAAAAATTACATAGTCCATCCATCCATCCATCTTCTCCCGCTTAATCCGGCTGGGTCGCGGGGGCAGCTTGCTGCCCAATACTCACAGCACCTGACCCTCCCTATGAACCCCTCTGCAGGTGGTGAGCCCACAGGAGGGTGGACAACATGGTCCTTGATGTTAGTTCATAGGGGTAAAATTACATAGTGCACCTTTAAATGATTTTTGAGGAGTCTTTGCGCCCCTGGTGGTCAACAGTGAAAAATTCCCCATGTCCATAATATTTTTTTTTTGCTTGTAGTCATGCATGGAATTCAATTCCCAAATCCGATAATGTTGACGTTTCATGTCTAGGGGGCGCTATAGTGTAATTTTTCACACGTTTTATAGTGTTTTATATTCAGGCCGAGATCAGCATCAGTGATTCAAATTTCAGCACGATCGGACTAAGTCTGTGCCAACGGGAGCAAATCTTAACATTGAATATTTTATATTTTGTGGCTGCGCCGCCTGCCTGGATGGAGTTCCACCTGCCTGGATGGAGTTCCACCTGCCTGGATGGAGCCCTCACCTGCCTGGATGGAGCCCTCACCTGCCTGGATGGAGCCCTCACCTGCCTGGATGGAGTTCCACCTGCCTGGATGGAGTCCTCACCTGCCTGGATGGAGTTCCACCTGCCTGGATGGAGCCCTCACCTGCCTGGTTGAAGCTCTCAACCCAAATAAGCCGTTGGCTAGTCCCCCACATATCTGCCCATCCATCTGCTCTCTATAAAGTGACTGATTCCTCAATGCTCAGGTCTGAAGGTGCCGCATGGCGACAGCTGGTTGGCAACAGTGTCTGGAGAGAGTTTTCCCACACTGCACCTGCCGGTGGGTTTTTTGCTCTGGCACCAAGGATCATGTGTTCATTGAGAGACTGAGGATGGGACAATGTGTTTGCTGATGTCTATGTTAGATGATGGGGTCCCTGGTCACTACGGGCAAGTCACGTTGTGTCATTTTAGTTCCCGCCTCTATGAGCATCGCTATATGATACTAATAGGCCCTTCGCCAGCCTCTGGCACTCGGGCCTAAATACATTATTATAGGTCCATCTGATTTTCACTTGTCAAGACAAAATCACTTGCTTTTTGCCCATGTTCTCCTCATGCCATGGTTCTCAAAGCCCTGTGTCTGCACAGAGACAAAAGCCTACATGTAGTATCAGTATTGTAGTATTTGTAGTAACACTACTGAATAGTTTTTGAAATAGAAACATTTCAACTGCCATCCGCCATTTTGAATCAGAAGGATTTTGAATCTGAAGGAGCTAGACTGGCCAGACTAATGCTGCTCAGGGCAGCTTCCGTCCAGAATGTTCAGAGTAAAATGAGCTCTGTCCAAACAAGTGTCCAGAGGATGAAAAATAAATCATTACATTTGGCAAGAAATAAAAGAGAGACAATGTCCAATCTGCTCTGATTTCTGAAGCTATAAGCAGTGGGGCCTAGTTCAAGCCGTAAGATGAATACGACCCGTTTGTGGAGAGGATCCCAAACAAAGAATGAGATTGTTCAACATTTGTGGATGAGAAGTTTGAAGATTTCATTCAGACAGTTAACTTCCCACACAGTTATCATCACATTTTAGAATGTGAATGCAAACGTGGCAATTTTAAGCACACAGCTGAGTTTCTTTTTTTTTCAAATTATCCCAAATATAACAGAGCAGTAGACGGAGACAGGGGGTAGGTGAAAATGAGTCCTTTCTGAGCACTCAAGTTTAAAATGCTGGACAACACAGGATTACACACATGAATGAGTCAATTAAAACACCAACTGATTAAGGCACTTAGTAAACCATTAACTGCCAACACACAACATATTTAAACACTGATTATGCTGTGATAGCTCAGGAAGCAAAGAGATCCTGTTCCACATGTTTTCGGCATTTTCAAAACAATAAAAGGCAACATAATCAGTGTCCTGCTAAAGCATCACTGGAATAACCTTCGTTTCTTTATAGAGGTCACATTATCCTTTAGATGCTTTGTGTTCTCATCAGTGTGGCTTTGGTGTTGTGCGTGAAATCGTTCCCTAAGGAATTCTGCACTTTCGGTCTCAAATGCAAATGAGCTTTAGCTGTTTCCCAAGGGATACGGGAATTAGCTACACATAAAATAATCTTTAAACTCTAACCACCTCTGCTCTAACCACCAAGTGCAGCTTATAAAAACCTGGAAAGTTCCTAGAAAAAATAAATCCATTGTAGAAAGTGGGAAAGAGGCGAGCAGAGACCACAGTCCAGTGGAATAGAGGGCGATTTCTATGCAGGGCTTTGTCTTTCACAAAATGCACGGTGGCAATGTAGCCTACAACAAAGACAGCAAAAAGTATTCAATCCGCTGTGTGTCTCGCAGATCTGCCGAGGATCTGTTTTGGATCTGCGTTCAGAACCAGGTTATCTACCCCCAGATCTGTTTATTATGTCATTATGAGCCTAAATATGCTTCAGATTTGATACTGATCCATGTACTACTCCTATCGCAATACACACAAGCAGCATTTGCACTTTAATTATGAGTTTATTTAAAATGTAGGCCTCTAGTTTTCATTGTCAGGAGATGCTATTGTAGGGTGACCAGACGTCCCTATTAACCCGGGACAGTCACAGTTTTGAGCCCTGTGTCCCCTGTCCCAGCACATTTATCCAAAACCAGTGATTTGTCTCAGTTTTATGAAAGAAATGTTCCAAGTGTCGCTATTTTTAATGAATCTGATCCCTGCCAACAGTAAATAGAGCCATAAATTGTCATTTCTTTAAGTCAAAATACAGAAAAGCTGCTTTAAAATGACCAAAACACAAAGAAAATGTGACTATACTGACTCATGAACAATTTTCCTTAACTACTGCACTCATTTCACAATTTCAACCACAACAAACAAGACATGTCCCAGTTTTTTTTTTTTTGAAAATCTGGTCACCCTATTGCTGTTATTGATATTGTTAGTTTCTTTAAAATGTATAGTTTTCATTGTCAGGAGATGCTATTGCTGTATATACTGTGCGGTGCTCTACGTGAAATGCATTCATTGTGTTGGAGCGCCCCCTTGTGGTTCCTCTGTGTGATAGCACATATTTTTTTCCCTGTTCATTTCATATCGTTTGTTGAGTTCTAATGTGTGTATTTTTCTTGTTTTTCCTTTCAGATCACCACACACACTCACACACACACATCCACACATATAACCAACACAAACACCTGCTCCTTGATCATTCCAAAACTCAGTTAAAAACAAAGCAACAATGGGTGCATTCCAGACGCACACAGTATCTTACATATTAATTGCATTGATACGGACCATGACCACCATCATAAATTGATTATTATACTTTAAATGTTGTGATAAAAGTATATGTAGTAGTGTTGTATAATATACAGCAGTGAAATATTTCTCATGCTCATATTCAGGCTCAGTTCAGTTATACTGTGGTCAAGTGTTTCCTATGAGTTAAATAATGTTTTTCATCTCTGTTTCATAATATACTACGGCTAATAAAAAAATGGACATAAGGGCGTGATAAAGACCCTCTCTAAGTAAATACTGGACTTTATTAAACACCGTGACCTGAAGTGATCCACACTGATATTTGTGTTTCTCTTTTTTGATGTATTACAGAATTTATTCTGGTGGGACAAGTTACAAAGACCCTCTGTATGTATTAGCCTACTTTATTCATGTTTCCATTATAATCCCACCTGTTGTTGTACATATAGTTTCTTTCAGAACGTGCTGTGGTGGAGTTTATAGAGTGACCCTGTGTAAGTGCACAGATCTCTCCTGTCAAGTGTTCATCTTTCATGTTCAAATCACACAGCCCACTGTCACTATTACTTACATTGTTCTTCACAAACCCTAACTCTAACTCCTCACAAGAAGACTAGTTGTAATGAGGTATTTAATAAACACTGGTGTCATTTCAGACGCTGTGACAAAAGGGAAGTCCAGAGCTGGACACTGGCAGACTGGATCTTCACCAGGAGGACATGGAGCTGAAAAGAAGCCAGCCTCATGGCACCTCACCTCTGCAGATGCCTCAGACTGAAGATAAAAAACAGCCATTCGTCTAATTACACTGTGGTGGTAATCTCAAGTTAAGTTTTAGTTTTAACAACATGGTATTTGGCTACACTTAGTCTCATCTGTCCAGGATTCGACTCTTATGGCTTATATTTGTTTTTTGCTTTTTTAAATTTTGCTAAACATGAACTATGTCATTTTCATATTTAGAATGAAGCATTGGTTAACTAACTTGTACTCATTAGTAATAATAACTCATGTACTAAGATATCTAATTGATGTTTTAAATAAACATTGTTTGCAAAAAATCAGATTCTTCTTTTGTTACAGTACAGTAGCTTACACCACCGGGTATGGAGTGAATGAAGAATGCTCTGTAAAATGCTCTGTAAAATGCTGTGTAACGCGTCTTTGGGGACAGCCATCCATCTTCTTTTGCTTATCCGGGGCCGGGTCGCGGGGGCTGCAGTCTAAGCAGACGGACCCCGAGGTGTTCCCAGGCCCAGAGACATAGTCCCTCCAGCGTGTCCTGGGTCGTCCCCGGGGCCTCCTACCTCCTGAGGGGGCGTCCAGGAGGCATCCGGACCAGATGCCCGAGCCACCTCAGCTGGCTCCTCTCGACGTGGAGGAGCAGCGACTCTACTCCGAGCTCCTCCCGTGTGACCGAGCTCGGTCTTTGGGGACATAGGTCTGTGAAAAGCGCTATATAAATGACAGTTACCTTACCTTACTTTGCCTCGTTAACTCATGTGATTTAATGTTAGGATATCACTGATCCCACTTTCAACTGTTGAGGTTCATGTTTATAAATTTAAGCCTCTACATCCTATTCGCGATACTTGCAGTAAAAGGTGTTTTATGTACAATTAAAGTGCAAATGCTGCTTGTGTGTATTAAGGTGAGTAGTAAGTGGATCAGTGTCGAATATGAAGCATATTTAGGTTCATAATGACATAATAAACAGATCTGAGGCAGATCCGGGGCAGATCACTATGGTAAGCCAAACTACAGTCCCTGACAAAAGTCTTGTCTCTTATCCATTTTGCAGAAACAAAAGCTGATACCGGACTTTAAATTAATCGATTGGTTTTAGAAATGTCTCATATGAAAGCTAAAACCCTCCCAAATTATGCTCAATATACTAAAATAAATTAGATTGATCATTTAATGAACACAGGTCAGATTTTGGCAGGACAAAAGTCTTGCCGCCTACAGAAAATTGAACAAATAATTTAATTAATTTCAAATACAAAAATCTGTTGCATAACGTCAGTGAATTAAGTAGTGGTGCTGTGAGCTCCATATTTAATATCTTGTATGACTTCCATGAGCTTGAAGGACTTCATCCATGTGGTTCAACAATGATTCATACAGTTTGTTGATGAAGTCATCAGGAATAGCAAAGAAAGCGTCTCACAGCCTCCAGAGTTCATCCAGGTTCTTTGGTTTTGCCTTCCATGCTTCCTCTTTCATTCTACCCCAGACCTGCTCAGTGATGTTCATGTCTGGTGACTGGGCCAGTCCTGGAGCACCTTCATCTTCTTCACCTTGAGGAACTTTGATGTAGAGATAGAAGTATGTGATGGAGCACCATCCTGCTGCAAAATGTGACCCCTTTTATGGTTGGGAATGTAAGAGGTGCTAATACTTCTTGATATTTAAGGCTATTGATATTGCCTTCACCCTGCAAATGTCTCGCACACATACTGGATGTACCCAGACCATGATTTTTCCGCCACCAAACTTAACTGTTTTCTGGGTGAATCTTGGATCCATGCGGGCTCCAGTAGGTCTCCTGTAATATTTGTGGCGGCTGTGATGTAATTCAACCGAGGATTCATCTGAGAAATCCACCTTCTGCCACTTTTCCAGTGTCCATCCTTTTAGCAGGCTGTGGGCCTTGGCAAATGCCACACGGTTTTTTAATTGCCTTTTGTTTAGTGCTGGTTTCTGTGCACTGATTCGACCATGGAGGCCATTTCGAGACAGAATTCTACAAACTGTTCTGGTTGACACAGGGACTTGAGGTGACCAGGCCTGGTGGAGCTCTGCTGCAGTGGAAAAGGGGCCTTGGATTTTCCAATCAACAAACGGTCCTCCAGAGCAGCTGTCTTGCGGGGTCTGCTGGACCTGGGCTTGTCAAAAACATCTCCAGTCTTTTCAGATCTTTTTCTTATTCTTTGTACTTGACGCTGAGACACATTGAAGGTGTCAGCCACCTCAGCAGTGGATCTGGTCTTCAGCCTCTTGATAATTAACGCTTTGGTCTCAGGGTGGATCTTAGGCAGGTTGTCAGAGGTCAAGTTGCAGTTGATGTGAGGGTCTGGTGTGCTGGGGTTCTTTTTATACACACCCACTAAGTGACTGATCAGTAACTGATCACAGGTGAGGCTGGAATCTAGGACTGGGTGCATCATATGACAAGGAGACAAGACTTTTGTCCTGCCAAAATCTGACCTTTCTGTGTTTATTAAATGATCAATGTTTCTTCAGTGAAGCTAATTTATTTTAGTATATTGAGCATAATTTGGGAGGGTTTTAGCTTTAATATGAGACATTTCTAAAACCACTCGATTAATTTAAAGTCAGATTATAAGATTTTGTTTCTGCAAAATGGATAAGCGACAACACTTTTGTCAGGGACTGTAGAAAGAAGAACCACAACTTTTACACAATAAGAGTACTGTTAGACTGCTTACTGTAGGTATGTATTCCATGTTGAGAAATATTTGGAGTAAAAGCTTTTGGTTGTTGTAAGGTCACTACTTATACTTGTACTTGAAAATGTCATGTTCTAAAAATTGTATATATCGCTATGTGAAAGGACTTCAAACAAACCACAAAACACACTTGAGCCTTTTCCATTTGTCAGGTTTAATTTGCTCTTTGAGTAACAAAAAGCAAAAGAAGTCATCTCTTTTTTCCCCCTTTTTTCAGTTTTTTTATTACAAACATAAATTTAAATATGTTACATTTGATTGGATGTCTGGAGCAGGCATGTCTACAAACTTACAATCACTGGAATAGCATTGCATTTAAATAGACAGATTTTGCCCAATAGAAAAGGAAAACATATGTAGGTGTAACAGCTGCATTAGGGTGAATAGGTGGACCTAATAAACTGTCAAAAGGATAAGGCCAAACATGAGCACACATCCATGTAGAAGTCCGTTACATAACAAGTGGAATAACATACAAGTCAAATACAAAACTATTGGATATGTTCACTAAAAGCACTTTGTGACCTCATATATTTAAACCAGAGAAGACACAACATATACAGACACAAACCTCACATGTTGTGCACTGGCCAGAACGCAGTACATTTACACTCGACACTGGTTCAGCGCAGCAGGGAACTGTCCTAAAAATCTCTCTTCCTGTTGATGCTGATCCTTCACCATATGTGGACATGCAGAGGTGGCACTTTTTTAAATTACTTTTTAGAGTACTTGTCTAGCTGAATACTTTTACTCCTACTTGAGTATTATTTTTTACTGAAGTAACAGTACACCTACTTGAGTAAAAGTTAAAAGTACAAATGACAAAAGCTTTATGTTGACAAAGCTTTGTGTTTCTTGCTCCTCTCCTTCAGATATGATTTTTTTTAAATGTATTTAAAACAAGGACAGTGCACAGAAAAGATTCATTTCAAAGAGAACACATGCTGTGCCAGAATTAGCTACAAGCGACTATCTGCAGTCCTTTAGGATACAAATACAAATACATTAAAAAAATAAAATTTAGTTTGCTTCATTTTTGTGTCTGTCCTTTGAAAATAGCCCTTCCTTACAATTACTCTTATTTGAGTAATATTATTTTAAACTAATGTTACTCTTACTTAAATACAACTTTTGACTTTATAGACTGTCTCTATATTAGTTTCACAAAAACACTGCTGTTTGTTTCACTCAAGTTGCCCTGAGGCACTAGATAAAACTAAACCAAAAAATGATCAAAACAAAAGATTTGAATAAATAAATCAAGACTACTCCATAAAAATGTGTTTTCAAAAGTGAAGTTAGTGACAAAGTGAATTTATTTGAAGGATGTGGTGTTTTTGTCATGGGAACACCGAACCACAGATGCACATTTGGAGACGCTGATGTGAGAGCTGCACAATGTATTCAATTAAAACTGCTATTTGGAAATGAAATGGCAGCAAATATCTAAAGTGCCCTCTGTATAACGGCTTTATTGAAAACACAGTGGGAAACTTCCTAAATTAGCAAATTGCAAGGTGGAACAGAGTTTTGAATTCGAGAAAATAAAAGATAAAAGAAAAGAAAATGAGACGAGGAAACAGCTTCACAAAAGAGATAAGATAAGATAAGATAGGAATCGAATAGAAATTGAGCAGTCACAGCAGCTCCAGGAGAGATCAGAATATAGGGTTATATTGGCTCTTTAATGTAATGCAGACTGAAAAGCTGTAAAGTCTCCTGTGTGTGTTTTCTCATGTACAGTTCGAGCGTCCTTTTGCGTAAAATACTTTGTGCAGACTGAACAGCTGTAAGGTCTCTGTACTTTATCATATGTCTCAAACTGCACTTAGCAGCAAATGTTTCATTACATGTTGAACAGCTGAAAGGTCTCTCTCCTGCATGAATTCAAATATGTCTATAAACTTGTGTTTCTCATATATCACCTTTCACAAATGAAACACGGGTGTTTCTTGCTCTCAGCTCCTTCGGGTGTTCCTGTCTTCTTCACTTGTCCCTGGCACATATCCATTGTTCATTGTTTAATTTCTGTTTGTCCAGTTTTTGCTAAAAGAGAACTCTCAATCTGATGGACATGTGAAACATTTATGGAAATCTGTAACCCACTTATTTTCAGTCAAATCAATCATACTGAGAAGAATCTGGACCAGTTTGTAAGTAATCCCACAAATAAAAAAATAAAAATAAATAAATAATAAAAAACTGAATAAGAATTTCCCACCTGCACTTTAAATCACAAACTACTCAATCCTTTTTATCCTATTCCCTGCTCACACATGTATATAGTCATAAATATGTCACTGATGTAACAGAGAGAGCTATTTTATCTTTTATCTTATTGTGTTCTCGCACCTGCCTGTTTTGCACTCTCATACTCTATATTATTATACTCCTGTAAATTTGTAAATTTTGTTATATTATAGCTTTATTTTATTCTATTATTTGTTGCATGTCAGTGTTTGTCTACATCCTGCTCCAAGTACCGCAGCAATTTCCTAATGTTGTGAACCTGTTCACTCATATGGCAATAAAACACATTCTGATTCTGATTCTGATTCTGATTCTGATTGTATTTATCTTATCTTATTTTTGTAACTTGTTTCGAACTACATGCTCTTGGTCGTTGCATCTGTAACAAAGAAAATTTCAAAAAAATGAATAAAAATGAATAAAAGTAATTCTGATTCTGATTCTGATTCTGACTTTTCAAGCAGAGTCCTGTTTTAGCCCTCGTTAAGTTCTGGTGACACGTGTGAAAAGTGTGAAATCCACTCCTCTAGTGTCACATTCTCAAACAGTAGCACACTCTGAACCAGTAGGTGGCGCCGTGCACCGCTCCGGAGCATGCGCAGAGCAGCTGGTGTTCCAGGAGCCCATCTCGTGGTGGTTAGCTCGGAGCTAAAGCTAAAAACAGTGAGTGAAATGTCTGCGGGAGGACACGGCCGCTCCAAACAGCTCCACCGTGAGTGTCATGTTCACTCCTCTGTCCCGTCAGGATGTGGGGGATGATCGGGTTTGGGTGAGCGGGGGGCGGGAGAAAGCGGCACAGTCGGATGCCCTGGAGAACAGAGAACAGAGCTGTTAGAGCTAATCAAAGTGTAAAGGAACGGATATTATAGTACAGCTAATAAGAATACAGTTACTGTTTTATATCGCCTTTATTCAGGGTTTGGTAGCGTCACTTTTACGTACTGTGTTATCCACAGGAGATAGTAGTTGTTGCCATAGCAACGTATATTTTACTAGCCAGCTGTTAGCTTTCCGTTGTTTTTTTCTTAATGCCCCCTCTAGTTTTTGCTGTACTTAAGTAAAGACGGACTTATATCTGCCTTCTTCATGACTAACCTTTAGTATCTGCTAACTATAATGTTTTTATGTACCGGTTCTGAACTGGGAACCGGCCCAGGACCGGCGGGTTGATGTCATCAACAGTACCTGCATTTCCCTGCATTCCCTGGGGCTGTGATGCTAACTGTTAAGCATGCTCTGTCTGAGGCTTTGGTAGAGTTTAATCTGACCTTTATTTTTTTTCTGGGGGCTTGAATTTGCTTGTTGAAAATTCTACTTTTCAAATATTAGGGGATATCTGAAGGACTGTGGAAAGTGCAATTTCAAAGACAGAGGTTTGATATCGAACAAACACCTTCCCACACATGCTGTGGACTTTGTATTTTAAAACTGGCCCTCCGTGATGAACGATCTAGAAGATATTAAAGTTTAAAAATAGAAAAAAAAAATTGGTGTCATCTTTGCCATGCTATACCAAAAAAATGACCCCACCAACATTAAATGGACTGTTATAGAAGATTAGATATCTGGTTTTAACATATCCAAAATTTGTGATGGTGTTCTGCCTTATTTTAAAAAAATGAATTTTCGAAAATGTGGTGTCCGCATACATGCGTAGCATTCATGGCCTATGAAGGCACTTCCAGAAGCTAAGAAAACACTCTGAATATATGACACAGCTTAAACTCACCAAAATGCTTTATTTGATTACTCAACTATTGTAAATTATCTCAACTCTTTGAGGAAACTTTCAGATGTTTTGGTGTAATACTCCTGAATTGTATATAGGTGTCCTGTTTGTAGTGCTAGGAACGTCAATTAGGAATCTTCTGCCGCATTTGCTGCCACATATTTTGTAAAAAGCATGTACAATCTCAAATGTCCAAAACTAGCTCCATAGCTATCTTCTTATACAGTCTGTGGCGTCTTGCATGGTTCCCATGGATAATTTTACACAATCCAACAGCCCCTTACTTGTGGCCTGCTTGTGTGTGCGGAACCTGTGCGCTGGAGCCCATGGACACTGCGCGGCACCGCCAGCGCACACCCTCATGTACCAGCGTGCGTCACAGGGCAGGTTAAACATCCTACCTGTCTATATGTCAGTGCGCCACTCTTCGCCTTTTCACGCTCTCTCCTCCCCACATATAGCGCACTGAGGCTCCTCCTCAATAAGCGCTGATCAGAAGAGCAGGACGAAACGTGAAGCAAAAAGTAATTTTATGTCAGTGTCCGCACAGAGCAGAGCTACAGCACAGAGCAGGTGACATGTGGACTGAAGTTTGCCTAAGAAAATGCCAAATAAATCTGTTTCACAATGTGCGTTTGGTTTAGTAAATGTGCAGAGGTATATCTATATCTATATCTATATCTATATCTATCTATCTATATATCTATCTATTTATATATATGCAGTTAGTGTTTTATATCGTCTTCATTCAGTGTTTGGTAGCGTTACTTTTACTTAGCTACTGTGCTAGTTTTCCACAGGAGCTAATATTTGTTGTCATAGCAACATATATTTTACTAGTCAGCCCGTTTTTTGTTTTTTTTGCTCCTAACTGCCCTCTCTAGTATTTGCTGTATTTAGGCTCAGCCTGACTTCTAACTTCTACATGACTAATCTTTAAGTTACTGACTAACTATAATGTTTTTTATGCATCGATTCTCTTTTGGTTTGTGATACTCTGGTCGGGGGAAGTGATCACGTATCTCTGGTTGCTATGGTAATGTGTTTTCTTCAGCTGTCTTCTTCTTCTTATAAACAGACTGCTGTTTTAAAATGTATTTATTTATAACCATTTTTATGTTTTATTTTATGTTGCAAGTTGAGGTAAAGCTGTAGGTGACAAATTTGTTTTTTCAAAGTTACTTCTGCTAACATGTTAACCACCCCAAAACATTTTCCTTACCTTAACCTTAACACTTTTCCTCACAAAATGCTCTTCCTAAACATAATCAAACTCTAACCATAACCTGTTTCCTACTTAAAAAAATAACCCTGTTTCTAAACTTCAAACGATCAGTCACAGCTGACCGTCCCCCCTCCACAGACTGTATAAAGATGTGGTCTCAGTGTGTGATGTCACCCATAGCTTACGGCTCCACTCAAATGAAGCTCACGACGCAAGTGGTTACAGGAGCGAATTTGGAGCCAGGCTCCATATTAAGAAAAGGATTTTTTAAACAAACAAAACGGCAAAATGAAAAACCCCAGGATCATGTAGAGCAGAAAATATGAAAATTTTAAGAGCAAAATGATGTGGCTCACAGAAGCATTTCCAAAGAGAGGGGCGACAGTATTCTAATGTAAGGCATTGGGAGCGAGGGTCAAAAGGAGCAGGAAGTGCCTTCAAGCTAACTTCCTATTATTACATTTATACAGTCTATCCTCCTCACCCTGTGTGTGGGGCAGTGTGGCAGTTGGTAGAGTGTCCCTCTAGTGATCAGAAGGTCTGCGCTTTGAATTCTCTTCTTGACGTAAACATCCTGTCAGATCTACTGATCCACAGGTTGGCACAGATTGCTGTGTTCTTGGGCAAATCACTTAACCCACTTCATCCCCAGTGTCTGCACTCTGGTCTGTGAATGTGTGTGAATGGAGTGATTCTTTATTTAAAGCGCTTTCATTTCCTTAAAAAAATAAAAATAAAAAATTATTAAGGCTCATGTAAAATATGTAATAATGTAGATTCTGTTCTCTCCTGCAGATGTCCAGATGCCCTCCCTGAGTCCTGGCCCTGGTCTGAACAAGGAAATCCAAGAGACTCCACAGATTAAAGAGGAGCCAGAGGAACAGATTGTCAAACAGGAGGAAGAGCAGCTGCCAGTGTAGGCCTTTACACTTTTCCAACTCATGCTTAGTCGCACAGAGGCACTGTGAACACTACACATCTAGCAGAGGGTTAGTCAGTTTATGCATAGTATTCACACGGACATTTGCCTGGTCCCTCCTGCTCTCTGTTTGAATACAAGCTCTGGAACCCGTCACACTTTGTCCATAACAAAAGTGGGTCCCTCAGTGATGTGGCTCCAGTGCACTAGGACGGAGGTTCTCCAGCTCCATTGCCAACGCAGCCACTTGTAGCTGTGGTCATAAGGTCGCTGGTGCCTGTCGCTTTGGCAACCGAATGCAGTGATTTCGGAGTCGCAGAACTTTTTCCGCATTTCGGGTAAATTTAGTGGCACGAACAAGGCGACAGAGTGACTGGTGTGACCAACATGCTCCAAGTCTACACGTGGTATAGTTGCGAGCCCAACTGAATCCATATCAATCACACAACCTAACTTTAAACAGATGGTTTTGCTCCAACTGAGCTGCTACATATCAAATAAAAAATACCAATCTCCATTTTTATCTTTAAGTCCATGTTTGTCAATGAAACCCTTTGCTGTTACATCAGTGTGCAATGAAAATGTCTTAATTTGAAAGTTTAACCTCTTTTGGGACCTCTTTTGTTTGATCACAATGGCCCTTTTATTTGCCTTAATCTAATTTTTAAGTCAGTCTTTGTAGAAATCCCAGGCCCACAGTAGCTAGCCTATATCTCAACAAAATATTTCATTTAAGCAACGTCAAAACTCAAATACGAAATGAGGATTAATCCATCCATCCATCTTCTCCTGCTTAATCCAGCTGGGCCGTGGGGGCAGTTTGCCGCCCAATCCTCATAGCACCTGACCCCCTATGAACCCCTCTGCAGGTGGAGCCCACAGGAGGGTGGACAACATGGTCCTTGATGTTAGTTCAGGTGCTGCATGTTTTAGGTTGATGGGGGAAACCGGAGCACCCGGAGGAAACCCATCCAGACACGGGGAGAACATGCAAACTCCACACAGATAGGCCCGGGTGACCCAGGGATCGAACCTTCTTGCTGTGAGGCCTGAGTGTTGCCACTCAGCCAAAAATAAATATTTTTCACCTTGTGAAGGCTCAAATTTTGTAAAAGTAAATGTAAGTGCTGCTCCGACAATGAGCCAACACCGGAGCAGCTGTGTCATCAGCTTTAGTGCACCAGCTGGTCGTAAGACGAGTCTTATCCTACATCCAGCTAAAATCTGAAAGTTATGACTAGAGCACTAGACTTAAGCCCCCTGAGCGCTACACCCATGTCACAGCTGTAATGTAAAGTAATGGGCAGAAGGATTTGACATCACATTTTCTCAAAACTTCAGGCTCTCAAACCCTGTGCACTCAAAGGGCAAACACATTAATCAACTAAAGTAATAGGACAACAATTCAATTCAACTGCTTCATTGTCATATAAAATGACAACGAAATGACGTTAGAGCATCACAACAAACTGCATAGTGGTACCAGTTGGAGGAGCTCCATGCTGCTGCGTCTGTGTGCGCCGCCATCTCTCATTCCCCTCTCACTCCGTCCGGTGTTTCTGTTGGTGATGAAATGGTTCATTCCCTCAAAGTGTTTCCTCTGGAAGATCCTCTGCCACATTGGTTGCCACATAGTGTAAAAAGCCTACACTACCGTTCAAAAGTTTGGGGTCACTTAGAAATGTCCTTATTTTTTAAAGAAAAGCACAGTTTTTTTCAATGAAGATTTGAACTTGAACTTTAAACTAATCAGAAATACACTCTATACACTGCTAATGTGGTAAATGACTATTCTAGCTGCAAATGTCTGGTTTTTGGTGCAATATCTACATAGGTGTACAGAGGCCCATTTCCAGCAACTATCACTCCAGTGTCTAATGGTACAATGTGTTTGCTCATTGCATCAGAAGCCTTGTGCAGTCAGCACATCTGAAAACAGTTTAGCTGGTTAAATAAGCTATAAAACTGACCTTCTTTGAGCAGGTTGAGTATCTGGAGCATCACATTTGTGGGGTCGATTAAACCCTCAAAATGGCCAGAAAAAGAGAACTTTCATGTGAAAGTCAAGAGTCTATTCTTGTTCTTAGAAATGAAGGCTATTCTGTGCAAGAAATTGCCAAAAAAACTGAAGATTTCCTACAACAGTTTGTACTACTCCCTTCAGAGAAGAGCACAAACAGGCTCTATCCAGAGTAGAAAGAGAAGTGGGAGGCCCCACTGCACAACTGAGCAAGAAGATACGAACATTAGAGTCTCTAGTTTGAGAAACAGACGCCTCACAGGTCCTCAACTGGCAGCTTCATTAAATAGTACCCAAGAAAAGGCCAGTGTCAACATCTACAGTGAAGAGGCGACTCCGGGATGCAGCTTCAGGGCAGAGTGGCAAAGGAAAAGCCACATCTGAGACTGGCCAATAAAAGAAAAAGATGAATATGGGCAAAAGAACACAGACACTGGACAGAGGAAGATTAGAAAGAAGTGTTATGGACAGACACACTGAGCTGCTGTGGAGCAGTTTGACCGTCTGGTACGTAAGAAGTGCCCATCCAGACAATCCAACCTGTGGGAGAAGCTTCTAGAAGTGTGGGGTGAAATTTCTCCAGATCCTTCAACAAATGAACAGCTGGAGGCCAAAGGTCTGAAGGCTATAACTGCTGCAAATGGAGGATTCTTTGATGAAAGCAAATGTTAAAGGAAAAATTATTATTTCAAATACAAATCATTATTTCTAACCTTGTCAATGTCTTGACTAAAGTTTATTCATTTTATAACTCATGGTGGTAAATAAGTGACTTTTCATGGAAAGCACAAAATTGTCTGGATGACCCCAAACTTTTGAACGGTAGTGAATAGCAGCTCAAATGTCCATAGCTCTAGCCTCTTTTAACATTATAAAAATAAGCATATGCAGATACACATTCAGTTTTAAAGAAAATATGAAACATAGAGCCCAATACAAACAAAAAAAAAAAACTGCTCTGGCCGTGGTTTCTTCATAAAGACAGCGTGGAGAGTGCTCCCTGTGTCCTCCAGGACACTGAGCAGACAGCCATCCCCAAAGCGGCCACACAGGGCAGCTCCCTCACCTCCAGACACAGGCACACAGGGCAGCTCCCTCACCTCCAGGCACAGGCACGCAGGGCAGCTCCCTCACCTCCAAACACAGGCACACAGGGCAGCTCCCTCACCTCCAGACACAGGCACACAGGGCAGCTCCCTCACCTCCAAACACAGGCACACAGGGCAGCTCCCTCACCTCCAGGCACAGGCACGCAGGGCAGCTCCCTCACCTCCAAACACAGGCACACAGGGCAGCTCCCTCACCTCCAAACACAGGCACACAGGGCAGCTCCCTCACCTCCAAACACAGGCACACAGGGCAGCTCCCTCACCTCCAAACACAGGCACACAGGGCAGCTCCCTCACCTCCAAACACAGGCACACAGGGCAGCTCCCTCACCTCCAAACACAGGCACACAGGGCAGCTCCCTCACCTCCAAACACAGGCACACAGGGCAGCTCCCTCACCTCCAAACACAGGCACACAGGGCAGCTCCCTCACCTCCAGACACAGGCACACAGGGCAGCTCCCTCACCTCCAAACACAGGCACACAGGGCAGCTCCCTCACCTCCAAACACAGGCACACAGGGCAGCTCCCTCACCTCCAAACACAGGCACACAGGGCAGCTCCCTCACCTCCAAACACAGGCACACAGGGCAGCTCCCTCACCTCCAAACACAGGCACACAGGGCAGCTCCCTCACCTCCAGACACAGGCACACAGGGCAGCTCCCTCACCTCCAGACACAGGCACACAGGGCAGCTCCCTCACCTCCAAACACAGGCACACAGGGCAGCTCCCTCACCTCCAAAGCACTCGTCTTTAATGAAATGATATGAAAGTTTTCATCTTGACTATTTGGAACTTTTTGATGTTTAGGTGTGTCCTGGAGTCCAGGGCTGCAGAGCCACATTTACCCTCAGAGGGACACACAAAGCACTCTTCTGCCACTGACAATGATGAAGACTGGAGAGCTCCATTCAGCTGTTCAGCTGCACACATTGGGACAGAGGCTGATGGAGATCACTACAACCAAGCCCAAAACTGTGCCAGAAGCACAGGAGAACGCCCTTACAGCTGTTCAAACCGTGAGAAAGCTTTATTTCTATTGTCCCTAAACATCCACATAAATCCTTCAGAATAAAAGTATGACGTGTACAAAATAGCTAATTATTTAAAATAATAATTTACTCATTATTCTTTTTAAGAAATTATTTTAATATAATTTAGTAATTAAATCTGACCAAATTATTACTTTGCGGAAGGGTCATCAACATTCCCTGGGATTGTGATGCTAACTGGGGGCACTGCTCTATCTTAAACTCTGTTACTCAGGATAGACTATAATATGATTTGAGCTGTTAAACCAGTCTCTTAAAATTACAGTCACAAGCTAGCTAGCATTAGCCAGCTGTTTTCAGTGAGTCACTCTCACCTTTTTGTGGCAAATGAAACTCCTAAAAAGGGCCCTGAACTCTTGGACGGATCACAGGCTCCTGAAAATCGGCTGTTTAAATCCATAAGACCTTAGTGATGATCTTTTTGGCACTGTTTGCTAATGTGTGTATTGTGTCACTGTGGTAATTGCTGAACATTCCATCATGGGAATACAGGCAGAACATCCCCAGAGTGATGTTATTGCAGAGTATCATTTACATTATTTAATGTGTTATGTCGCATTTCTACACCTCAGACTGGATTTACAACACAACCTACATTTATTTATTTGATATGGACATTGCACAGTGAATATATTGGACAGATTTCAGCCCGTTTTTATGTTTAGTTTGGCATGTAGTTTCTGTTCTCTCCTGCAGGTGTCCAGATGTATTTCCTGAGTCCTGGCCCAGGTCCGAACCAGGAAATCTCAGAGACTCTACAGATTAAAGAGGACCCAGAGGAGCAAAGCATCAAACTGAAGGAAGAGCAGCTGTGAGTGTAGGCCTCAGGCATTTACACACTTCTAACTCATGTTTACTCACACACGTAGAGGCCTGGATTTAACCAGTCCGTCGATTGAGAACCAATTCTTCACACTGACGACCTGGTCTAGAGTCAGATACCAGACAGCATAAACATACGGTCAAAGACATTAGACAGTTTATAATAAAACTGTTTAAAACCCCCTTCATCCCCATCATAAACGCCATCTATTCAAGAGGACTTAAAAAAAAATTCACAGTGCTGAACTTCATTGTTGTTTACAACTCATTCCAAATGTTGAACATGAACAAGGAGCGTGTCAGGGAAGTGAATAGTTTAAATTACAGGGTTAGTGGGTTTTACAGAGACCCCAGAGACACAGGACATTAAGTCATTCACAAATTGTGTTATTTGTACCTAGATAAAGACAGCCTTTACTGTGTCCTATTTGAAACTACCGGTATGCTAATGGTGCTTTTGATTTTCAGGTGTTTCCCAGAGTCCAGTGCCACTGTACACAATGGAGTCATGTCAGAAACAGCCGAAGGAGCTGAAGGCAAGAAACACCAGTGTCCTTTTTGTGGAAGAAGATTTGGAACAAGAGATCACTTACAGAGACACATTAGAATCCACATGGGAGTGAAACCTTACAGCTGTTCAACTTGTACGAAAACATTTACCCTTAAGGCTACATTAGATGCACATAGACGAATACACACAGGTGAAAAACCATTCACCTGTCCAACCTGTAAGAAATCATTCTCCCATAAGGGCTCACTCGATACACATATGAGAACCCACACAGGAGAAAGACCTTATGGCTGTTCAATGTGTGACAGAACATTTGCTGACAAGTCTACTCTCAGGATACATATGAAAACACACACAGGAGAAAGACCTTACAGCTGTTTCATTTGTAAGAAAGGATTTATCAGAGGCCGAGACTTGTTTATTCATATGAGAACACATTCAGGCGAAAAACCATTCAGTTGTTCTACTTGTGGTAAATGTTTTGCAAAGTACCTCACCCTAAAACTCCATACAAGATCACACACAGGAGAAAAACCATTCACTTGTTCCATCTGTAAGAAGTCATTTAGTCAAAAGAGCAGTCTAGATAGACATGCAAGAACTCATACAGGCGAACGACCTTACAGCTGTTCAATGTGTAAAAAAACCTTTACTTTGAAATGTAATCTAAAAATACATAAAAGAACTCACACTGGAGAACGACCTTACAGCTGTTTAGTTTGTAATAAAGCATTTGCTGAGCAAACTAGTCTAAAGACACACATGAAAAGGCACACAGGAGAAAGACCCTACAGCTGTTCAACCTGTCATAAAACATTTACTGACAAAGCTAATCTGAACAGACATGAAATGACGCATAAAGGTGAAAAACCCTTCAGCTGTTCTACATGTAACAAAACGTTTTCTCAAAAGAGTAGCCTAAAAATACATCAAAGAACACACACAGGCGAAAAACCTTACAGTTGTTCAACCTGTAACAAAACATTTGCAGAGAACTCTACTCTCAGGAAACACATGGAAATACACACAAAAGAAAAACCTTACAGCTGTTCAGTCTGTAAGGAAGCATTTAGATTCAAGGGTCATCTAGATAAACACATGCGAATCCACGTATTTGAAAAACCTTACAGTTGTTCATTCTGTCAGAAAGCCTATGCTCTTAAGAGTAGTTTAGATCGACACATAAGAACTCACACATGAAGCAAACGGTTCACAGAAGATCTGGTCTCACAGAAGATCTGGTCTCACAGAAGATCTGGTCTCACAGAAGATCTGGTCTCACAGAAGATCTGGTCTCACAGAAGATCTGGTCTCACAGAAGATCTGGTCTCATAGCTGGACTCAAGCAGAAACTGTGGAGCTGTTCAGAGTGTGACCGACGCTTCACCGCCATGTTCATACTGAGGGTTCTGAAGAGTCGAGTCTTTTTTTACATTTTGATTTAATAATTCCAGTTTTTGTTATTCAAATGCATTTTTAGACTCAGTATATTCCAGTTAACGATTACAATTATCATAATATGACTGTTTATTTTTCATAGGCGAGTAGTCATGATTAGTTGATTAATTTTTGCAGCCCTGTTTAATATCATAGCCTGTGTATATAAATGGACATGGCTAACGCATTAGCCATTGTGTTCCAAATAGGAAGTGAACATGGGGCCCCTCTCTCTGTCACTACTGCTGTGAGACTTGTCATTTTGGTCTTAAAATGTTTATATTGACCCACTCTACATGATCCTGCTGTTTTAATTTTGCTATTTTGTCCATTAATAAATTCCTATTCCTAACGGTAAACGCTAGTATCATGAGCTTCATTTAAATGGAGCCAAATGCTGTGGGTGACATCACACTCCTATTGTTCACTTCTTTCTACACTGTGGTTAGTATCTCTGTACAGTCTGGGCTTAGTGTTCAAGTGAAATAAAACATAACTGTCACAATAATAAAAGTTCTATGTCTTATGTGTCTGCACAAAATTTCTCACTGCAGCTAAATTACTGTCAATAAAACCATACGATTTGTGTTTCACATCAATAAGACACTAGCACCTCACTTGAAGGAGACCAATAAGACACTAGCACCTCACTTGAAGGAGATCAATAAGACACTAGCACCTCACTTGAAGGAGATCAATAAGACACTAGCACTTCACTTGAAGGAGATCAATAAGACACTAGCACTTCACTTGAAGGAGATCAATAAGACACTAGCACTTCACTTGAAGGAGACCAATAAGACACTAGCACTTCACTTGAAGGAGATCAATAAGACACTAGCACTTCACTTGAAGGAGATCAATAAGACACTAGCACTTCACTTGAAGGAGATCAATAAGACACTAGCACTTCACTTGAAGGAGACCAATAAGACACTAGCACTTCACTTGAAGGAGACCAATAAGACACTAGCACTTCACTTGAAGGAGATCAATAAGACACTAGCACCTCACTTGAAGGAGATGACCAAATAAAGATTATAATGCACTGGTCCAGTCAAAGAACTGGCAAATTCTCCAGTGGGATTTTTCAGATAAAAATATCATGTGTCGCCTTGTAAGAGATTTGAAGAAACGCTCAGTGTTAATGAAACTGCAAAAGTAGCTTTGACCTTTGACCCTTAGAGTCCATAGTGAGAAATGAAGCAGGAGTTTATGTCCACCCTCTGAGTGGTGAGCCCACGGGAGTTGGACGTATTGTCCTTGATGTTAGTTCACTGGGGTGCTAGCATATGTTGGGTTAATCGGGGAAACCGGAGGAAACCCATCCAGACATGGGGAGAACATGCAGTCTCCACACAGAAAGGTCCGGGCGACCCACGGATCGAGCCCGGACCTTCCTGCTGTGAGACATGAGCGTTAGCCACTCAGCCACATAATATACAGCCTTTAAAATATATATTATTTGTTTGTTTGGATGGTTTTTTTTATCAGGAAGAGTGAGGGATGTATCAAACTCCACTACACAGGAGAACACGAGCACTTAACAGAACTGTACATCCTGCGCTCTTACAGTTTTAAAGGTTCTACAGTCCCCTTTGAACCTGCAGAAACACATCCAAACTCCAGAATGACCTCTCTGAACTGCAGAGGCTGCACCAGCACTGATTCATGATTGGCTTTGGGTGCTGGGGGTTAGGTCCTGACCATTCAGATCAGAGTCCTGTCAGTCTGCCCCAGGGCAACTGTGGCTACAACAGGAGTTTCTGGACACTAGGTCCACATAAAGCTGGACTCCTGCTGACTCTTTGTGAACGTGGCTTTGACTAAAAGAGTTTTGGGGCAACACCAAAGCCTAAGCAAATTGTGGTTTATGATTAATTTCTCATACATCTGTTTAAGATGCATTTTATTGTGAAATATATAAATGAGTAATGAATATATCAGCAGGTGTATAGATTTATCTTCAACTAAAACAGAAATAACTAAAGACATACGGCACATATGACACGTGTCATATGTGGGTTTGACTTTCTGAAATGAGTGATAAAAATTATGGAATGTTTTCATTGGCCCTCGCCAGCAAAAAGTGAATGGCGAGGGCTATTGTTCTTCCTCGGTTTCTTACGCTATATTATTGGCCCTCGCCTAACGAAGTGGCGAGGGGTATTGTTCTTCATTGGTTTCTTTTTATTATTATTCTTCCGCCAAAATGATCGCATTTTTGACCCCCTGAACATCGACGAAAAGTCTCACATGGGGGTATCAGATCGACCGGCCCGGCGAAAAATTTGATAAAAAGGGCATATTGACAATGCCCAAAGTGCCCCCACTCGACAGCGCCCCCTGGGAAAGTCAAAAATTGAAAGTCTATGGGGAGCTGAAAAGCATATTTTGGCGTAGGCCGACAAAATTCGGGACAGTCATAGATATCAAGGAGACAAGCAGAAAATGTCATTGTCACACCGCCCTATGACCAACAGGAAGTCGGCCATATTGGATCAAAAATTCACCGCCATTTTGACTGCGTGTACGCCAAAGTCTTCAAGTGTCTTGGTTTTGGTCCAAACGAGCTCAGATTTGACACGTCACATCTACAGATGTGGGTCCACAAACGCCATCATTTTTCTCAGCGCAGTTTTTCACGGTTTGTCCGTAGCACGCCGGCGAATAACACCTTCATTTCCTGTTTCTTTGATGCCCTCTCACGGCCACAGGCTTTGGCCTACAGAGCTCAAACTCACATCACTATTGTGTGATCCCGGCCTGAATGTGATGAAATATGAAATATAATAAAAGTGAACTCTGTAGCGCCACCTAGTGTATACGTGAAACGTCAACATTATCGGATTTGGACCAAATTTGGGGATTATATTCTCTGTATCAAAGCAAACAAAAAAAAATATTATGGATATGGGGTGTTTCCCACGGTTGGCCAGCAGTGGCGCAAAGTATTGTATACGATACCGAGGAATCGTATATCGTAGGAGGATATCGTATATCGTAGGAGGATATCGTATATCGTAGGAGGATATCGTATATCGTAGGAGGATATCGTATACGATACCATCACTGTGTGATGACGTGAGCAAAACGAGTGTCCAATAGGAACTTTGTTTTCCCCAAACTCATGCGCTCCGTCCATTTTGATCGAGCCAAACTTTGCCAAAGAGTGAAGTGAGTCAAGATGGTCGACTCCTCTGACTGTGTGTGTTTATAACGAGTGAAAAAGTCACTCTAAGTGGAGTTAATTCTCACATAAATGGAAAATTACAGATCTTGGTCTGTGTAATTGCACATCCCCTTCTATTTTTATTTAAAGATTTATTTCAGTCCAAAAGTGCAAATCCAAATGTAATTTCCACCCTGGAAATGCAGAAGTGCTGTGGCTCTGGCCCTGGACCTGACAGGAGCTGTTTCCAGGACTGGACCAGGAAAGTCATGGGGCCACTGCACTTTTTTTGTTTTTAGGGCAATAAGGAGATTTTTAATTTAATTTAATTTTATTTTATTTTATTATTTTATTTTTTAATAAAGATTTTTACTTACAGACTTGAGATTTTGCATTTTTGTAGCTAAGGCCCTAAATTAAGCATTTTTTATGTCCAAAAAGTTGTTTCTACATGTTTGCTGTGTGTTTTGTATAAACAGTGCTGAAATATTGTAAGAGTGAGAGAGGCGGGTTTTATCTTTTACTTACTCTTTATTTTATGTTGCTAAACCGTGGAATGAGCTTCACATCAAATGCGCTGTATACGCACACGCGATGTGACTCGTGATATACGCAATCTTTTTCTCAAACTCTGTCTCATAAGTTTTATTCAGAAAACAAACCGTTGAGACGTCTAATTGTAATATAATATAATTTTAGCGTCCAGAAAGAGGATGGAAGAGCGCTCTGTTTCTGTAAGAGAACAGACTGTGGCAGGACAGCAGAGCAGTGCAGACACTGGTATGAGGTTTGTGCACCCAGTGAGAGGACTCGGGATGAAAAGAAATCATCAAATTATCATCAAAGAAGGAAAAGTCTGATAGTGTAACTCCCCTACCACTCTGTTAAGAGTAGACTAGATTGTAAAATATAAAATAGCCTGAGAAAGCTCTGATCTTATTTTCACTGAATTAAAATTCTGAGTTGTGAACCAAATGAACACTTCACATATGAACTACAGCTGTACATTAGTTACACTGTAATATCACAGTGTTATTATACTATGCTCATTATTAGAAAAAAATTACATGAGATTTTTTTACGTCTTAAAATGTATCAAAATCATATATCGTGACCCGTGATCCGTATTGAATCGTGGGAAAACTGTATCGTTGCATCCATAATGATGTCCCGGACCTCTGCTTGAGGAGATTTTGTCTGACTGGACCTTCGCGCACCCCAGTCCGCGAGTTGGTGACCCCTGCTTTAGAACCTTTCCTGAACGTGTTTAGAACGATCAGGAATGAGTGGAAGAGCACAGAGACCAGGTTACACATGTGTAGGATAAAGTTGCAGAAATGTACGGAAACCTCTATGTCTGCACTTTCAGAGGAAGTTTCTGTCTTTTACGGTTAGAAAGTTCTGCGCGGTTATAGAAAAGATATTCCTCGGTATTGTATACGATACCGAGGAATCGTATATCGTAGGAGGATATCGTATATCGTAGGAGGATATCGTATATCGTAGGAGGATATCGTATATCGTAGGAGGATATCGTATATTGTAGGAGGATATCGTATATTGTAGGAGGATATCGTATATTGTAGGAGGATATCGTATATGATACCATCACTGTGTGATGACGTGCGCAAAACGAGTGTCCAATAGGAACTTTGTTTTCCTAAACTCATGCACTCCGTCCATTTTGATCGAGCCAAACTTTGCCAAAGAGTGAAGTGAGTCAAGATGGTCGACTCCTCTGACTGTGTGTGTTTATAACGAGGGAAAAAGTCACTCTAAGTGGAGTTAATTCTCACATAAATGGAAAATTACAGATCTTGGTCTGTGTAATTGCACATCCCCTTCTATTTTTATTTAAAGGTTTATTTCAGTCCAAATGAACAAATCCAAATGTAATTTCCACCCTGGAAATGCAGAAGTGCTGTGGCTCTGGCCCTGGACCTGACAGGAGCTGTTTCCAGGACTGGACCAGGAAAGTCATGGGGCCACTGCACTTTTTTTTGTTTTTAGGGCAATAAGGAGATTTTTTGATTAAAGCGTGTGAATTTTATTTTCTGTTTTTTTTTTTTTTTTCATCTCTATTTCTGGCCCTGTAGCTTTTATCACAGCCTCATGACACAACTACAGCAGCAGATTGTGAAATAACAGGCTGTACTGAACAAAAGGAGGTAGAACACTTCATTAGGGGGTAAAAGGGGCAGTTTTAAAAGCAAAATTAAGAAAAAATCCAGGTGAGGAGAAATGTACTAAAACTGCCCTTAGGTCTTCATGGGATAAACACACTGGAACGTGCTTCCTCCTCCTCCTCACAATAGCTATGTACTTTAGGATATCCTGTCTTTTGATCGCCATGCCCTAATTCATAACTATTATTATCTTTTTTTTTGTCTTGTTCCATGTTATGGGTGTGTCAAACCAGCAAAACACATTCCTTCTTTGTTAAAATGTGTTCACTGTCAACAGCAAAAAGCTTATTGTGATTGTGAAGTCAGTTCTTGTATTGATTTTAATATTCCCTATTATGACCCCATAGAAAAGGAGGGTAAAAGACAAACAAACCGTGGCAGGTGAGGAACCCATGACATGAATATGTGCCTCACTTTTCACGGAGCTCCATGTGCTGGACTGTCTCAGGTAGGGATGTTAACTGTAACCGTTTGACTGAATCAAAGTCATCTGGTCATAATGTTTTGACCGTGGGTTTTCTGTCGGACGAGCTGTCGAGAAGAGAGAGTCGTGCCAGGGGGGTGGCGAGACCTTGGCGGTTGCGTGGTAGGGGCGTGCGCGCCGGGGCGAGGGCCATCATCGCCTTGAGCGGCTTAAATTGGCCCTCAATAACGATCAACGAAACGGTCAACGAAATTTGGGGCAGTGATAGAACTCAAGGAGACAAGCAAAAAAGCCAAGCGTTGTGCATCCCTGTGACCAACAGGAAGTCGGCCATATTGGATAAAAAAAACTTGCTGTTTTGACTGCGTGTCCGCAAAAGTCATCAACTGTCTAGTTTTTGGTCCAAACGAGCTCAGATTTGACATGTCACATCTACATCCACATCTACAGATGTGGGTCCACAAACGCATCATTTTTCTCAGCGCACTTTTTCACGGTTTGTTCGTAGCACACCGGCGAATATCGCGTTAGTTTCCTGTTTCTTTGATGCCCTCTCACGGCCACAGGCTTTGGCCTACAGAGCTCAAACTCACATCACTATTGTGTGATCCCGGCCTGAATGTGATGAAATATGAAATATAATAAAAGTGAACTCTGTAGCGCCACCTAGTGTATACGTGAAACGTCAACATTATGGGATTTGTACCAAATTTGGGAATTACATTCTATGCATGATTTCAAACCAAAAAATATATTGTATTATGGCCCTGTGTCATTTGTCACAATTGCCCAGCAGGAGTGCAATGAGTTTTAAGAAACATTTAAAGGTGCACTATGTAATTTTTCTAATAGACGAGCTGTCGGGAGGAGAGAGTGTCGTGCCAGGGCTGTCACGAGTCCTCGGCGGTCGCATCAGAGGGACGTGCGCACCGGGGCGAGGGCCATCATTGCCGCGAGCGGCTTTAATCTGTTATATATAAACACATTTCTCACCTTCCATGGTGGTTGGTCTCTCACCCTCATCAGCTCGGGTCCTCTACCAGAGGCCTGGGAGCTTGAGAGTTCTGCGCAGTATCTTTGCTGTTCCAGTACTGCACTTTTCTGGACTCAGATGTCTGTTGTCCTTCCTGGGATCTGCTGCAGCCACTCATCCAGTTTGGGGGTCACGGCCCCGAGTGCTCCGATCACCACAGGCACCACCGATGCTTTCACCTTCCAGGCCCTCTCCAGCTCTTCCTTGAGCCCCTGGTATTTCTCTAGTTTCTCCTGTTCCTTTTTCCTGACATTGCCATCGCTCGGTATTGCAGTGCCACCACCACGGCTTTGTTCTCTCGCTTATCCAGAACCACGATGTCTGGTTGGTTCATCACCATTCTGTCAGTCTGTATCTGAAGTCCCACAGGATCTTGGCTCATTCTCCACAACCTTTGGAGGCGTTTCCCACCTTGATCCTGGGGTTTCCAGCCCGTACTCTGCACAGATGTTTCTGTACACTATGCCCGCTACTTGGTTATGTCGCTCCATGTACGCTTTCCCTGCCAGCATCTTACACCCTGCAGTTATGTGCTGGACTGTCTCAGGCACTTCTTTGCACAGCCTACACCTTGGGTCTTGTCTGGTGTGGTAGATCTGGGCCTCTATTGCTCGGGTGCTCAAGGCTCCTGTGCTCCAGGATGAGCCTCTGTGTGTCCTTCAGACCAGCCCTCTCCAGCCATTGGTAGGATTTCTTGATATCAGCCACTTCAGTTATGTTCCGGTGGTTCGCCCCATGTAGGGGTTTGTCCTCCATGATGGTCCCTCCAGCACCTCTTCCTCTGTGCCCCACTGTCTGAGACATTCTCTGAGCGTCATCATTCTGGGCCTTGTCACTGATGTACTTGTGGAGCTTGGATGTTTCATCCTGGACAGTGGTTCCCACACTCACTAGTCCTCGGCCTCCTTCCTTCCGGCTCGTGTACAGTCTCAGGGTTCTGGACTTGGGATGAACCCTCCATGCAGGTCAGGAGCTTTCGTGTCTTAACATCCGTGGTCTGTATCTCCTCCTTTGGCCAACTTATGATTCCTGCTGGGTATCTGATCACTGGCAGGGCGTAGCTGTTTATTGCCTGTGCCTTGTTCTTGCCATTGAGCTTCTTAGGACCTGCCGTACTCTTTGCAGGTATTTGGCCATCGCCGCTTTCCTTGATGCCTCGTCAAGGAGCCATTTGCCTGTGGGATACCAAGGTACTTGTAGCTGTCTTCAATGTCTGTTATTGTTCCCTCTGGGAGTGAGACCCCCTCTGTGTGGACTACCTTCCCTCTCTTTGTCACCATCTTACTACATTTCTCAAGCCTGAATGACATTCCAGTGTCTGTGCTGTAGATCCTGACTGATGGTGGCCCCATTTCTGAGTCGGTATCCATAGCCAGTGCGGTCGATTATTTGGCTGAGGGGGTTCAGACCTATGCAGAACAGCAGTGGGGACAGTGCGTCTCCTTGGTATATGCCACATTTGATGGTCACTTGTGCAAGTGGCTTGCCATTGGCTTCAAGGGTGGTTTTCCACAACCGCATCGAGTTTGCAATGAACGCCCTTAGAGTCCTGTTGATATTGTACAGCTCCAGGCACTCAGTGATCCATGTGTGTGGCATTGAGTCATAGGCTTTACTGTAATCAATCCAGGCAGTGCACAGGTTGGTCTGATGGGTTCTGCAGTCACGAGCGACTGTTCGGTCAACCAGGAGTTGGTGTTTGGCTCCCCTGGTGTTTTTGCCGATGCCCTTCTGTGCTGCGCTCATGTATTGATCCATGTGACCGCTTATCTTAGCCGCGATGATGCCTGACATGAGCTTCCATGTTGTGGAGAGACAGGTTATTGGCCGATAGTTGGATGGGACTGTACCCTTTGCGGGGTCCTTCAGGATCAGGATTGGGTGAGCCATTCAGGGTGAGTCCCATCCCTTAGCAGCTGGTTCATTTGTGCTGCTAGGCGCTCGTGGAGAGCAGTGAGCTTCTTTAGCCAGTATGCGTGGATCAGGTCAGGGCCTGGTGCTGTCCAACTTTTCATGCCTGAGACTCTTTCCCTGTGACTCTTTGAGAGGCAATAAAACTTACGAGATGCCGGCTCAGACGTCGCCCGGCCAAACAAGGTCTGCGTCAGGTGTTGAGGAACCAGGACACCTTGATGAGAAATGGGCTACTGGAACAAGATGGAATAGAATAGAATAGAATAGAATAGAAAAAACTTTATTGGTCCCTTGAAGGGCAATTCATAGCAGCCCCCTGAGTAAAAACACACACAGCAGGTACACAACAACACACAAGTATATGTCCTAACAGTTCACATGGATTCAGAATAAATAACAGAATAAATAACAAAAATCACTAGTGTATCTAGTATTAAGCAGGAAATGGGCGAGATGTGAGAACCAGGCTCTGTTGGAATGCTACTACTCCAGTAACCCTAGTCAGACGGGTTACATGAACAGGATGTGGGAGAAATGGTCACTACGATACCCACAGTCCAAGTTTTTCCAGCTTCTTCAACAGCAGTAGTAGGTTGAAAACCTTTAAAGTAAACTAATATGTGGAATAATGAAATTATATTTAACATTTACATTAATATTTTAACCTATTTGTGTTTTAATCTATTTGCGTTTTAATTAATATATTTCAATTATAATATTTATTATAATAAACCTTTTACACATTAACTCAATTAGACTAGAGATTTAAAGAATTTTGACATTTTACCAATTAATATTTTAATGTTAAATATACCTTATTTTTTATACAATTTTAAATGACTCAATATATATAAAACAAATTAAATACTTTATTATTTTAGATCAATAATAAAATATTCAATTTGTTTCATATATCAACTTTATTTTTAAAATTATTTTATATCAAGGCAGCACGAGGAGAACATGCCGTTCTCCCCGTGTGGGGGTGGGTTTCCTCCGGGCTCCGGTTTCCCCCATCAACCCAAAACATGCAGCACCTGAACTAACATCAAGGACCATGACGTCCACCCTCCTGTGGGTTCACCACCCGCAGAGGGGTTCATGGGGGGGGGCCAGGTGCTACCTGGATGGATGGATTTTATATCAAATTTTAACAACTTAATAAATTGCTTTTAATTGCAAAATAATATACACGTTTTAAAATGACTGCTCAATAACTTGGTTATACTTTAATACATTTTACAACATTTATAATACATTGGAATATATTTAAATAATCAGTTGCCAATTAGATTAAATTCCTCAATTTTGTTTTTCATTTTAAGAAATTAAATGTGTTACTCAAATTAAAAAATTAAACATAATATTCACAGGTAGATTTACACACCTATAGCTTTGTGTTTTCCTTTTGCATTCCTATGGTTTACGTGTCATGTGCCTGACTCATTATTGGTTCTTCATAACACAAAAGGAGCTGCAGGTACATAAAGACACATATGAGGAAATATACGTGAGGATGAGCTCGGACAGAGCTCCAACAGTCTGAGCACAGGCAGGAGTTTGGTCTTTCCCTCATTTCATTTAAAGATGAAAGTCTGTGTGATGATCACAATGGCCTTGACTGTTGTAGTGGCTCAAACACAGGTAAGTGTGGTATTTTTTTCTTTTTAAAAAAAAAAAAATCAAATTCAGTGACGATAAATGTTGACAATCTTTTTAAACAGGAAATTCCAGAAATTACAAGTAAGAAATCTGATGCATTACATTCTGAAAATGTACTTAAAATGTAAAGAAATAACTGCTTGTTTGTTGTAGTTGTTGGTGAGGAAAAGAGCATTTCCGACATAAACAAGGGTAAATATTATTCTAATAGAGTGATGTTGAAAGCTGTTTACTAATGAATATCTTATCTTATTTGTATCTCAAATAAGACCTAATGGTGAATGATATCAGAACGGTAAGAATATATATGTATATTTACACTACCGTTCAAAAGTTTGGGGTCATCCA